>SNQJ01S0000464.1:0-24351 GCA_010110895.2 Picea sitchensis
TAGTTTTTGTTTAATTCTTGTTAATAGTTTAGTTGTTTCCTTTCTAACCTTTTACATTACAGCTGTCATGACTAGCAGAGCCCAACTAGGCATGTAAGCACTCACTTTTTGCTCACACATCGACGAAAAGAGTGCAAACAATAGTGATTAAATTATATCATTTGCAAAAGATTAAGATAACTAAAGTAGTCATTAACCAAATACAAATTGATACACATAACATGAAACAAAATATTGATATCATGAGAAGCTAAAGCTGTAACAAAACATCAAATTCTGCCTCAGTCTATATTAAAATTCCATATGCTTGTTCTCCCACGAATGAGGATGATATTATTACAAAAATAATAAGTATTTATAAGTTTCTCCACAGGGTAAAACCTCCCTGTGGATAGTATCAAACTGTTTACATAATCTGGGAAAATATCCCCAAGATCAACTAAACTAGGAAATTAAAATGCAAGTAAAATATCTCAAATATCTCCTAACTGCTCATCAAATCCAATGTAATTTCGAATTCATCTGCAATGGACCAAAAATAACAAGTTAGAAAGATATTTTATTAGCAAAACAATAAAAATCTAATTCTACAGATTTAGCTACAGAATCATCTGATTCTGTAGCTAGTCTAAAATAACATACAGGATCAGAATAGAAATTGAATCAAATCTTTTTAATAAAATCAAATTTAATTAACAACCAATAACAAATCATTTCATTTGAAAACGTTATATCATTTGAAATCGAATAGGATCAAAATCCAATAACCAAATAGAGAGACAAGCACACTCTGTTTCGATTTTCATCACATTCTAGTAAACAGAATCTAAACCAAACAGTTTTACAAATTGTTTCATATCCAATTTGAAAGTAATGCAATCAAACGAATCATATGCAACGTTGTGTTTTTCCAACAACAGGAGATATGATCAGATCAAAATAGAATCATTTTTAAAATTGTTATAAATGTCATGACATCAAACGATTCACGCGATAGGTAGATTAATTCAAATAGGTACGAGAATCAATTCATACAAAATCATAACCATATCAATTTGGCTTTGATTAGCATTGACATAAGTGATAATTGGTTATTGTAAAATGGGTAAATAAGTTCGATTGGATTTGAATGAAATCATTAATTTCAAACGAATCATAACTCATTTTAACATAGAAATAGATCGCGAATCCAAATATAACCAATCTCATTTTACGAATCAAATTCAAACAGAGTATCCATTGCAAATACGAATCCAATTGATAACACGGTCGAGCTAACAGTAAACCAATACGAATTAACCGGCTGGGTTTTAGCATAATTGTTATGAATTGAATCTATCCATGATTTGGGTGTGTTTGTACAGAGTTACATTGGAAACGATCCGAATTGAAATCCTGTCCTTTGAAAGTCATATGACACAACAAACTGTAACAATTAACCTTATCAGAATCATTGCTAATCATAGCGTATAACGAAATCAAATCGAAATGTGATTGTGTTCAGAATTGAATATGAGAAACAACTCCTGTCTAGAATAGATACAAACAACTTCAATTGACAGCAGAGCATCCATTTTGACTCAATCAAACAAATCAAATCCACACCAAGATCAATCAAATCGATGAAAATCCAATGGAAGCTAAACTGGGAAAACGAACTTCTATTTAGTCAAAGCAAAGCTATGTATAGAATGCATACAACGTAACAGAGCCCTTCAAATGAAATGAACAGAGCTGTTTGAAAACCGAAATCAAATCGTTATATAAACTTAGATTATTTACAAAAATGATTGATATTAAACATACCTGTGTGACGACGAGGCTATCCAATTACGCCAGCTTAGAATTCACCACAGCCGTGGCCGATTCCACATTTTTAAACAAGATGGAGCCTGTCGTTTTTTGTTTCTTATCAGTCGCCTGTAGCTTGGCCTTTTGACTGGTAAGCAGTGCAACCTGGTCCTCCAAAGATTGACTCTTTGACTGGAGAATCGACACATCATTATAATACCTCTCTAACCATGCATTACATTGATCATAGGGTGACACTGTAGATTTAGACAGAGCAGGAGAGGGTTTGGGTGAATGACCAGGGGTTTCACAAGGCAACTTAATGCCTGGGTAGTTAGGGTCATCCTGTAGGCAGGGGGGTAGGTTTGACACAAAGTCATACGAGGGTTCGACACACAGACCTTACGAATAGGGGTATTCTCTAGCCAAGAAATGCTCTACTTCTGAATCAGAGTCCTCACTCAATACGATAGGGTTTGGCTCAACAGGAGGTTTTGGCTTATTTCTTGCCATCCGCGAAATTAAAAGACCATTCTTTTTCCCTTTAGCGTTTGCAGTGAGATTTTCTTTGTGCTTCTTTCCCATAGGCTTAGGAGTCTCAACACTCTTAGTCACAGTGTGGGGTAGGTCAGTAGGAAGGTCAGTCGAGGGTTTAGGTAGAAGGGTATGGTAGGGTACTGGAGGTACAACCTTGACCTCTCTCACCACTGGTTTGTCGACTTGTGTAGGGTTTGAATCCTCAAAATCATTCCGAGCAATGAAATTGCTCCAACAATCTCCGTGTAGACTCAAATGACAGACAACAATGAGCTTCACCAGCCCATAATGAAAAAGGCTACTATCAACCTGGTTTCTTTTGTACTTCTTTGACATTTTAAACAAGTTTCTATGCAAATAATAGGGCATATTGAGCTGATAACCCATAAAAACCATAAGCAAATGAAGGTGGTGTAAGAATACAAACCCGTACCTGCCCTTGCAGGTGATAAATTGCTTGATTATCATCAATAAATCTTGCCAACGTTGTTTGAGCATAGTTACTGGCAAACCTTTATCACAGGAGGTGATTTTATGCGACTGGAAGAGCAGTGTCCATGGGACCTCCTCTACTTTGCAATTCTTGGACCATCGTTGTCCAGTGGCAGCCAAACCCGTAGCAAGACTGATACACTATTCATCAACTTGCAATTGAATATCGCCGACCTTGGCTCGACAGCCATCAAAGGTCAAAGCAAATTTTCGAGCTACGCAGAGGTTAAAACCCTCGAATTTTTGTATAAATGGAAGCCACCCATTTTCCTCGAGGTCACTGTGGGAACTGTCAAACATCAGCAGGGCCTGGCTCCCATTGGTTTCAGCTCGGACGACTGGGGCCATGGTGCGAGCACATGTTAAGGGTTTGGTTCGAATTCACCAATGCATAGGAGTAGAGCTATTCGGTCTAACAACAATGAACGATCAAAGGGGGAAAACATTAATGTGCGCATGCGAGGGTGGTGGAGTTATTCACCGCCATGCATAACAATTATGCTCAAAGTACAAACGGCGAATTCCACATCTGTTCAATCAATCATATCATAGTTCAAAAACCATATCGTTCGGCCAACCAAAGAATCAAATGGTGAGTGTTATTCCAACGTGCCAAATCAACTATAGTTTTTAAAACCAATGACATTCAACATGAAAGCAATACCAAATGTTAGCTATGCGCCATTGTATAAATCAAAAGTTTTAAACCATTATGCCAATCGATACTCATAAAATTGACAAGCCAAGAGCCATAAAAAGATTATCATAAGGATCACATCATATATGAAAACAAAAATAAATCATAACCCCTCTGTAATTCAATGGCTAGGCAAGTCACAAAAATATAAATCTATATACTCAATGCCTCACAAGTTTAGTAAAATCAAGTTATGAAATCAATATAAAAATGTCCAATGAGGATAGTTTAAAAGTCCTTTCAGTCATATGATGATAAACCAAAGGTAAGTGCCATAGAAAATATCGATAAAAGGATGACGACATTTCAGATAGTGATCGCAAATGAGACCTCGAAAGGAGAAGTTTTCACGCTTACAGTCGTGAAAACTTGACGAAAAATAAATGTGTAAATGTCACAAGCAATGAAAGTGTCGTTTATTCGAAATTGCGACAACACTTATACGTTTGCAAGACATAGGTGTAGGCAGATTATAGACGATAGGAAAAAGTGAGTTGGATGCCAACACATTCACACTTGTAATCATAGAGATCGGGTAGGTGAACAAACATACCAAGTAATCAAACGGACAACGAGGTCTAGACAACACAACGTGGTATGTGATCAATTCTCTGTTAGTTCAGATATCTCAGTTTGCAAAAAGTGGTCCCGGTGTGACATTCGACGGATTAAATAAGCAACGTCGTAACCGATTCCTTCAACGGGTCGAAATGCCTTAATCAATATGAATCCATCTGTTATGGCACGGTCTAAATGGTCCAATTGAGATCTTTCTGGAAATAACTATTTTTCTAAACATTCTGGAGCATCGTTCTAATGGTTGAGACACCTCCAATGGTCATATAGCTTCGTTGTGGTGAAGTCCCATTCTGTGCGGTTCTGCTATTCCGGTGAGGTTCAAGTTCTGCAAGCCTACCTTCTACGAAGTCTTTTTTGGGACTTCTCATAGTTTTTCTAATTTTTATTTCTTCTTACTGAGCTTTCTGGCCTTCTTTCCTATGATTTGAGTTTTTGTATTCCTCTTTCCATTCTTATTCTTTTCTTCTCATAACGTAGTAACTTCGCACTACTGAGGGTCTTCTAAATGTTTCAAGGGTAATACCTCTTCTCTTACTATTTCTGGGGTGAGTGAACTTCTTTCCTGCATGCACAAGTTCTTTAATCCTCCTTGTGTTCTTCCATCTTCAATATCTAGTTCTCTAGCCCTCTATTGCTTTGACTTATCCTCTTGTTCTTCTATTAGTCGCTTTATTTCTCTAGTCATGAAGTCCCTTAATTCTTGCTTTTTCTGTTATGTTTCTTGTTCCTCTGCTTTCTTTTAGATCTGATCTTTCTTAGTCCAGGTCTTTCCTAACAAAAGTGAAAAAGGAGTGTTGTTCTCAACAATCTTAATGACTTCAAATTCTTCTTTGATCGATGTTCCATGGGAAATCATAGGTGCATTAGTAACTCTTCCACATAGGGTTATTATCTTTCCTTTAAACAAACCTATCTTTCCCAATGAAGGTACTATAGCAGTCTTTCCAAAAATTTCCCGAGTGCTTTCTGGAATAATATTCACTTGTGTTTCCTCATCCAAGACATAATCTATGTCAAAGTCTCCTATTCTTGTTTCTATGCGTTGTTTCTCTTTGAAGATCTTTGGTAAACTGATGTCTCTGTGATCTTTCAGTGTTTCTTTCAACTGTAATAACATAGTCTCTGATTTTTTCTGGTTTTCTAACATATCCTTAGTCTTTTGACCTCCTTCATAGTTTTCTTATCTCATGCTCATATTTTCAACTTTGGCAATCATTCTAGGGAAATCCTCAATTATGTGACCAATAGCTTTACAACAAAGACAAATAGGACCTGTACCAGGGCCTTTATTAGCAAGATGTCCCGGTCTTATGCAATTATAACACAGTGTCAATCCTCTCTCTCTTTTAAATGATTCCCAATCCTTCCTATACTGTGTACTGGGATCATAGTGATGGACCTGCAATCTGCAAAAAATCTTTCTAGGTTCCTGCATCCACTTGTTAGTTCAAAAATTCTTTCTATGCATAGGAATAACATATATTTCACTATCTCTATCGAATCTATTCAGATCAACTCTTTCTTCTAGTTGTTCCCTAGTTTTCAGAATAGGACACAATATATCAAACATACCTAGATTCATACTTTCAAAGAAACAATTTCCACTTATCTTACCTTTATTAGAGCACAAATCCTTAAGATCTTACCTCTTTTCTTCAGATCTGGTTCCTTTCTTAGCACAAATCTTCGCAAGTCAAGTAGAATACTGTGCACTACAACAACAGATCTACGCACAATTCTTTCTATTTTCTTCAGTTCCCAACAATCATAGTTTCAGGTCCCGACAACGAAAGCATTTGTTGGTACAGGGGCAGACCCAGGTTTCAACGCTTCAAAAATGCACCAACAAAACCCTAACTACCATCCCTTTCGGCAACACCTGCAAAGAAGATGAAGACTCACCTGAGGTAGAGGCCGGGGGGGTTGTAGGACTCAGGTTTCTACAACCTAGTTGGGACACAGATCTATGATCACAACACCTAACAGAGCACTTAGCCAATAACATGCATTAGTCCATAAATCCATTCACACTGCAGATTAAACCCTAGACATAGAATAACGCAGTAGAAACCAAGATCATGTACTTTTCATCACTCAACACCTAGCTTAGGATCAGATCTAGTATTCATTTATCATCAATAAAGTACTAAGCATCCATACATATATCTAATATACATTAATATCAATATAATAATAGATAAACAATATAGACAACATCAACAACATTGCACAAAGCACATCAACACAGGATATATGTGGTTCACCCCAGTGTGGGGAAACTGCCCACCAACTCTTATTCTTTTTTATTAGTATCCTTCAATCTTATTACAGGCACAGAGACACAGAGCTAACTTTACACTGGACAGGTGATCTGTGCACAATTCCTTAGATCCACCTTCCTCAAAATCAGGTCAAGGCACAAAGCCTTACATAGTCTGTCTACATAAAGCTGCTACAATCACTTGCACTTAGCTAGGGACTTACAGATACTTGCACGAAGCCAACCAGATCTACTTCTTACAACATTTGGTGCTCATAGCCTACACACACTACCTCTTACAATCACTTAGCTACTTATTTATACATTACAAAAATTCCTAAACATGGGTAAACCCATGGGCCAACATCCCATACCCATTACATAAACCCTAAAAGCCGAAAAATCTCGTAAAACAAGCGAGATCCTGTGATATCCGCTTCGCCTGGGTGATCCATCTTCGACCAGCCTATTGAAGTCCAAAAAGATGGTCAAACATGACCAATTTTCTCTTAAAACTTGGACGAGGACCAAAAATTCTACTCAAGTTATACACATTATTCAGTGTATTTATTTGTTCTGCTAATTTTCTCCTGATCAGGATAGGTTAATTTAAAAAGTATTAGTTTATAAACTACATCTTAGAAAAATAATCATACTTCTTAGTTTAGTATTAGTTAGTTGTGTTTACTTATTTTATCATATTTTTTTTAATTCATCCAAGAACCTCTGGTTCTCAAATTCATATTTTAGTTATCATTTTAGAATTTTTTTTAGTTAGTTGGTAACCAGGAAAAAATTGGGTTGGAAGTGCTACTCCAAATGAGAGCGGGTCTAATTGGGACCTGCCATCGGGAATTTTCCCTCAACTAATTGAATGGGTCATTTTGTCCTGTCAACAGAAATGACGCTAGAAGGAGGGCCATATAAATGAATGGATACAAACAAAAATTTGAATTCTTCCCATTCTTCCCCACAAGCAAGCTTTTCCTCCACGACCGATTCCCATCAAATTTACTCTGAACATAATGTCTCCCCTTGATAATGTATGGTGAATACTCCAACTCAAGTCAACACTCACCATGTTCCCTCACATTCTGAAACATCTTTTTCTTCTTTTCAACCTCATATCTTAACTATCTCAGATATTGAGGATTTATTTAAGCGTTCGACCAGATGAACCAATTGCACAATGACTAGACAACATAGCAAACAAACTCCACAAATTCCTTTAGATTACTCTCTTCCTGAAAATTAAGAAGACCTTCGACATACAGGTCCATATTTCGCTGACCCTTACTCTTATCAAGAAAATTACTTGGTTGGAAGTCCTGAATATCATATTCATGAGGGTATGTCTAATTTATCCAAGGATTCATAATTTAATATTGAGTATCATATACTCATTGGTGGAGCAAGAGGTATACCACCTTCACCTCCCGAGTCTCCCCCTCACACCCCCAGAAACGAGTCGGAAGACAATTCTGAAGAAGGGGATAGATGTGAGAGTGAATTTGAAGATAACCCCTATCAAGTCATTGTATATCAGCCTCTGAACATGGATGGAGAAAATGAGAGCCACAGTCCTCCCCCTTACCAGCCTTGGTTGTTTTCTGATGCAGTCAATGTACCTGGAGTTCAACATGACATGCCCAGACATCCCAAGAAATTCCTACCTAAATTTGACCCCAACAAAAAGGATTCAACCAGGAATCATATTAATAAATTCTTGTTGGCTATTTAGCTACAAATCATAAGCGACGAAGATGTCGTTTATCGTCTGGTTCCCCTTACTTTTGAGGAAAAAGCATCGACGTGGTATTTCTCTCTAGAAGAATCTTCCATTCTGAATTGGAGGAATTTTGAAAACTCTTTCCTCCAAAAATTTGGGGAAAATAAAACACCAGCCACTTGGGTTCTTGATCTATCAAGAGTCAAGATGGATTCAAAATAATTAGTTATTGATTATAATCAATGGTTCCTCACTTTTTAAAAATGAATCCCAAGAGCCTAAAAACCCGCTAAAGATGTCACGATTAAATTTTATACCTCTGGTTTACCCATGTCCATGGCCATGTATGTAAAAAAATTCGAAAAGGATACTCTTGAAGAAAATTTCTAGGAAGCCCTTAAATTTGAGAAAAATCTGTTAAGTTTAAAGGGTATTTCTAATTCAGAACCATCTAAAGATAATGGTAAAATTAAAATCTCTGCATCTAAATACGGTGAAGATAAAAATCCCTTTGATTCAATGGATATGGAATCTCTTCAAACAATCATAAAAAATCTATCCAATGACTTGGTTGACCTAAAATGGGGTAATGGAGAGGGATCTTCCAATCAGAAAAGATTTTTTAAGTTCCCACCCAAGAAATATAGTGACACTCCCACAACCAACAAAGCCTCCCCTTCTCAGACGAAAGTCATCAATATGGAAGATATTTTTTAGGATCTTCAAACCTGGGCAACACATAATATGGATGAAAACAATGATGAGGGAAATGGAGTTCAAGAACAACAAGAACAACCCCAGGATTCTGATGAGCTGGTTGAACAATAGTTAAATGGTTTTTGGGACATATCTTTTGGAGAAGATGAAGAAGAAGTTGAAGAAGTACACGTCTCACAAAATGTCATAACCAGTAGAAGTGTCAATAATGATATTCCCGATAACACACTCGAAAACCCTTATCATGTTTCCCCCCCTACCACTACTCCCAAAAAATCTTCTCTTTCAACCAATACTACCCCTAATTCATCTAAGAATATTTCCTCCAATCCCAAAACAATAGATCGACCAACAAAACACAACAGGCCCGTCCAACAATATTCCTAGGGGTGTGGTCAGGCTAGAAAAATCTATGACCTTCAAGACAAATTCAAGAAGGTCATGAACTGCAAGACCAACAACTCATACCCATAGTTTGAAACAGTAAATCTGGGACCAGAGTTTTCTCCTCAAAATGTTAACCTGTGAAAAAATTGCTCTCTTGAAGAAAGGAAGACATACATCAAGTTATTTAAAGAATCTAAGGATATCTTCACCTAGACGTATGAGGAACTCAAGACATATGATACAAATATCATACAACATGTCATTCCCATGAAAGCTCAAACCAAGCCTTTCCAACAAAAGTTGAGGAAGATGCACCCCAGTCTTGAACCTCAAGTTAAAGCAAAGCTAAATAAATTGTTGGTGCCTAGAATCATTTTTCCAGTAAGGCATACATAGTGGATATAAAAATTAGTGCCGGTAAGGAAAAAGAATGGGGATATCAGGCTTTGTGTTGATTTTAGAAATGTAAACAAAGCCTCAGAAAAATACAACTACCCTGTGCATCCCATGGAACAAATTCTATAATGTGTGTCTGGGTCAGAAACACTCTCCTTGATAGATGAATTCTCAAGATATAATCAAGTCCTAGTATCTCATAAGACCAACTTAAGACAACTTTCAAAACCAAGTGGGGAACATATGCCTATATAAATATGTCTTTCGAACTAATAAAATTTGGAGACATGTTTCAATGAGCCATGGACATTGCCTTTAGAGGTCTAATGGGAGAATGTGTGATAGTGTACCTAGATGACATGGCCATATTATTGAAGAATAAATATGAACATATATTTCACTTGAAGAAGGTATTTAATCGATGTAGGAGATACAACATATCTATGAACCCCAAGAAATCCATTTTCTCTATAAATGAAGAAAAATTATGGGTTTCATCGTCTCCAAACATGGTATGCGGATTGAACCCGACATGATCAAAGCGATCAATAAAAACCCTCCCCTCGACAACAAAATATCTATGCAGTCGTTCCTCAAAAAGATAAATTTTGTCGTATGATTCATACCCAGTTTTGTCGAGATAGTAAAACCCCTGCAAGATATGATAAAGAATCATTCTTAATTTAGTTTGGGATCTAAAGAAAATGAGGCTTTCAAAAAAATCAAAGAAGATATTAATCAAGAACAAACACTTTTGTGTCCATATTTTTATCGAGATTTCATCCTCTACACATTTTCCTCCCATACTGGATTTGCAACAGTCTTAACATAGAAGAACTCGGAAGGAGACATGTTTCCCGTGGCTTTTATGAGTTCAGGTCTACAAGGAGCTGAGCTGAATTATCTTGAAGTTGATAAACATGCATATCTAGTGTTCAAAGATGTCAAACACTTTTGACCATTCTTACTCAAATATAAAACTAAGGTTATTGTTCTTTTACCTAATTGTTAGGAACCTCCTGGTACAAAAGGATTTGGTAGAAAAGAGAGAAAATTAGATTACATATCTACAATAATATGACCTGGAGATAAAACCTGTGAAGATCATTAAAGGAAAAGGGATATGCAAATTATATGCAAAATTACCTTGCGTTGAATCTCGTGAATATGTTCTCTATCAAGATTCTGATTTATTTGAAAAGGAAGTATGATACATCTGAGTTGGTTCAGATCCATGGTTCTATGAAATGAAATATTACTTGACTCATGGATCAACTCCACATTATCTGGACCCTAAGAAGAAAATGTCTCTAAGGCTCAAATCCTCCCAATATCAGCTGATAAAGGGATTTCTTCGCAAAAACAATTATGATGGCCTTTTCCTTAGGTGCCTGGAGAAAGGGGATGCTGAGAAAGTGTTTTCCGAGCTTCATGATGAACCTATAGGAGGAAATTATGGTGGGGATACTACTACACAAAAAATCCTCAGAGTAGGATACTACTGGCCTTCCTTATTTAAAGACACTCATGTATATGCTAGGAAATGCCAACAATGCCAAACCTCAGCCAGAAGAGAAAATAAAGTTGCCTTCCCCTTACATCCTATCATCATCGAACACCCTTTCCAGTAGTGGGGGTTGGAATTTGTCAAGGATATCAATCCAAAATCATCACAATTACATAAATACATTTTAATGGCCACTGATTATTTCACCAGATGGAGCGAAGCAATCCCTTTGAAAACCGTCAACAAAAATCAGGTGATTTCGTTCCTTGAATCACACATGATTACCAGGTTTGGAATTCCGAACTTTTTAGTTTTTGATAATGCCAAGTATTTTATTCTCTTAAGATAACTAAATTCACCCTCGAAAAAAACATCAAGGTTAAGTACTCAACGAATTACTATCCACAAGGAAATGGTCTAGAAGAATCCACTAATAAGAACCTCATTAAAATCCTCAAGAAGATTGTCAACGATAATCAAATAAATTGGCATCTTTCTCTTCAAAATGTTTTTTGGGATGATAGAGTAACTCCCAAGTCATCCATTGGTAACTCCCCCTTTTTCTTGGTTTATGGATAAGAAGCCATAGTGCCAACGCATACTTTCCTACCCGATTTAAAATTGTCCCAATCCGTCCAAGATGAAGCTTGTCCAGTAGTGCAAGAAGGGTTAAACATGTTGTTAAAACTTGAAGAAGAAAGGGAACAATCTAAGCTAAACCTAAGTCAACACCAAGAAATGGTTAAAAGGTTATTCAATAAATCAAATGTAGGAAATAAAAATTTCCAAGAAGGAGATCTTGTTCTCAAGTGGGACAAAGCTAATGAACTTAAATGAAAACACTCTAAATTCCAGAAACTATGGCTAGGACCCTATCTAATCCACCAGAAAACAGGCCCTGGAACTTTCGGGCTCAAAAGACTACAATGAGATGAGGAGGAACTCCATGTCAATGGCCAAATACTGAAGAAATAATTCTCTTGATCACCTATGGTGATGTAGCCCTGTACATAGTAGTTTTTCAGTTGTAGTTTTTATTTTTAGTTTTTCTTTTCAATAATAGGACTGTTGTTTGAGTTTATTCCTTACTTTTTCTTCGCTTTTCTAGTTTATAATAACCCCTGCCACTGTCTTCTACCCTGGACCAACTGTTCTTTTGCAACATAGACCCAGGTTTATCCACGTTAACAAATGGTAACACATAAAAGAGGAACTTTTTCATCTGTACCAAAAGAAAATATTTTGACCTTTAAACTTTGTACCTTTCGACGATTTCTATCTGTTATTCACTCTTATGTGATCACTCTCAGGTCTCGTTGATGTTCTTTTCAAGTTTCCTAAAATGTCACGAATTCATTATCTTCCACATAAATCCAGTGTCTCTTCCCATTATCCCCCAATTTTAAAATGTATTGGTGATTCTTGTTTGTAGACCTGCTAAAAAAATTTGTTGACTGAGACTAGAAAATCAAAATGACTCTCGTGTCACCCCGCTTCCTTTTTATCGTGACTTATATTGCATTCAAAATATCTAAATTCTATATCTAAAAGGTTGATTCAAAAGAATAATCATAAGGAAGTTGAAAACATTATTGAAAAGCATGGGAAGTACAAGTAAACATGTTGGGGCTATGGACGCTCGCTGGCAGTGGGGCCATGCTTGTATGATAGCGAGGTATATTCATCCAGGATATGGATGCTCGCTGGAAGTGAAGCAATTTCAGGAAAGAGAGGTAAAGAAAATACTTCAGTATTCAACAATCGACTTAATTTTCTGCCATGGTGTCTGTAAGGTAGCTAGAGAGGTAATGGGGGGGCCCAGAGGGCCCATAGTGATAATAGTGGAGTCCATTCAATGTAAGGTGGAATAGTTCCACTATATTATTAAATAAGGCCCACTATGGTAGTTAGATATAATAAATGAGTAGTTAGATATAATAAATGTAAGAGGACTCACAATTTCACTCTGGATTTTTGAAGTTTCCCCAAAAACAAAACGATCACTCGAATTATGTAGAAGATCATTGATAACTTATTTTTATTTAAGGTTTGCATATAGAACATTGAATGTGGGGTCCTTAAGATGAATGTTGAATGGACTTTTAAAAAGGTAAATATTTCTTCTATCTATTTAAAGTCACTTTCTCTTTTTGGAATTAAGAGATAATTGGTTTTTTCCAATTAGTGGCCATTTGTTGTGGGGAATTCCACAACAACACCCCCATCTTTATAAATTTTATGTGGCCCCTAAAATATTTTCTCTTTTTTCTTTTACGCCTATCTTTTACCCTACAAAACTTGTATCCTTACTTCTCTAAGACAACCCAAGCTCAACTCAAATCTGTTTCGGGATCACGTTTGTCGGAGTCCCTTTTTAATGCATTATTTCAAACTTCGATATTCACACTCCATTCACTCCATCCCTTACACTGGATTCTTTTGTAGAGCCCCAAATTTCGTGTTGACCTGTCAAGCGACTACTTCCCCAAGTGGCATACCAATATATGACTATTGACTTCCTTTTTTATCGATTCTCCAATGAGTTGTTTTATTGCTTTCGGGACATAAAATTGTTTCTAAGGTATTGAAGGAATATTAACTTTGATATCATCCTCGTTGGGAGCCCTTTTAAACATCATCTCATCACACTCCAAAAATAAAACTATGATTTTTATGATGAAAATATCTCTATGGCTAGGGGTAAACCAGAACAAACAAAAATGACTGCAGAAATCAACTCTAATCTCAGATATGCTATATAAGAAAATATGCTAATGAGACAAGATAAAGAGCCTACCTCGTCCAAACGTTCTATGAAGTCCATTGTTGAGCACTTGACTCAAAGAAGTACACCTGCAATGCTTCCTCAACAACCAAGGAACACAAGCATATGGTGATAATATATAGAGTTAGCACATTCAATAACATAATCCATCAATATTCATAAAAAATATGCCCATGGAATAAAAATTTAAATATTTGCACGATATTAATTGGATGAGAAAAGCATATTTCTATTAAAATGTAATCAATAGAAGTGAAAGAATTACAAACTTCCATTTCGGCATGGTTTGGAACCGAGAAACTAAGTCCCTTCCAGCTCAGCCTCCACCACTTCAATCCTCCACCAAATACAAGATCATATAAGAGAGACAATGAAGTTCTCAATCAAGTAGGGAAGAGCTTGGAGGCTGAACAATGTGTTCATACATAAAAGGAAAAAGGGATGCACACTCAATATGAAGTAAATAATTTCTCCAGAGTAACTTTGCTCTCAAAGTTGAATTCTTCTCCTCTTTTCCATAGCTCGGATTTGGCCCATTTATATCCTTCAAGTGGAATTGAATGGCTGAGTCGAAATGTTTCCAGTATATGGAAGGTCAAGGATCATGGATCTCGTGATCTGACATGGAAACCCGACACCATTTTTAAATTTTGAGCACAAAATATGATGTACACGGGTTGTAGTGGTGCAACCTATGTATACACATGTTGTATAGATATTAGGGTGCATATATGTGGAAAAATATTATTTTTGGCTCTGGGATTTGAAAAAAAGGGACTTCAAGTGTGCATAGGGAAATGGAAAAATCCCTTCTGTGCAAGTTTTCATAGGGTGAGAAAAATATTTCTATAGCAGATGCCCCCTAATGTGTGAGGTCATAGGAGTATCTACGATGGTTGAAATACATCATAATACCCAGAAGTGGAGTAATGGAGACCCAGCTAGACAAATTAGTTGCTCATGCGAATATTACAATCTGCACTGACATTGTGCACATGGCTGCCAATTTGAATTGCAATCCAGATCCATGTGGAAATATACCAAACAATTGTTCATGGCCATGAGTAGGCAATACAAAGGTGGCTATATGCCAAAGGATGTCATATTCATGAAAAAGGCCCAGTAAACCAATCTCAAAATCAATCTGAATATGTCTGTATACAATGGAGTAAAATTTGATCTCCCATGGTCACTGAAGTCACATAGGTATTGGTCCAATGAAAGATAAAAAAAACTCAGAAAAGTTGCGACTATGAACCGATGTCTTCAAGTCTTCTACACGATCTTCCAAAGGTGCAAGTATACATCATGTGAATAAAGGAGTTGAGGTCAAACACAACGAGACTTCATTTGATTATTGATCATTAAGGTATAACGTTAACAAATGCGAGACAACCTATCGATAATGAAAGTAGGTATCAAGGCACCGAGTACATTCTTACAAGTGTGACTAAAGGTGTTGGGGTTGAACACTTGAAGAATCCATTGATCAAGAGACACTAATGTATTCCCAATTGCCGATGGCAGGATAACCTTCCACTAATGACTGCAAGCCTCTAGGTACTCATAGGACTCTAGGTCTTGTTTCTAGAATAGATGAGATGAAGTCGATGGAAGGAGACCCGCTGAAAGGAGAGCATTGAGGCATATCTCATAATTCAGCATGAGGTATAAAGTAGGAGCTTGATGCTTTGGAGGAAATTAAACTAAGAACATGTTCACAAACCAATGACCCTGTGCATATCTTGCGTGTACCAGATGAAAGAAGTATACAAAAAAGACCCTTTGAATAACAACCAATAAGGAAAATTGTTGACAAAGGCGAGGAAACCACCAATAAGGCTAATGGCATCCAATACACTACACAAATCCCAATGTGTGAATAGGTTTCTTTCCTTTGAACGCAAGGAAAACCACCCAGTCAGTGACCAATGATGAAATGTCCGCTGTTGGGTTCAAGGTTACCTACCAATGATTAAAGTAGGACCATGGTGCATAATATGACTACAAATTCATGTGTTTCTGAGACACATTGAGGGTATGACCAACATGCAAAGTCAAGATTTCTGAGGAATGACCAACACAGGTTGATAGACATCCTTTGAATAAGAGCATGAGACATATGGAAGACTCTGGCAGCATGGACGCAATGATGAAACTTTGAGATGGAGGAGGCATCAATCAAAATCTCCATAGGGACTAGAAGAGTAACCAGTCGGGGGAGAAAACGCTATGTAACTAGCTCAACTTCCTAAGGTCATTCCAAATCCAAAATTTTGATGACAAGTGGACTCAAAAATTTTGTGCTCTGTTCAAAGGCGACATGACTACTGCCATATAAGATAATATTCTTTTCCTTCCTGTCTTTTTTTTTTTTTTCATAGTCAAATAAATGCTATGATACAGAGGAGGAAATGAGTGTCGCAAGTAATAAATCTAGTTCCAACAGTGTAACATACCTATGATAAATGCAAGGAGGTGCATGCAGATGATGGACACTCAGGGGAATGTTTCCTCTTGGGTATAGGGTGTCAAGTTGCAAAGGATATAAACAAGTCTCTTCTTGAATGATGATGCAAACTACTGAGGTAAAAGGCTTATAATGCAAAAGTGAGAACCGACAATAGGCTCAATACTGCAATTGAGAGAATGAGATGCAATTACAACTTAACGCCAAAAAATGTCCTTTTTCGTAATTTTAGTCTACTTGTTTTGAAAAAGGGATAAACTTTCACCAAATAGATGTCCTTTCAAATCCAATTTACGAGTATGAAAGAGACAAGTTCACTCGGTAATCTTTTCACTTTTTGAAGATTCGGAAAAGAGCTTAAATCAGTCTCATTGGGGGTTTCTAGGCCGCATGTGATGGAGGGGGGGCAAGGCTCCCATGCGGGATTTTTGTGAAAGGTAAACAAATTATGAATAGATGACAAAAGCTTGGGAAATCCCAAATATTTCCAAGTCGAGGAGGATAAAGTTCTAGTGAAGGTTACCTTGTCAACGATATATCAGAGAACGCCTCTTATCTAAACATGCATAGGAGAAGGAATTTGATACCCCACAAGACCATCCTAGTCAAAGGGAACTTCTTCAAGACTTGGAGGGAGAGTACTCAGGAAGATTAAAACACTCTCTTGTTCATAATGTACTTGGCTAGAAATGTTAATGACATAGTCAAAAGTTGTATCACTCCTCAAAATAATGTACCCAAGGTATTTGACTCTCTTGTGCATAATGTACCTTGGAGAGGTTTACTCACAAAATCCTATTCCGGGGCTCTAAATCATAAGCTAGTTTGTGCACCCTGGAAATAAAATCGTTTCTAATCAATTTTAATTATTAACTTTGATTTTAGTGGCCTTGCTACTCAAAAAATGTGTGGTCGTAAAACTAATGATGTTATGACTCAACAAGTAAAATAAATGAATATGAATAAAATGCAAAGTCCTAACTTCAATTCCCAATAAATGATATGTTTTTCAAAATGCAATTTTCAATTTAGTTATGCAATTCTAAATAAGATGCAATCTTTCTATACACATACTAAGATCAATGATAAGGACCCAAAAGATCAAATCCCAACAATGTAAAATGCCTAATATTTTTGTACTTTCAATATAAAAGAATGAAAATGCAAGGACTGAACATCAACTTGATATAAAAACTCTACTGTATGTAAATAGAGGCAAACCATGTAGGATATCATGAACCAAACAACCAACCCAATATGCAATTAAAATCAAATAAAAAATATGATGAGAAATGCACCACCCAAAAATTCAACCAAAGAAAGGTTTCCTATCATTCCAAAGACACTTAACAGTCATAACAGAGACCCAAGAAGACTCAACAACCATCAAAACTTAACCAACAAACATCAAACCTAGAAACCAAGTAGAAACGAATGATGTACTCTATTGTTCAGGAGAAAAGTGTGTATATACACCTCTTGCAGAAGGACATTACGCGTATGTACAAAAGGACATCACACATATGTACGTGACTGTCAGGTAAAAATCCGTGTATATGTGTTAAAACAAAGCCAGGATAAGGAGAAGTATAAGAAACTCAGAATCAAAATGAGCATAGGTTGTCAAGCAATCATAAGACAAGAAACTCAATATAAATGAGAGAAATCAAAGGAGAAAAACACTCCAAACCCCCAAAAGAAGATTTTATCCCTAGTATGGTCGCAAATTTTGTTACTAGGAAAATATCTCTATGGCTAGGGGTAAACCACAATAGACGGAAATGACTGTAGAAATCAACTCTAATATCATATATGATATATAATAAAATATGCTAACGAGACAAGATAAAGAGCCTACCTCGTCCAGACGTTCGATGAAGTCCACCGTTGAGCACTTTACTCAAAGAAATACACCTCCAATTTGTCCTCAACAACCAAGAAATGAAAGAATATGGTGATAATATATAGATTTAGCACATTCAATAGCATAGTACATCAAAATTCATAACATATATGCCCATGGAATAAAAATTCAAATATTTGCAAGATGTTAATTGGACGAGAAAAGAGTATTTCTATTAAAATGTAATCAACAGAAGTGAATGAATTACAAACTTCCATGTCGGCACGGTTCAAAAATGAGAAACTAAGTTCCTTCTAGCTGGGCCTCCACCACTTCAATCGTCCACCAAAGGCAATCTCATATAAGAGAGACAATGAATTTCTCAATCAAGTAGGGAAGAGATTGGGGGTTGAACAATGTGTTCAGACTTAAAAGGACAAAGGGATGCAGACTCAACATGAAGTGAATAATTCTTCCATTGTAACTTTGCTCTCAAAGTTGAATTCTTCTCCTCTTTTCCATAGCTTGGATTTGGCCCATTTATAGCCTTCAAGTCGAACTAAAGGGATGAGTCGGAACATTTCCAGTATATGGAAGGTCAAGGGTCATGGATCTCGTGACGTGACATGGAAACCTGACACCATTTTTTAATTTTGAGCACAAAACCAGATCTACGTGGGTTGTAGTGGTGCAACCTGCGTATATGCATGATATATAGATTTTATGGCATGTATATGTGGAAAAATATTGTTTTTAGCTCTGGGATTTGCAAAAAAGAGACTTCAATTCTGCATAGGGAAATGGAAAAAGGCCTTATGTGCAAGTTTGCATAGGATGAGGAAAAATTTGCTATAACAATGATGGCCTCTTGAACCTTCTCGCGTGTGTCCCTCAATTCCTCCTAAGATGAAAGAATATTCTTCGGTATCATTGTCTTCAAAGCTCAAACTTTCCATATCTTTCAAATCCCCGATAGCCAAGTCCCAAAATCCTATAAAACACATAGTTTAGTGCACCTTTCTAAGCAATGAATATACTGTTGATACCTTCCCCTCGGGTTTAGTTTTTCCCTCATCCTGACTCACCCCGAAGCCAACACCCCAATAGGTCCCACTTCTTCCCATATCACTATTCATTGATTGATGTTCCTAGCCTACCAATTGGGCCACATACAAGGGAATATGCCTTCGATACCTTTCCCTTCAGAGTTCGAAAAAACCACTATCTCTCATATTCCGAAAGCATGACCCGGATAATGGTCTTATTCGAGGATTTGGTCTAGCACTTCCCCTGATGTTTTAATCAATGCACCTATCCTACTTAATAAGATTTAAATTATGGAAATGACGCGCATTAACGGGAAAAGTTAAGATTGGATTTGGTAAGATCCTTTTACACACCTGAGTTATGGAATACTCATGCTAGTTGGATGTGCATTATGAGTTATAAAAAACACCCTTTTAGAACACAACTTGCACCATAAGTTTTCAAAACTGAGTCTGCAAAGTTTGAGTTTTGTCTAGACTCCCTCACTTACTAAGATTTCCTCTTTGTTACTGCAACTGATTGTTTACCGATAACCTTTATTTTCTATTGCTTAACCAGTTTTTCATTATTACAGCTAATGTGTTATTCTTAAGATAAGTTGATATTTATTTTAACATGTTATTGCAGGTTAATTTGGTCATTCGTCATGGATACCTAGAACCCCAAAATCTCTAGGATCTCGATGTATTTCCAGGGTGCCACAGGCCCCAAATAATCATCTCGACCGGTTGAAACTCTGGTTACTGACACAATTCCTCATACTCGCGAGGACCATTGACCCGGATTTGAAGAGATCTACAGAATATTCGAATCTATAGAGTTTCCTCAAGACGACAAAGTTTTAGAGGTGTACCATAATATCCTGAAAAGAGGTATTCATCGGGTAGTTTCCAGACCATAACTATTCCCATACAACAAACACATTGGTGTCTCAGGAAATTTGATGCATCCATGAAAAAATCATAAGAAAGCAGGGAATCTGAGTAGATTCCCTCAGACAAGAGGATATTAGTGCAAGATGTCACCTCCCTGCTCCTACTTGCTCACTGAATGAACCTTTCCTAAAAGGATTCACCCAGGCCAACAAAGGATCGACAAAATAAATGAAACACTGGTGGGTGGATGAGGATGAAACCATTAATAAAGGTTAGAAATTGGTCCCCACCCATAGGCCTAAAACTACTTACAAGTTGTTGGTGGCCATGCTTTGTCATTTATACGGGGAACAAAAAAGTACACACTTCCAAATTGATTGATTGGTTACCTTACAATATTTAATCCCGTGCTTAGGTGATATTAAATTCCACGATCCTCATGAGTTGGTTATCATTCATGTCTGGTCTATCGGTCTCACTCATCCAAATATTCACAATGTTGATTTTGAAGAGGATAAATTTAAAGGAGTACTCTAGTAAGAACTTGATCTCGAACAAGAAGAATTCAAGATGGAAAACTTAGGTCAATTCCATAAGTTGTGTCAACAAGATCAAGATACTGGTAATTCCAAATAACAGGAGAAGACCCAAAAATAAAAGAACATTGAATATAAAAGGCTCCAGGCAGAGCAATATTATCAAAGAAGGAAGACTAAGGAAAATATCAAGTTATAACGTGAGCATGCGACACATCATATAGCTCTGTAGAAGAAGAAATAAGAAGAAGATAAAAATTTGACAGAGGATGAGGAAGCCAAGAGTCTGGATAGTGAAGCACAAGCTAGGAAACTAGTTGAAGAGGTAGAGGTGAAGCGATTGGATGACGAGGCTGAATCAAAGAGAAAAGATGATGATATTTTAAATAAGAATCTAAACTAGACCCCAGGAACTCCATCGACACTAACCCTAGGAATTGTGAATATACTTCCTCTAGAGTATACCCCCATAAGCTCCATACCAGGGGATTCCTCCCTCTCTTCTCAAGCTCTCAATTTCGAAGGATCCGTAGTTGCCATTGGAGACTGTTATTTTGACAATAGAACTAGAAGCATCAAGAATAGATCAACAAACATAAAAAGAGGAGAAGACTACAAATATAAGTCACATGCATGAATGATTTTGGAATGGAAGGTTGAAACTGATACTAAAGAGAATGTTGTTCAAGTGGCTTCAATGCTCAACGATTTCACATGATTAAATCCCTCCTTTGTTCTGGAGGTAATTAATTCCCTGAACATTGTCAGGACCCGAGTAATATAGTTGGAAACATAATTGAAAGGTGTAAAAGACCAACTTTCCATAGATGTCCAGGAAGCTTTCAACGGAGTTGAAAGTCTAAAATCAAGTAAGATCAATGGTACCCTAGAGGCGTGAAGAGACCACTTGAATTAAGATTTTGAAAAGAGGATGCAAATCCTATGGGACACCCATAGAAATGAGTTGGAAGTGGAAAGACATAAAATTAATTACGCTCTAGAAAAGACTAGAGCCTAGAAATGTACCTTGGATTCCATCAAAGCACAAGCGTTGGCTATCAAAGAAGATCTAGTGAAGGAAAATAATGAACTCAGTCTATTAATCAACATACAGGTAGAGCGGCAAGAACAACTTAATCTGCAGAATAATCTAATTGAAACTCAAGGAAGATATCGAGAAGCTAGCGAGGATTTTTAGGAGATGGTAAATTGGAAAGACAAGATTCAAGCTACACCTATCTCCCTGCCAATGTACTCGAAAAGATAAAGACTCAGGTAATGAATGATGTTTGACACCAACAAACCTCTTTTCATGAGTGTTCGTTCTACCCAAGGGATGGCTGCTGATAGATGTGCACAATTGTGAAAAGATGCTAATGATCTTGTTGCAGAGGTAGGGGTACAACCATTGCAGTCTATAGATGAAACGACTTATGTCAACACCAGGGAATTTTAGGTGGAAGATCTAAAGAAGGCCAGTCAGACAAGAATTTAGGATTTTACACTATTTGATGAAAAATCAATTGAAGCACATTTGTTGTTTCCTACTCGTCAAACCCATAAGATTCAATCCTTTGTAAAATCCACAACGAAGCGGTTATATCAAGAAGTGTCTGCAAAAGTATGTAACAGAGAATCAATATTAGAGAGATTACAATTGAGAAATATAGAGAGAATTTTAAATGACTACTCCACTTGGAAGGAATACCAAGACTAACAACAGGAGCAGACCACGTCATGATTACAAAATTCCTCATTTCTCTCCATATGTTGTTTTCTTCTGATATTGTAATCTTTTCTGGAAAATGAAGAGTCATTTTTGTGAAACGGCTCAAATTTCTATGATTACCAATAAAAACAATTGTAAAGATTCACCCATCACTATATAAAGGGAGCGCTACCCATTTGAAATATATTTTGGTTTTTGAAGCTAGCAAGACAATATTTTTTGCTGCAAGTTAATTTGAATCCAAGATATATTCTAAATTGGAATATTATGGTATTGAAATGTGTGAATGAGATTTTTTTGTTTATGCATCTCTCTATTTGTAACCTGTGAATATTAGTTGATGAATTCCTTCTAAATCAATGTTTTCATTTTATATTTATCATGGTTTTTCAAGATGAGTACAACAATAGTATAATGTCATTGAGTTTATCAATTCTTTGGTTCTAACGGATTATGCTATCAAATTCATGTATTACTTGTGACACGAATTTATTCTACTCAAGTTATACACATTATTCACTGTATTCATTTATTATGTTAGTTTTCTCCTGATCATGATAGGTTAATTTAAAAATTATTAGTTTATACATTGCATCTTAGAAAAATAATCATACTTCTTAGTTTAATATTAGTTAGTTGTGTTTACTTATTTTATCATATTCTTTTTAATTCATCTGAGAACCTCTGGTTCTCAGATTCATATTTTAGTTATTTTTTTTAGTTAGTTGGTAACCAGGCCAAAATCTAGTTAGAAGCGCTAATCCAAATGAGAGTGGGTCTAATTGGGACCTGCCATCGAGCATTTTCCCTCAACTAATTGAATGGGTCATTTTGGCCCGTCAACACAAAGCTTGGATAGCCACTTCCTTGATGGCTTTGTGATTTGTCCATTGTGGGATGAATCTTTCTGTCTCTGGTTCTTTCCTCTTCCTATCAGTCCATAGTGATGTATGCTGAGTTGTTTCCTCTAGACCCTTTCATATTTCCTGGTTGTCTCCTTCTTCTTCATGCCAATTGATCTCATGTACTTGTGGTTTTTGTTTCTCTGATGGCCTTGTTTCTATTTGTGGAATATTCCACTCATCGTTCCAATCAACCATAATGTGATCCATATCATATTCGGTCAACCTATACTGAGTGGGAAGCCATTGTTGATCCATGTCCTTCTTTGATTGTACATACATGTGGTGAATCCCTACCTTAAAGTGCGCCACTGACTTATATGCCTCGACCACCTATGGCGGAATGCATGGTGTTCTCTCAATGTTGTCCCTAATATTTTCCTTATAAATATAAAATGCAAAATTACTATCCATGTATCATTCCTTGTGCATAGTATACCATAGGTTCTGATATCATGCGGCTAGACAAGGATTTTCCCTAAAACTGCAAGTCATCTAGCTCCCTCCATGTTGATAGCATTATGAGAATTAGTAACCAAGAATAATGGAAATCACTCCCCTTATCCTACAATTCATCATAATCAATCAAAAACTTATTTAATAATAACGTTGCCTAGTTCATTTGGACACCATCAATGCACCTTTTAGCTGCCACAATGACTACTGTTGGGACTTGATCTTTTCTACACTTCCTTAATAGTTTACAGGCTAAGGCTTGCATCACAAAATTTACTATTGGGTTGCTTATGCTTGTGATGTCTAAACTACACTATCCATGGAATGTATGAAATTTCTCCTTCATGCTCTCAACTAGAGATTTCTCATTCTTCTTATCAAAAAACAACAAAGAGGGGTCCTCCCCCTGCGATGGAAGACCGATAATATGTATGATCAACTATCTATTGATGAAAATTGGATTGTTGACTCAATGTAATGATCTCAAGCCAAATTCTTTCTTGGAATCACTAACTACTACTAATTTATTGAGTTTTTAAGTGTATACAAGATTCATCAACACATGGAGATCACAATATATTCAAGATGTAGAAGCACAAGCAAAGATCTGACCTTT
>SNQJ01S0000464.1:38141-59080 GCA_010110895.2 Picea sitchensis
AGCACCAACTCCCTAGTTTCTCTAGCACCCACTAGAAGGAAGCACCAACTCCATGGTTTCTCTAGCACCCACTAGAAGGAAGCAACCACTCCCTAAGTGTTCCAACACCAACTGGATGGAAGCACCAACTTCCAATCAACACATGCACCAACCTGTAAAACAGAGAACAACAGTTCTCCCTTGCACCACCCTACCACCATGGTTTTTCTGGCTGCAACCAGATGGAAGCTACAACTTCCTGTGTTCAAGCACCCACTTCAACCTATAAGGACAACAATCCTCCCTAGCACCTCCCTACCACCCTGAGATATAAATTTTTCTATTTGTAAATTTATCACAGTGATACAATATTTATCAATGGCTTACCAGTCTCATCACTATTCTGCTGCACTGCTCTGATCTACCTGCATCAATGTCTTCCTGCACACTTTCCTTACGCTTAATGTTCTTCTTCCTTTTATTCTATGTGCACCATGTCCCTTCTATGCACCATTCCTCTTCTATGCATTCCAGTTGTTGCACTCTGCCTCCTTCTACACACATGAATCACTCTAAACAACAACCAATCTCTTCTCTGTTCTGCATTTTTATTCTCTCTGTTCATCTTATGCATCCTCTATTCACAATGCTTCTGCATGCTCTCCCCATGTCGAGTGCTCTGCCTGATCATCATTACAACTCTTTAGCTTCTCTGGAGGATAAACCCATGTGTACATCATCACTGGGTGTTATGTCGAGATTCCTTATCCTCTCCAGCAGTCGAGACTCTTCGTCTTCTCTGTCACAGTCGAGCTCATTCCCTCTGTTGGAGTTCCAGGCTCCAACGGTATTACCTCTGTCAATGGCCTCTATGAACAGTCTTCATGCCACTGGAAGTTGCCTATAGACTCTTCATATTCTCTGGCGATCACCCTGAAGTCTCTTCGAGTCCTCTGACAGAAACCATCAATCGTTTCTAGAAGTTACACTGTGAACCTCCAAGAAAATGCATCAGCGACTGAATCACCAACTGTCCAAGAGTCATGATCTAGTTCTGTTAGATGAATCGTAACTGATTGGTTAACTGTGAAGAGAAACATTATCCCTTCGATCAGATTTCCAAGTATCCGACATCATTGGATTACAAGCACATGGCCTTGTGTTGATTTCTCCATTTCTCATTTCGACATGTTGGCATTTCGACATTCCTGTGGTGAAGAGTCTCGACTCTTCATGTTACGATCACCGAAAAGGAGCTTAACTTGGTGCTAGCTCCTCCCTCTCACATGACCACTGACGGTGACCACAACCTACACCAAAATGTGTTTTCACATTTTGGCATTTCGACATTCCTGTGAAGAAGTTTCTTGACACTCCAAGTCGCAATCCCCACAATGGAGCCAGATCAACGGTCCACAAGACTTCATAACCTGATCCCTTATTTTCTTAATCGAACGACTGACAAGATTTTGACATTTTTTCCTTCGATTCATTGTGACTCCAACATTATAAAATTCATGATCACAAAATCTACAAAGTGATCGGACGGTTCACATAACCCACTGAGATGGACAGTTGACGGGATTTCAGAGTTTTTCCTTTCGGGTTTTTGAGACTCACAATAGTCCCTTTCTACATTTCAGAGTTCGAGACTTCATGATGGTAGAGTTTTTGCTTGCTATGTAAAACCCCGAAATAGAAAGTTCCGATGTGACGTAAACCTACTGATGTCACATGTGGATTGAAACTTGCCGAATAACTGCCACGTGTCACTCTGATTCATTACTTACATGTGCCTGAAATGTTGAATCAGCTTGACACTTGTCATTGCCTGATTGTGCCATGTGTCCTTAGCTGACGTGTTTTGTTGATGTGCCTGTTTCAGGATTTCAAGGTTCGCTACTAATTTCCTTTGATCTTTGATTTCCTAGTCTGCAAAACTCCGAAATGGAGTCTTTGTTGATGTGCCTGTTTCGGGATTTCGACGTTTCACGTTTCGCAACTTCGGGAATCCTGTGATGAAGAGTCTCAACTCTTGACTCCTCCAACTCCTGGTATCCAAAACTCTGAAACGTCGTGGTTTCGCATTTCTCGATTTCATCATTCTTGTTGTGAGTTTCCTTGACACCTCCAACTCCCGGTATCCGAAACTCCGAAATGGAGATTAAGTCGTGGTTTCACATTTCATGATTTTCTTTCGTGAGTTGCTTCCTTGACTCCTGGAGTTTATGCTTTTAAATGGGATCCAATGATAACTTGTTGAACTTGTCATTGGCATGCCATTATCCCTGCGCTGTTGGTCGTGATCTTTTCCATCAATGACAAACACGCATACTCTGCACTATCTCTTCTGATCTTATCGAGCTTGCTCTGTTGCATCTTCCTAAAATACTTTTGGTGCCCACCTAGCACATTCTTATTGTACTTTTCCATCAATGAAAAACATGCATACTCCGCACTATCTCTTATAATCTTATCGAGCTTGCACTGCTCGTCTTCCCAAAATACTTCTAGTGCCCTCCTGTCACATTCTTCTTGTACTTAAGCCATCGTCGTTGTTGTACTTTCCATCGATGACAAGAATACGCTGCTTGTAAAACATGCCAACATCTCTTTCATGCCAATATTCACTTTGTGCACTCTTAACATCTTTGCATATGCATCGGATTTGAGTTTTGGACCTTCTATGATGCGATTCTCTTCAGTCTCTGGAACTTGCACATTTCTTGGGTCTTGTTTTTATTTATCATCTTCAGTAACATTGTAACATTCTAGTAATTCATGGACTCTTGAAGATTCCTTGTGAACACTATACACAGGTACTATTTTTATCCGATCTTCTTCTATAAAATTTTTACTTCTAATGAATTCCAGAGTTGCATCTACTAAGGGTGATTCATATTCAAAACTAAATGTTACCTTCAAATTCTAGGTGATCTCTTCCCAATCCGTTGTCCCTCTGCGCACTTGTAGCTCCAGATACTAGTTCTTGGGAAGCGTCTCCAATGTATGTATGAACCTGTTCATCCATTCCTACTTAGGAACTTATCTCCAAGTTGTCATACACTGCGCAACATGATCCGTCAGACTTCTCATCCTTGTATACTTGTGCATAATTTTTTCTATTCCAAATCTAATCTGCATTATCCATTTACAGTGTTTCCAATCCTCTATTCCTTCCTTGTGTGTTTCCCACCATCTCGATGGGGTTCCTCTTAGTGCAACATCTAATGTCAAAAATATTTGTTTTTTGGGTATCTGTAACTCAAAATATTTTACAAAAGAACTTACCTCAGTTAATCCATCGAACCTTAGGGTATCATGTACCTTCGGTCCAATCCAACACAAAGAGCGAGTAATGCAAGCACATCTTCTGGTCGATAGTTTATGCAACCCATGCTTCCAATTTTCAAGTCCTTCCTCCAAGTCTGATGCACAAGATATAATGCTTCTCCAACTAATTGCATCATTTGTAGTAGGATTGATGTATTCATCCATGCACACAGTCATATTATATAGGTTATCAATTTATTTTCTCGCGGGCTCCACATACCTTCTTTCCTCTGTGGGGTATAATGGTGCAGTAACCTTTAAGCCTCCTCCTTCAAAAATCATTTATCTCTTCTTCAAGTTAATAATATCCTAGTTGTCAAAGGCCCAATCTAGTCTGAGCAATGTTGGATATGGTTGACTATTATCCACGATAACAATGACCTAAAAGTCATCTAAGATGCACACTCCATCTATGTTAATAGGTACTCCTACTACTCTCTTGATCAATATTATCTTATGCTTGTTTTCCAATCTGAACTACAATGTTGACCAAAATAGCTTTAGTTTCCCCATCATCTCCCATGTCTTTATTGAAAGAACATTGACATTTGATCCTAAGTCCACAATGACATTATCCATGTCATACTCTCCTATCTACACACTTAATTTGATTCCTTTGTTTTTCCTCTTCTTGTGCAATACTTAGTTCAGTTCTCTCTGTTTCATAGGTACTTCTTTTTCTTGGGTACACTGATCGATCATCCTGCGCAATACACTCAACATTGTTTCGTCCTTCATCAATTCTAAAAAAATATTTAGAAAGCATTTCAAAGTATTTACATTTTTTACTAACCTTTCTAGAATTGTGTGATTATAAATTGACAACATATCATATACTGGTGGCATCTTTGACGTTGATGCTATCCAATATGGTCCTAGTATCTCCTTCCTAGATTGCTAATATGTCTCTTTCTCTTTCTGTGGATTAAATTCTAGTGTGGGATCGACTTCTTTCCTTATCCATTGCTCAACCCCTTTTCCATTTTCCATCACATCTATTCTAGTTCTCGTTCCACTGCACGTAACAGATGCTACTTTTAGCTGATCGTCATGCTCCTTGGCTGCTATCATCAGTAGGTTATGGTTATGATTCTCATTCTAATGCTAGTTCTTATGTTGGTTCTGGTTCCTTCTTTTCTTCCATTTCGCTATCAGTTGAGGACAATATTCTATGACATGGTCCAATTCTCTGCAATACGTGCACATCATGCAAGGATTTGGGAAGTCTCTTGCTAAATGTCTCAGTTGATTTCAATTATAACAAATGATTGGTCCTCTTCCTCCTCTACTAAATCCACCTCATCCTTGACCTCTATTGAATCCTCCTCGTCCACCTTGATTAAATCCTCTCGGAGTATTGTACTGTGGAACCCCTCCTTATGTTGTCGCATTGTCTTCTTGAATTCTATACACATATGAAGTTCTCTCTCTCATTAATTTTATAGAAGATGGAAGCTAAGGTAGTTAAGGTAGTTAGAAGATGGAATTTAAGGTAGTTAAGGTAGTTAGAAGATGGAATTTAAGGTAGTTAGAATATGGACACCGATCTGTGATTATATCTTTAACAGGGTGCTTAGCATAGATCATTCATCAATATTTAACCCTTATGGTACTTTGCAGATAGCACAAAGCATCATAGTGAATACTTGGACTAAATATGATTCAGTACTTAGCCGCAAAAATATAGATTAGATTCAACAGATCAAGCACTAAGCATCTTATATATCAGATCTAACATTCATTCATATATCATAAGCACAGAGCATAACCATATCTATTTAATCATAACAAGCACTTAGCCAAGAACGAGATAAACACAAAGTTACCGTGGTTCACCCCCACCCTGGAGCTACATCCACAAAGTCTTCTTCTTTATATTATCTTGGTCAAGTGGTTACAACACAGAGCTTCAGTGACCCTTACCTCGCACAGGACAGAAGATCTGCGCAACTTGCTAGATCCTTCTTCCTTGCACTTCAGCACAAAACTACAACAACTTGCACTTAGCTTTTCAATATCCTTACAATCATGCACAGAGCACTTGCAATATACATCCAATCACACAGATCCAACTACTAGTACTAATCCTTTAACTATACATCACATAGATGTACTACTATCCTCTACTTACATTTCCTAAGTATCTATTTATAGATTACAAAATGGGCCTAAGCATGGGTAAACCCACAGGCCGACATCCCTTTCCCTTTACATCAACCCAAAACCCTAAAAGGGACCAAAAATAGGTCTTGCTTCCTTAATTTACGCTTCGTGTTGCGCTCCATCTTTGGCAAGCTGTCGCAGTCCCCAAAACAGTCAAATATGACCAAGTATTCTTCAAAACTTGGTCAAGGGCGAACATGCCCCCAACACTCACCTATGACTCATCCCGAGTCACTCAGGACTGATCAATTCCACCTCGAATGCCTCATGCTTGGCTTGATCTGCTTCGACCTCCTGCATTGTGACAGCCTCTTGCTCAGTAAATTCTTGGATCACTGTGTCATTGAGCGTTCCTTCCAGGCACTATTCTACAGTGATGACAACTTGTTCGAGTTCAACTCCCTGGATTTCAAGTTCAGCGGACAGTTGGCATGCTTTTTCTTGGATTGGCTGAAGTCATTGGGAGACTTCCATCGATTTACTTTGCAGCATATGTACCTGTTGTTGGGCTGTGCATTGTTCTGTGAACCTCTTCATTCTTTTGACTGGGGTCAAAGTCTTTATCTGTGCCTCTAGTGTGTCTACATGCCGCTTTTCTTCTTGGAGGTGTGCCTCCAATGTCTGCAATTCTGGATTCTCTGCGAGGGTTTCATAAGTCTGGGTGCTTCTAGTGCTCAACTGCTTGCATTCCAAGGCAAAGGTTTTTAATCAGCCAAATTCACTTCAAGCAGTGGCCTCTCTTAGATCTCTTATTTCTTGGGGGGTCTCGAGAACGGTGCAGAGCTCTAGATCCGTGATGCGCTGTTGGAGTTGTTGTATTACTTCTTTCAGTTGGGTCACCTGCTGTGGGAGACAGTATTCCATATTCACTTCTATGGCCATCACAGAGTATAGTGATTTGTGAACCCTTTCCTGTACTTCAAGTTGATCTGCTAGCAACTGTGCCTTTTCCTCGTCCCACTTCGCTTTTAGGGAAATATTTTCCCATTCTACCTCATTTTGTTGTTCTAGAAGTGCTTTCTATGCTTGCATCAAAGCCTGGGTGGCTTGTGTTGTGTCTTCTTGAGCTCGTTGAAGGTGATCTTCGAATTGATCAACGATCTGGTGTAATTGAGTGGGATCATCGCCTGTTCCTGATGTTCTGCTTATCAAGGGAATTGTAGAAACTGCTTGGCTGGAATGGAGTGCCTGCTGCACTTATTTGAGTTCTCCCTTGATTCGGTTGAATAGGTCCTCCCTCTTTACTTCTTTCTTTTCTGTGATCTCTAGTGAAACATCATTCAACGCTACAATTAAGAAGTTGAAGTCATCTGGGGTAAGGGTAGTTTTAAGCGTGGTCCGAGTGGCCTTAGCTTTATTTCAGAAGGAGGGTTTTTGTGGTGTCATTTTTCTTTTCATGGAGGGATCCTCCTCCTCTCTAGGTGGAGTAACCTCGCCTCTATTTTGTTCAACTTCTGTACCGCCTAGCTCATCACCATCACCTCCCTGCACAGGTGAGATCGACATAGTCTTCGTGGATGTGCTAGGGACATCTTCAACTTTGTCATCCTTCTTAGTCCTGCTTGGCCTAGGTGTATCCAACATAGCTTCAGGGATTTCCTCGTCGGACATGTCTGCCAGATCCACTACAACAAGGAGGTCCGCCGACCATTCCTTGGTAATCTCCTCCAAGTCATCTTCTGTCAGCTTGTAGTAGGATTGGATCTGTTGTTTATGCTCATCACCATGCGCTGTAATATAGGTGAAGTAGCGGTCTGCACTAAATTTCATCAAAGGTATAAACCTATGAATTACATTTGGGGTGATTCACGGTGTATAATGAATTGCATTCTTCAGTTGGTTGAAGTAGGTGTGGAATAAAACATTGGATTGCCACTACTTTTTCATGTCGCTAGAGTACCACAGTGTACAAAACTTCACGGCTACTGGTTCGAAACGTTTGATCTCTGAAAAAGTGGCTCCCTCTGGCAGTTCCCAAGCGATGAAAATGATGAGTATGAGCAATCAACTGAAGTGGAACTCATACCCTTGGTCTTGCGCTCCTTTGCAATCCATCTCTAACTGGTTTACAAGATACTGTGCCCAATTCATCTGTAGTCCCTCGGTGCACTTCCCTATGAGGTTAACTATGAAGCCAGTCACTTGTGTTGGTCTATTTTTATGAACTAACTTGCCCGCGATCAACTGACATGCAAGGCGCATTGTGCCACTCTAGATAGAGGCTACCTTATAGCCTCATGTACCCTTCTCTACATCGCCATAAGTTTCCTTTATCCGCTGTGCTAGTGCTCGGTCTGAGGTCTTGCCTAGGTAAAAGTCTCGTGGGTCAGGGACTTGCATGCTAAGTCCTATGATCTGATTGATTAGAGTCGGATCCACAATGATGCGATGGTCCAACCATAAGTATCCATCGTGGTAGCAAGACAACAACAACCTGATGCATGCATTGACTTCCTGGTGTCTGCCGAAGTGAGGGATCTTCATTACATTGAGAAGTGTGGACTGCATGAGGTTCTCGGTCTAGGACTGTGGGACAATCTTGGGATTTTTTCCTTTGGTCTTGGTTAAGTATTTATGTGGAGCTAACATGCTGTAGGTTTTGCGATCTCCAAGGTTAAAAACATTAAGTTTTAGTGTTGTGAGCTTATCTTGGTCATCACGTACTACGCGCACCCCTTTCGGAAGATACACGGTGATCAAGGTGTACTCAAAGTCTCTGGGTACACTTTCATGGTTAATATTTCCGCTCAAAGGTGGTATGTAAACCGACAGAATGCACAAGATCAACTTGGCATTTGCAATATCATATCTGTGCTTTGTTCTTGTCTCGGTCATGGTTCTGGAAGGTCCTACTCCGCGAGCAATGGAGGGAGAAGCTTGGACTCCTCCTGTCGATGATGCTTGCACACCTGCATATATCCTTCTCTCTGACATGACTCTCTCAACCATTAGGTCAATCAAAACTTCTTCAATTGCTTTCTCAACAACGTTGATCTCATCTGACATACAATCTTGGGTCCACTAGCTCAGGTGTGAAAATGAATTCAAAGACTACAATGAACAAGATGGGAACAAGGCAATGATCACAGGGTGAATTAATCTCAAGTTTCAAGCTCAAATTCTCACTTAGAAAAAAGTAATCTCAGTGCATGGTGCGACGGACTAAGTAGGGAAAATTAGCAATAGTCTGCTTGCAACAGATATGGGGCCTTCATTAACTTTGTTCTATCAATTCTGGTGCTATCCAACGGTCTAGTGGGAACCCATAATTGCTTTTCGACCCGTTCGGGGTGGAAGTCCAATGGGTATATCGGTCCAACGACTATATTGTTGCGCCATGGTGAAGTGCCCAATGTTTTTGTTTTGATATCTCGGCGAAGCTCAATTCTTGTGATTTTTCCTTCTGCGAAGTTTCCTCTGGAGTCTTCTATAAATTTCCAATTTTGGCCCTCTTCTTAGTTAGCTTCCTATCCTTTTTCCCAGTGAGCTTAGTCTCGGTCATCCTTTTTCCATTCTGAGTCTTATCTTCTCTTGACATATCTTGACATAGTCACTTCATGTTGCTTAGGTTCTTTCTTCAGATCCAAGGGTAATACTCCTTCATCATATGGATTAGGTATTTCGGTCTTTTGTGGTTCCTCTAACACTCTTATAGCTTCGACATCTAGGTCCTTGGTGGTTAACAACTGAGATTTGTTCTCTTATTCCTCCATCAAGTAGGTAATCCTTCTAGTCATAAATTCCATGAGTTCTTACTTCTTCTTTTCTAGGTCTTCCTTTTCTTCTTTCCTCCAGATCTGGTCTTTTTCAATCCAGATCTTTCCTAACAAATCTAGAAATGGGGCACAATACTCAATAAATCTAATGAATTTGAACTCTTCCTCTGTCGAAGTTCCATGGGAACTCATAGCTATCTGGGTAATTCTGTCACATAGGGTTACCATTTTGCCTTTAAATAATCTGATGGTTCCTAGTGAAGGGACCATAGCAAGCCTTCCTAGGGTTTACCAAGTGCTTTCTGTCATAATGTTCATCAGTGTTCCCTCATCTAGAGCACATTCAATGTTGAAGTCTTCTATTCTTACTTCAATTTTCTCCTTTTCTTTGAAGATCTCTGACAAACTGACATCCTTATGATCATCTAGGGTTTCTTTTATTTTCAGTAACATGATCTCTGATTCTTTCTGGGGTTCTTCCATAATTTTAGTCTCTTGATATCCTTAAGAGTTTGCTTGTTCCATATTCAATTTTTAAAGTCTAGCAACCATTCTAGGGCAATCCAATACTTCATGGTCCATAACTTTACAACAGAGGCAGCTAGGGTTTCTCCCAGGGCATTCCTTAGCAAGATGTCCTGGTCTTCTGCAATTGTAACAAAGAGTAATCCTCTCTTTCTCGTCCATGATCCCCAACTCTTCTTGTACTACGAGCTAGGATCATGATGGCTAGCCTGCAATTTTTTTTTCTAGGATCCTACATCCATTGGTTAGTCCAAAAATTCTTTCTATGCATAGGTATAACATATCTTTCACTATTCCTATCAGACCTATTGATATACAACTTTCTTTTATCTAACAATGCTCTAGCTTTTAGGCTAGGACAAAATTTATCAAGTGTACCTAAATTCATGCTTCAGAAACAAAAAAATTCCACTTATCTTACGTATATAGAGCACAAATCTTTCAGATCTAAAACTTGAGCTATTCTTACCTTTACTAGAGGCTAGAGCTTACAAATCTTACCTTTTCTCTACGAAAATTTCTACATTTACCTTTCTTAGAGCATAAAGTGTTCAGATCTCACTTATTTTCTTTAGTATCAACCTCTTTATTGCATATCTAACCTCTTTACTTCAGATATAACCTTTCTTTCTCGGCACAAAGCTTCATAGGTCAAGTAGAATACTGCACACTAGGGCAATAGATCTACACACAGATCTTATTTCACACAAATATTTTTCTTCTTTAGATCCCAACAATCATAGTTCCAGATCCTGGCAACGAAACCATTTGTTGGAATAGGGGCAGACCCAGGGTTCAATGCTCAAGAGTCACCAACAAAACCCTAACTATCGGCCCTTTCAACAACACCTGCGAAGAAGATGAAGTCTCACCCGAGGTAGAGGCAGGGGTGGTTGCAGGACTCAGATGTATGCAACCTTAGCTAGGACACCGATCTGTGATTATATCTTTTACAGGGTGCTTAACATAGATCATTCATCAATATTTAACTCTTATGGTACTTCGCATATAGCACAGAGCATCGCAGTGATACTTAGACTAAAGATGATTCAATACGTAGCCACATATATATATTAGATTCAACAGATCAAGCACTAATCATATTATATATCAGATCTAACATTCATTCATATATCATAATCACAGAGCATAACCAGATCTATTTAATCACAACAATAACTTAGCCAATAAGGAGATAAACACTTTAGATCGAAGCACATAGCACAATACACAAAGTTACCGTGGTTCACCCCCACCCTAGGGCTACGTCCACAAAGTATTCTTCTTTATATTATCTCATTCAAGTGGTTACAACATAGATCTTCAATGACCCTTACTTCGCATAGGACAAAAGATCTGTGCAGCTCGCTAGATCCTTCTTCCTTACACTTCAGCACAAAACTACAACAACTTGCATTTAGATTTTCAATCTCCTTACAATCATGCAGAAATCACTTGCAATATACATCCAATCACACAGATTCATCTACTAGCACTAATCCTTTAGCTATACATCACATAGATGTACTACTATCCTCTACTTACATTACCTAAGTATCTATTTATAGATTACAAAATGGACCTAAGCATGGGTAAACCCATGGGATGACATCCCTTTCCCTTTAAATCAACTCAAAACCCTAAAAGGGACCAAAAATATTTCTTTCTTCCCTAATTTCCGCTTCGCGCTGCACTCCATCTTTGGAAAGCTGTCTCAAGGGCCAACAAGTAGGATCACTGAAAGAAACACAATCACAAGGTACACAACATTTTATCTCGGGAAACCCTCATGGGGGAGAAAACCCAACAAAAACTTCCTCAATAATAGATTGCCAATACAATGCCAAGACTAAATACCAAAACACTAGAGAATATCCAAGATTGAGCAATGCACCTCTCTCTCCTTCTTCTTGCAACTGCAGTTGTTACAAATCAACATTACTCATTTCAATGATGACCTATTGTCGTCATTACCAGTTTTGCAAGTGTCCTATTTTAACCATAGGTGTCGCAAGTGTCGCATACATCATACAGTCATATTTCCCATGTCGTGTCTTGAACAACATCGCAAGGAACACTTGAAGACACCCTTAGAGACTAGTTAAATAAGGAGAAATCATTTGATAAAGAGTACAAAATATTTTCCTTGAGAAAGACCACTTAAAAATGATTTTTGAAGGGAAGCGCTCCCCTACACACTAGCACAGAGTGCTAGCTCTACTTTCCCTCCTTTTGGGGAGCGTTGTAGCGCTCTATGCACCATTCTGGGGGAGTGTTATGTTGTTGAGAAAATCAAGGGAAGATCCCCCTTATCTATGAAATCAGTTGGATTCGAATCGGAGGTCAAGGATGGATCTTAGGGAGGATCCACAACTGATGGAGAAAGATCCTCAACCTATCCCAAGAAACTCTAAGGTGGTTAGGCCTCTCCAAACCTATATAAGGAGGCCTCCTCATGGTGAAAGAGAGGGACATTGAAGGCATAAAAGTTATGATCTCATAAGGGAGATAACTAGTGAAGCATTGTCATTTCGTTTGTGGGTCGTTTGAGTAAGGGGTTGGACAAGGAGATCTGGAAGAGGCTGTTGCAGCTTCATCAAAGGTCTATAAGTATCTCTATTGAGTTCTCATTAATACATGTTCTTGGCCTGTTTCCTTCAAGATTATGTATACCTATATGAACTTGTCTTTAACGGATAGATCTAGTTTCAAACTAATCATGGTAGAATAGGAAGCATGTTTCGTCTTTGATTGGATTGCAAGACTTGTTGAAGAGCTTGGGGATCATAGCTCAACTTGGACTGGGCAAGGACAAACATCATTAAAAAGGTTCATATCTTCTTCCTTTTCTCTATAGATTAGCTTAGATAGGTTTAAAGGGATGTCAGTGATCAATGTTATCACCTTTCTTTCTTGGTCTTATGAGTCTAAGGTCCAAGAGGAGATTCACATGTCCGCAGGGGGATTTTCCTGTAATAGAAATTGACGACTCCACTGGGGAACGAAGATTTCATATTTAGTTTCCTTCCTTGGTCTTTATTTTGGCCTCTCTCACCCTTAGATCTTATTCATGCTATGTTTATGATTTTTATATGTGCTGTTGGCTCTTAGATTCATCCCATACACATTCAATTTCTGGATTTTCTTAAGTTTTTTGAGTTATGGGTAAGTTTTTTTTCTTCTGAGAGGCTAGCTCTCCCTTTCAGACTCCCACATAGCACTGCAATGCTATGTTTCCCTTGACACCAGAGCGTTGGTCATTTTCTGCTAAAAAACCTTTTGGGAGTTGATCTCTGAGTTTAATTTTTTGCTGATTCATCTGCTCAGGGTTATCACCATCTCAGTGTGTCTTTGTTTTAGCCTCCAAACTTTTGATTTATAATAATTCAAGATGTTTTGTTTGATTTTTGACATCTCTCTTCCTTTCTTTGATTCACTCTTCTTCTTTGATATTTGGAGTCAATCTACTGCTTTCTCATTTATCTGATTGTATGAAAGTTGTTGTAAGGAAATTCATAGATCTATGCACTGTTCCATTTGATCTTTGAGGAATTTTACCCCAAGAAATTCCTTTTGTATTTACTTGTTTTGTACCTTTCAAATCACTTTTACTATTTTTTCATCATCTGTTGGCCTTCTCCTACATTCACTAGCAATTTCACCAATTTTTATGCATTCTGGGTGATTTTTTTGCATTTTTTGGCTCTTTTTCTAAGATTTTGGGAGGACTAGAGCCCCCCAGGCCATACCAGAGCGCTGATATTTGGAAACTACTCCCCTGCAGTGTTTTAGGGAGCATTGCAATGCTATGTACCCTTGATATAGGGAGCTCTAGTCTCTTTTTTGGGAGTTTCTGCCTTCTTTTGCTCAGTCTTTTGTAGCCTGTTTTGCAGAGGTTTTTACACAGAGTCTGTGGTTGGTTTGTGAAATTGTTTGGATTGGTTTTTGATTCTTATCACTCCCTATTGTATTTATTGGAGTTTGAAACCTTTTTCAGAAATGTGAAATTGCCTTTTCTACCTGCTTGTTTTGTCGGGACAGTTTTGAGTGATTTCTCTTTCTCCTTGTCTTTTCTTGGATTCTTCTCTGCATTTTCTTGTGTTCCTTGAATGCTTGATTGGTTGTAGAATCCTTTATTTTGTTCTTGTCAGAACAAGTTTCTACTTGTTTTATTTCATACCTCACTGCCTTGAGTGCATGCTTTGTTTGTATCCTTTTTTCTTCGTGTCTTTTGCATCTACATGGGACTCTTTCTCCTGATTGAAAGTAGTGGAGCATAAAAGGATTTGTATTTAACTTCTTTATACATTAGAATCAAACAAAGAATATAGATGCATTCTTGCTTTTGGGTAGTGAAACTAGTTTTCATTTGAAGTAGCGAGATTGCATGGTTTTTGGCATTTTTTAGGTTTAAAATCTTAAAATTCCCCCCCCCCTCATGGCCGTCAAGGGGGGAAAGAATCATGTATTGGTGTATAGTCTCTTTGATGCATTTATTGAAGATATTCACATTGATGAATTTAATAAAAAATTTGGAACATTATGCATTTGGGAATGATAAAAGTTTTCTCCTTCTCGTAATATAGCCTTCATCGAAGTGAAATATTTGCATTCTCATTTCTTTGCATTGTTTAGAGTCGGTCAAAACATCATTTAGTCCACTCCATTTTCCTCTTGAGTAAACAACAGTCTTAAAATCAAGCACTAAACTAAAATTTATCAGACATTTTTACATTTTCTGTTAGAAAACCCACATTAGCTTAAGGTGTAGGTATTTGGAATAGGTTGAAAGGATAATTTTCCAAAGCTGTCAAAAAAACTTAGCATCTTGCGATAAGGAGAGAAAATCCAATTTTCGTATAAGCTTGCTGGGATCCCCCTCTCACACAGGGGTTACGCATGAGGTCACGTTTGAGAGATTTATAGAGATTATCCCTCCGTGGTTCAATCGTATAGTAATAAGATCGTATATTGGGGGTTCTTCTTGAGGTTCAACTATCTTCATTTGGTCTTGGTGCTTCATGAACTCTGAATCCATTCGGGGTCCTCTGGACTTCTACCAGTTCACTTGTACTCAGTTCTCTTGAAGGATTTCAGACTTGTTATCCTGCCCATATGTTCGGATTGGACTGTCGACTGTACCCACCCAGGGGATGACTTTGATTTGGTGACCTTAGTAGCCATAATATTAAGGGTCTTACACAAGGTGGAAGTGAAGGGAAGTCTCACTGTACTTGGAATAGACGTTGGTCAAACTCACTCAGGCTTCATGGAGGGTAAATCCAAAATTACTGTGTGAAATCTTGCACAAAGGCATAAGTCCATTAATCAGGTCACCAACGTAACTGATCCACCCACTCTATTCCCGCCCCTTCCTATATTGATCTCGCGACGTTGGATTTCATCACCAACTAGTGGTTTCATTATGGGAAGTTTTTTTTTATTATTTTCTTTTAGATTCATAGCGTGTGTTGTTTTACTTAGTGGACCTTAGGTCGAGTCAGTGTTAATGGAATCAACACCTGGGAGTACCAATGGAGGAACCCCTTGTCTTGGGGAACCTTTCACCTTTCCTTCTTTTGGAAACATTGGTCCTTCGTACATTGCCACACTAAGTCTTCCGGGACTCACTATCAGATTACCAGTTTGGTTGTTCCCCACTCCAGTGATATCGAATCTTCCTAGTGCTTCAGCTACAACTAATTCTTCATATGTAAGTACACCACCCACACATCAACCTCATGTCGAATTTTTGCCTTCTTCACCCATTAAGTCTCCTTCCCTTTCCCCTTCTTCACCTAGTGAAAGCTCTAAGGAAAGTAGCCAGGTTGATAAGACGAATAAGAAACAGAAAGAGAAGAAGAAGAAGAACCTAAAAAGGACCAAGCCTCCAACCATATCAGATGTTGGATCCAAGAAACCAACTACTATTAATCGTACTGGGAGATTTGATGAGGTCGACAAGATTAAGACGAAGAATCTAAAACCCAAATTCCCTTGCAGTCTTTGTAAGGGTGACCAGTTTCTGAGGGATTTCCCTAGTCTTCCCAAGGTCTTACAAATTTGGTCCTCCACATCATCGACCTCTACTATACATGATGGTGACGCCCCGTCAACTAGTGATGTTAAGGTTTGTAAGAAGAAGACAACTGTCAAATTTCCTTGTATGTTATGCAAAGGTGATGATTATTCTCACCATTATCCTTGTATGGATGAGGCTTATTCTCTTTTGGAAAAGATTCAACTCCCAACTGGTTATCATAATATTTCCCCAACCCGTCATTAGTTGATGGAATTTTCAATCCGGTTCCATCCCCGGTTAGTCTGGTTGATCAGGTGGTCAATCTAAATTCATCCTCGGTTGAACCACTAACCAAAGTAGTTGATCCAGTTCCTTCATTGATCAACCCTACTTTTCATCTAAAAAGTGAAACCCAAGTGACTGATCTAGTCCCATCATTGGTCAGTCCCACCCTTCATATGAAGAGTGCCAATGTGGTCAATCCCACTCCTCCTCTGATGAGTGCCAAAGTGGTTGCTCCGGTCCCTTCATTGGTCAGTCTGATTGATCATGTCGTCAATATGGTCACGTCCTTAGTTGAATCAGTTGACAAATTGGTTGATCCGATCCCATCTTCAGTTGATCTCGCTCTTCTATTAGAGAGTGCAACCCAAGCGCTCGATCTGTTTCCACCTGTCGACCGCATTCTCCCCTTGGAGAATGAAACCCAAGTGCTCGATTTGATGTCGTTATCAATCGATCCTACTCTCCCTCTAGAGAGTAAACCCGATACTGCCCATGTTTTTTTCATTGATACAGAATCTACCATGCTGGGGGGCATTCCTCCTTCTCTCGCAAAACCCCCTCCAAGTAATGAGGCCATCCTTTTTGATTGGGGTGTGCTAACTGGACCTTATCTTCCCTCTCACATTCCTTTCAAGATTACAATATAGGTTTTTGGTCGAGACGTTCCTCATGCACTGATAGATGAAGGTTCGTCTGTTAGTGTTTTTTCCTTTATTGATTGGAAAGATTTGGGTTATCCTTAGCTTGTGCCGGTTACCAAGACTTTGTTCTCTTTTAACAAAAGAACTAGTCACCCTTTAGGAATCCTTCCCTAATTTCTCATAACTTTGGGAGGGAAAACTATCTTTATTGATGTTATGGTAGTCCAGGACCCCTTGGATTTTGATTTACTCCTTGGAAGAGATTATGTCCATGCCATGAAAGCTATTGTGTCCACTCTTTTTTGTGTGATATATTTCCCTCACGATGGAATAATTGTGGCTACTGATCAAATTTCATGTGTTTGTCCTAACTTGATTACCAACCCAGTGACCTCCCTAAACGGTTCTTATATGTAGACAATATTGCCCCTGCCACAGGTCAATTATGTGGCATTATCTCCCATGCCTTCATCTGTCGATGAAGATGACTTAGATCTAGAAGTTGACATGCTGATCTCTTCGATACGGTCTTTAGAGCATGATATCCTTAACCCTGACGCAGCCCTTGACATGTGTTCCTTCCAGAATTATTTTCTTCCATCTAGCGAAGATCTCTTGGAATCCATGATTGACGTTTGTCCCTTGACATGTAGTCCTTCCATAGAATTATCCTCTTGGAAGCCATGTGTTGGCATAGGTTAAAACTTGGGGTTCAATGCTACAACAACGCACCAAAAAAACCCTAACTACTGACCCTTTCGACAACACCTACAAAGCAGATGAAGTCTCACCCGAGGTAGAGGCAAGGGTGGTTGCAAGACTCCAGTGTCTACAACCTTATCTAGGACACAGATCTGTGATTACAACACCTTAACAAAGCACTTAGTAGTTACAAATCGTTAATATTCAAGCTTAGTTTACAGAGAAACTAAACCCTAACAACATATCAGTGCAGTATTTATACAGACCCAATAGATTCAAGTACTAAGCATACCAACATAGATCAGATCTATCATTTATTCAAATTATTCAACACTAAGCTACCATATTATATCCTTCTAGGAATACATCAGTGCACTAAGAATTCAATCACATAGACAAGAGAACAACCACAAATGACATAGAAACCACAACATAGGATATACATGGTTCACCGCCAGCCTGGGGCTATGTCCACCAACTCTTCTTCTTTATTTTTGTCTGTCAATATTCTACATGCACAGAGCCATGATATATTACTCCGCAGAGGATAGGAGATCTATGCACCTTTCTAGATCCTCCTTCCCTAAAGTATAGCACAAATCCTTCCACATTATCCTACAATCACTTTCACTTAGCTCTGCAAGTCTCATACAGTATGCACAAAGCAATTACAATTACCACTTGCACCTAGAAATTAACACTTATCACTTAGCACTTAGCATCACATACTTGTCCTTCCTTCGATCACATAGATCAAACTCTATCACTTAGCACATTGGCCTCTTCTTACATCACCTACCTATCTATTTATACAATACAAAATGGGCCTAAACATGGGTAAACCCATGGGCTGACATCTCTAGTCCCGTTACGTAATCCAAAAACCCAAAAATCCCTAAAAAGGGCTAAGATCCTGCGATCTCAACTTCGAATTGCACTCCGTCTTCGATAGCCTGTTGAAGTCCCAAAAGTAGTTCAAACATGACCAAGGATCCTCAAAACTTGGTCAAGGGCCAAAAGGCCCCCAACACTCACCTATGACTCATCCTGAGTCACTCTGGTCTGGGTATCTATGCTTAAAAAGCCTCGAGCTACTTTGAGTTGTTGCTGCGTTAGGGCCTCCTTCTCAGCGAACTCTTGGATGACTGCTTCGTTGACAGGTCCCTCTAAACATTGTTCGACTGCAATGACTACTTGTTCCAACTTTGCGCCTCAGCCTTCAATCTCCTCAAACAGTTGGCAAGCTTCGTCCTAGAGTGGTTGGAGCCTTTGAGTCACTTCCATGAATTTTCTCTGAATGTTGTGGAACTGTTGTTGAGGACTGTGTTGTTCTTGGGATCGCTTCATTCTTTCAACTGTTGACAGTCGATTCAACTATGCCTGTACTATTGTTGCTTGCTACTTTGCCTCCTGGAGCTATGACTCCAGTACCTTCATCTCAATATCTTCAGTGAGTCGCTCATAATTCTATGCACTGCGAGCACTTAGCTATTTGCATTCCAGATCAAATTCTTTGATCCTCTCGACTATTCTCCGGGTATTGGATTCTCTTTAATCTCGCACATCCTGCGGGGTACTTGGAACTGTTCGTAGCTTGAGGTCTGCGATTCTCTGTTGAAGTTGTTGGATAGCGTCCGTGAGCTTCTCTACTTGGTGTTCCACTGGGTCTTCCTCCTTTTTATCTAAGCCTGTCACAGAGCTAAGTGCTCTTTTGACTGCTTCTTTTACTCCCACCTACTCTGTGAGCAACTAATCTTTCTCTTGTTGGATCTGTTCTTTCTCTTCTTCAAACTTAGCTTGGAGGGCAACCTTCTTTTGCTGTGCAAATCAACGTTGATCTATAACTACCTTTTGTACTTTCTTTAGGGCCTCTATGGCCTATTCATTTTCTTCCTATGCGCAACGAAGGTGAGCTTCAGTCGCATCGGCTAGTCTACGGAGTTGGGAAGGCTCATCTCCCAACTCAGGTGCTTCTGATGGTGGGGAGCGCAGTGGATACTGTGTGACTGGATTGAAGGGCCTGATGTACCCCTCTGATTTCAACCTCGATTATATCATACATCTCCTCCTGCTTAGCTTCATGTTTCTTCCATATGTCCTGCAAGGAATCTTCTACAACGACAATGATAAAGTCAAAGTCATCCACAGTGAGCATAGTCTACATCTTAGTCAAGGTGGCTCTGGATTTATTTCGGTAAGTGGGTTTCATGGGATAAACCTTCCTTTTCTTCAAGGGATCAGCCTCATCAGTAGGGTCCCTAGGCGGTGTTACTTCACCTTGCTTCTGTTGGTCCTCTTTTCCATTTGTCTCTTCTGCTTTGTCATCACCCCCTCGTCTAGGTCATACTGAAGCAGTTCCTTCCAATGCGCTGCTGAATTTTTGGACTTCTTTGGTATTCTTCCTTCTGCTAGGTCCAAAAAGATCCTTTGCTTCATGAGTGGTCTCAGGGATGCCGATTAGTTCAGGGTCTGACATTTCTATGGGGTCTGCGGGGATGAGGCGTTATGTAGACCAGTCTTTGGTGATCTCTTCAAGGTCCTCTTCTTTGAGCTTGTAGTATGATTGAAGCTCTTCTTTGTGCTCATCTACACACACGATGATATAAATGAAGTGTTGATCTATGAAGAACTTCATGAGGGTTCGAAACCAATGCAAGGTGTTCGGCGTCATGTGAGGGACAACTTTGATAGCCCTCTTTGGTTGGAGATAATAGGTATGAAAGACTGCATTCAAATGCCACTGTTTTCCCATATCTCTCAAGTACCAAAGTGTGGTAAAATTTGTAGTGAGTGGATTTAATGACTCAATGTTCGAGAAGGTCGCACCTTCAGGCATTTCCCAAGCAGTAAATGAAATGAGGATTAGGAGCTAGCTAAAGTGGAACTCATAGCCCTGATCCTGAGCTTCGTGATAGTCTAATTCCAGCTGGTTGACCAAGTACTTTGCCCAGTTCATCTGGAGTCCTTCTACACATTTCCCGGCTAGGTAAACAATGAATCCTGTGACTTGAGTAGGTCGGTTCTTCCTCACTATCTTTCCTGTGATTAGCTAACAGGCCAGATGCACTACACCATTCTGGATGGAAGCTACCTTGTAGCCTCGCATTCTCTTTTCTACATCATTGTAAGTGTCCTTAATTCTCTATGCCAGGGCACGGTCGAAATCCTTCCCTAGGTAGAAGTCTTGCGGGTCAGGTCCTTGAATGCTCAATCCGATGATGCTATGAATCAGTGCTAGATCGACTGTGATGCATCTATCTAGCCATAGATAGCCGCCATGGTATCATGATAAAAGGATATTAACACAGGCGTTAACCTTCTAGTGCCTTCCAAAGTGTGGGATCTTCATAACATTCAAAAGGGTGGACTGTGCGAGGTTCATAGTCCATGGATAGGGGATTATTTTCGAGTTCTTCCCCTTCGTCCTGGTCAAATACTTGTAAGGAGAAAACATTATGTAATTATTGCATTCATCTAGGATGAAGTCATTGAACTTCAACGTCGTGATCTTATCTTGCTGCATTCTGACTACACATATGCCCTTCGGGGGGTACGCAGTAACCATGGTGTAAT
>SNQJ01S0000464.1:68840-83066 GCA_010110895.2 Picea sitchensis
TCTTCATGTACTTCTTCAAGATAACATCTTCTTGATTTCTTGAGTGTTTCATATCCAACAAAGTTTACATATCTACTAATCTCAATATGATGGTAACTTGGTATGTAAATTATGAAGACCTTAGAGACCTCACAGTATCCAACAAATATTCCCTTCTTTCCTGAAGGATCCAACTTAGTTCTCCTTTCTTTCGGAATGTGTACAAACAATGGAAAACCAAATATTTTGAGATGGATTACCTCTGGCTTCTTTCCAAAGAAAATTTCTTCGGGGGTTTTGAATCCAAATTCACTATGGGATAATCTATTTTGGACATAAACCATTATTCTTGCTACTTCAACCCATAAGAACATTAGAAGATCTTGATCGTGGATCACAGTCTTCACTACTTCCATTATTGTTTGATTCTTTCTTTCTTCTACACCATTTTAGTGAGGATTATAGCGAGTGGTGAGCTCCCTCTTAATCTTGACATCTCTGCAAAATATTACAAATTATTTTGTTGTGTATTTTCCTCCATTATCTGACCTGAGTATCTTGATTTTTCTTTTGGAGAGATTTTCTATCAAGCCTATGAATTCCTTGAATTTTCCAAATACTTCATTTTTTTATTTCAAGAAAGAAACCCAAGTCTTGCGAGAATAATCATTAATAAATGGTACATATTATACATACCCACTTAGAGAGGTTGATGGAATTGGGACAGATACATATGAGTGGATGATCTCCAATATTCCTTCTGCTTTACTGTCTCTCTTTGGGAAAGGATTATTTATGTTCTTTCCTTGTGCACATCCCTTGCACACACATTCATGGTCAACCTTGAATTATGGTGGACCTGTAACTACCTTGCTTACATATGGTAAGGATTTGTAGTTAATGTGAGCTAGTATTCTATGCCAAAGTTCACATGGACTCTCGGTGGAGTGAGTCAAGGCTACATCTAAGTGACCTTTTAACTTATACAAGCCACCTTCTTTTGTTCCAATGACAATTGCATATTCTATGGTTTGTACTTTAGGCCACATAAGAACTGTTGGCCCTTGGTTATGGAAGGAAGCGAAGATTAAGGGAGAAAATACGAAATCCGAACTACGTGGAAGACATGTTGACTGAGATCATGTTGAAGTGACCAAAGAAGCAGAAAATAAGGAGTGAAGTACGAGATAATGAGTCGTTGGATGACAGGATCGAGGAGAAAATATAAGCAAGGAAGATGGATCTTGGACAACTCAACAAGCGAAAAAAGCCATGGGTAGATGCTTTGGAGCACCTTGCAGGAAAGATGGAAAGACAGGTTGGTGAAGCTCGAAAAACGTGGGTCAAGTTGACCTAGGGTTTTTGACACCTAGGTTTTTGGTATATTCGGTTTTGACACCTAGGTTTTGGCCTAAGGTTGTCAGTGAGCTATTGTAATGTATAAATAAAGGTCAAGAGGACCTAGGATGGGTTCGTTGGTTAGATGTGATGATGAGTGATTGTTGTTATTATTGAGAGAAGAGTATTGTGTAGTGAGGGAAGTTTGTTTTGTAAGATATTCATCTGGGTGCGAAGATCAAACCTGCAGCTGGGTGCGGAGAGAGAGAGAGAGAGAGAGAGAGAGAGAGAGAGAGAAGAAGAGAGATTTGCAAGCTAAGAGTGCATATAGAACTGTATGTTTTATATAATATCAAGAAACAAAGTTCTGCGAATGTAGCCCTAGGGATAGGGTGAACCACATATAACTTGTTGTTGTGTGGTGCATGTTGTGTTCTTTGTCTTCTGATTGCTTTGTTATTGCATTATTGTGCTAGATATGAGATATACTATGCGAAGTAGGTTTAAGTTAGTAAATGATATCTAGATGTTGTGCTATTGTTGTATTGGATCCACTTTTCATTTCCTCTGGTTGTAGAAACATGTTTCCTGCAACCCCCTATAGCTACTTTGGGTGATATTTCATTTGCTTCGCAGGTGTTTCCGAAAAGGCCAATAGTTAGGGCTTGTTGGTGTGCTATTAGAATTGAACCCTGGGTCTGCCCCTGTGCCAACAAATGGTTCCATTGTTGGGACTAAAATATTCTTGAGGGAATATCAAGGTGGTTTCCATTGAAGACAGAGATTCAGAAGTGGATAGAAGAACAAGAAAAGGACTTCGCAAAAGCTCAGAATAATAACCCTAATATTAGTACAAAAGATTGGTTGGGAAGGTATATCTTTGATAATATACATGAGATTTTCTTTTGAGGAGTTCACAAGGAGCTATACAAGTGGTTATTCAGATTAGCAGATACCCAGTTTGATATCAGATCTAGACCACCCGTGGTTTGGACGTCGACACTAATCAAGAAGTTCAAGAGAGTTGATAGCACCATGTCAAGAGAAGTAGATCACTAGTTTGATAGAACCATTGGAGGGTACATCACTGAGTTTTCTATTGACAGAGTAGTGTCATATAGCAAAGATGAGATAAGGGACCTAGAGGAAATTTTTTACACCTTTTGAAGTTGAAGATCAAGATGTTATTGCATGAGAAGAACATATTGAAGATACAGTAGAGGGTCAGTTTGTAAATATAATTTTCAATAACTCAGACAACGACAACAACACAGAGGGTGGACACACACGAAGTGGGAGAGCGTTCAAAGAAGTCCCTCTTGCAAACCTGTTTAAGAAGAATTACTGAGATGAAGGATTCTACAGTGGAGAAGAAGCATATCTGATAGACGAAGAGCATTCCGAGTCCGCTAGGGTAGAGGAAGGGAATATTGAAGAACCTCACCAAGAAGAGCCAAAAAATTCAGGAACTGCACTGACTACCGAAGTAAGTACTATTACTCCTCCTATTTTTTTAGCAGCGTTAAGTAACCAGAGTAGTCAGAGTTATTAGAGCACTCAGAGCACTGTTACAAGTAGTTCAACACAAACTCAGTCAAGAAACTTAGGAATATCTATGGCAGACAAAATGAGGCTACCTATCTTTAGAGGAGATGGATCTAAAGATCTTGATCAACACTGCTTTTTATGCAAATTTGTATGGAGTATTAAGAATATTACTGATGAAGAAGTTAAGAGAACTTAGTTTAGTACTACCCTAAGAGACTGCGCAATAAGATGGTACATGAATTTTGTTAAAGGAATTACACAACCTAAACCGTTGAACAAGATCAAGAACGCATTAAGTGCAGAATTCAAGAAACCCAAGTCGGAGTCACAATGCATTACAGAACTGAATGAAATCAAGCAGAGAGTAGCTGAACTTGTTTGGGAGTTTGATCAAAGGTTTAAGACCTTGACACGCCATTTGATTTTTTAGATCCCAAACGAGAAGAACAAGGAATGGTTTATTTCTGCCCTTCTACCACACATTAGAGTCCCTCTTATGCAGTAGAATATTGCTTCGTAGGTTGAGGCACTTGAGATCACCATGAAACTAGAGTCATCCCCTATGGGAGAATCCATCTCAGGTATGAGTCAAATATTAAGTCAACTAACTAGCTTATCTCTACAGGTCAAAGATATGAAGAAAGACAAAGGAAAAGATAAAAGAGAATACATATGGTGTATTAGATGCAGGTCAGAAGGTCACGATAAAGAGAATTGTCCCCTATTTCATGAGTACTTGGCCTTAGGAGCTCTGATCCCTTTGAAGCAAGTTACCCTACCTTGGTACGAGGTATGTAGAAATAGACATCGCCCTGGTAAAGGCTATTACATGCAAAAATATGTCCAGACACCCACAAATATGTATTACATGTTTTGTAAGTTGGTAGGGCATGATGATAGGGATTGTAGGTCCTATGACCTCATGCATGAAAGGTCAAGGGATATATACAAAATTCAAGGTGAAGTACAATAATAAGGGAAAACTACGCCATAAAATTCCCCTAGAAGATGAAACTTCAACCCTCACGGTGGATTAAGAGGAAGAAGACGATGAGGAGGTATGGTTTGAGGTCGAGGTTAGATCATTTGTTATAACTGCGCACAACCAGGTCACTTGGAAAGGGACTGTCAGAACCCTTGTACCACTTGTAGCTACTTCAACTCATTTGAACATGTCATAGAAGATTGTCCTGCGTTGTTAGCCAAACTTCAGGAGATACGATGAGGAAACCTGTAAGTACAATTGATTTCAGCAGAACCTCATGTAGTGGATCCCAGAGTTGTTGTTATCACTAGAGGAGGCACTTCTACAGGATAAGACAGGGTGACTACATGGAATATTACAGAGGAATCAAGGGTCAGAAAATCTGCATAAAAGACACAGGAGTTTGATCCAAAGAAAGAGAAGCAATCATTTGAGGAAGCAAGAAAAGAATTCGGGAGAGATCAGGGTTCTTCATCAAAGGCTCGACCATAAGTAAGAGAGTGTGGAATTCCTCTCACCTTTGATCAGTCTGCTTCACCCAAAGAAGGAAAAGAGGTAAGTAAGCTTATGGAATTCATATGCACTTGCATTAATTTGATAAAGGATGAAAGTGTTTTAAAAGAACTACAAACTTTGATCAGACAGTTTGAACTAGGAAAGGTAGATCCCTTACTGAGTAGATAATTACATCAAGTATCTAAAAAGAGAAGGACAAATAAGGATATACACTTGAATGCTCAGATTGGAGATTATGATATAGACTCTGTGGTCCTCGACGTAGGGTTAGAGGTCAATGTTATGACGAAGCAGACCTAGGCACTAATGGGGAAACCTAATTTGATCTATTCCCCTATCAAGCTTAGGATTTCCAATCAACAGGCTTTGATCCCCTTTAGAAGACTAAAACATGTCCCTGTGTACATCGACGGGGTCAGAACATTTGTAGACTTTGAAGTAATTGAGATAGTTGATGATATTTGTCCTTATCCCACACTGCTAGGAATTGATTAGGCTTTCAATAATTCTACCGTTGTTGACTTAAAGAAAAGAAGAATGAAATTTGAAGGTGATGGCCTTAGGTTCATTGCACCTCTAGATCCTGATGAAGACCTTAGGTACACAAAGCCCATCAGAGAAGAGGACCGTGCATATGAGATAGAAAATATATACAAACTAACTGCAAGACAACAAGATTACATTAATCCTACAACAAATGGAAATTTAAGTTGGTGAAGTGACAAAACATGTTCATTAGATTTAGAAGAAGCAATAAAGAACTAGAAGAACAAGATGTATGAAGTTTCTGCGCGGCGATGTGCTCGATTGACCAGAGAAGTTCGCTAGATCGGTACAACAGTAAGTAATTTTCCCACCTTTGATGGTTTGAATCACTTAGAAACTTTCTTACTAGAATTTGAAGAAATTGTACCAGTACAACAGAGAATGTTGGCACTGGACGAGGCCTTGAAAGAAACTCCAGCAAGATGGTGGGGAACACATAAGCAGAACATCGCAGACTCGATGCAATGTCTCACTTTGATAACAACACACTTTTCATAGCAAGTAGAAGGATGTGAAGTTAGATACATAGGTCAAAGTTGTCCGAAAGACCATGTGTGAAGTTGTGAGGAAGCCTGGCAAAGAATTCCTCAGGATCAATGGGTGCATAAATTCATTAACACACTGGATACAATGCCTATCAACTGGTACCTTCAAGCGGAACTGCACCTCACCACTACAGATTCGCAAGGTATGACAAAGAATTTTGTAGCTACATTTTTATTTGAAAGTCATCACCCTATGGTAGATCAAGCTCTACAAGTTGTGAGACAGAAAGTATTTGAGGAGGCACCTAACCTCCCTCTAGAGAAAGAAGAGGATGAATGGAGTGCGCCTCTTCAGAAATTGCAAGGATGTTACAATATCAATGTTGATGAAGACGATGATCGTAGGAATGTGAACATCGCAGAAAAAAAAGGACGGAGTGATATAAAAGGACCAGTAGTCGAACTACCTTTCATTGGACAACCAATTAAAATCAAGAAAGTCAATATTGGGACAGAGTAAGCACCTAATATTGCCAACATTGGAGATTATTGGGATGATGCCACTATGGATAAGATCACAAAATTACTACATGAATATCGGGACTTGTTTCCAACCAATTTCACTGATATGAAGGGAATTAAAGGACCCATGGGAGAAATGAAGATTCCTTTGAAACCAGATGCAAGACCAGTCAAACAGAGACCCTACAGATTGAATCCCAAATATAAGGAGAATGTGAAGATTGAATTAGACAGAATGTTGGAAGAAGGAATCATAGAACTTGTTGAAGAGTTATAATGGATTATCCCTATGGTGGTCCAGGATAAGAAGATAGGAGAAATCATGATCTGTGTACATCTCATGAATTTGAATGATGCATGTCTACATGATCCATTTGCCACACCATTCACTGACGAAGTGTTAGTGTTTGAGGACATGAAGTCTACTCCTTCACCGATGGATTTTCAAGTTATCACCAGATCAGGATTGACAAGGAAGATGACCATAAGACCACATTTGCAACAGAATGGGGATCCTACCGATACACAGTGATTCTTTTCGGATTGAAGAATGCACCAACCATCTTTTCCAGGGTGGTGGTCAAAGCATTCAAGGAGTTTTTACATAAATTTCTAGAAGCATACTTCGATGATTGGACTGTTTTTAGTTTATTGCAAAATCATATTGAATGTTTAAGACTAATGTTGGATAAGTGCAGGCAATGCCATATTTCCCTGAACTTGAAGAAGTGCATCTTCTTCTCGCCCTTTGGAGTGTTGTTGGGCCATATTGTGTGTAAGCAAGGATTGTTGGTAGATCCATCTAAGATTTCCATTCTTGTTGATCTACCCCCTCCCACTTCAGTTAGATAGTTGTGCAATGCGCTGGGGCATACATGATACTACAGGAAGTTCATTAAGGGCTATGCATAGATTACAACACCCATGGAGAAGTTGTTGAAGAAAGATTGTCAATTTCAATGGACATAAGAATGTCAGCGGAGCTTCGACACACTGAAACAGAAAATGGTTAATGTGCCTATTCTGGTTTTCCCATACTGGAATAAGGAGTTCCATGTACATGTCGATGCATCCTCTATTTTATTAGGATCATTGTTAGCACAACCAGGAGCATGATGCATTGACCATCCATTAGCCTTTCCTAGCAAGAAAGTATCTACAACTGAGATAAATTACACTACCACTGAGAGAGAAGGTTTAGCCATGGTGTATACGTTGAAGAAGTCTCGACACTACTTGTTGGGGGGACATTTTAAGATGTTCACTAATCACTCTGCATTGAAATACCTAGTCAAAAAACCAGTGTTGGGGGGAAGAATATGCAGATGGATTTTGTTATTTCAGGAATATGATTTTGAAGTTGTGCTAAAGCCAGGAAGGATGAACAAGGGACCTGATCACTTGTCCAGATTAGAGCATGGAGAGGAACCTACTAGCTTGGAGGATACATTTCTAGATGCATAGTTGCTGGTCATCAGGAAGGTTGATAATCACTTCACCGAGATAGTTCAGTTCCTGTCAAAAGGGATAGCACCTCACAAATACACAACTATTCAGAATAAACAATTGGTAGTGCGCGCTGTAGATTTTTCACTTATAGCTGGACAACTATATAAGATGGGACCTTATGAGATAGTGAGGAGATGTGTTATGGAAGCACAAAGACCACTAATTCTGGAAAAATCACATGAAGGCATCGCAGGAGGACACTACGCAGGGAAAGAAACAACGTAGAAGGTTCTGAGAGATGGCCTCTGGTGGCCCACTTTACCCAGAGATGCTAAATAATACTACATAGCCTACTATGTATGCCAAAGAGTTGGGAAACCTTCCAAAAGAGATGATATGCCTTTAGAACCCATCTAACCTTACAGGCCTTTGAGAAATGGTCCATTGACTTTGTGGGACCTATCAACCCACCAGGGAAGCACAGAGGTGCTAGATACATCATCACTGTGATAGAGTATTTGACCAGATGGGAAGAAGCAAGATAAGTTAAGGAATGTAGCGCAACTACAACTGCACGATTCATATTTGATGATATCATAACCAGGTTTGGATGCCCAAATATCCTCATGAGTGATCAAGGTACACATTTTATTAATAAGACTATGGAAGCCTTGACTCAGAAATTTTAAGTTCATCACCAAAAGAGAACCCCATACCACCTACAAGAGAATCAGACGGTCGAAACTTTCAATAAGATCTTGGAGACCACGTTGATGAATATTTGCAGTATAAACAGGGATGATTGGGATCCGAGAGTACCAAAAGTGTTATGGGCCTATAGAACCACTTGTAAGAAGTTGACAATGCAGACTTGTTGACGGGCGAAAATGAACGCTCGTCAACTGGAGGAGTGGATCCGGTCCGGGGTTGTCTAAATAACCCAAGGCGTTTGGGATGATCCACCCTGACAGGTTTAGCGGCTCCGTTGGCCGGTCTAAGTCCTAGAAAAATGAAAGAAAAGCTAAACTAAGAAAAACTACTCTAAGTGGGAAAAGCAGCTACAACAAAACTATATACAAATCTAAAACAAATACATACAATTTATTAACTGATATCATAAATCAATAATTCTACTTAATTCAATGTTCAGCTATCAACACAATTAAATTTTAATCACAAATGTACAATATTTATAGATTACAGATTTTAAATGAAAACCTGCAAAAATCATTTGTAATATGTCCTATTACAGCAAAACTATTGTTTTTTTATTTTTATAATTTTATGAGAAAGAAATAAAATGAAAACTATCTAAGATGAGCAATTAAAATAATAATCCTAACTATAAATCTGAACTATATATATATCTATCTAAACTACTCAAATAACATTAATAAACTAACCTGTAATAACGCTTTCCAATTTGTCCCGTGCAAAGTATCTGATTCAGCTGTTTGATGGGAGGAAACCCGCACCAGATTTTCCACAAGCTTCTTGTAAACAGGAAGTAGCAGTACTCTTTTGAATATCAATGACAGAACAAACAAGACATAAAACGACAACAATCTTATAATTTACAAACCATCACAATTAGAAAAACCCGTATGCGAAGATTTGCACAAGATGATTCATTTAACGAAGAAGATAAACCTTTATTCATTAAATCGAAACATAGTAATTGTTGTATTAAAACTGAGATACATAAGACATGGACATAATTTAAATCACAACACATTAACCTGTAATAAGTCTTGATATCTAAAGTAGTCAATGACTTAATCACAAATTGAAATGCACAAAACCTGAACGAAAGTATGATAAATTGAAAGCTAAAGCTGTTACAAAAGATCCACTTCCATTCGAGTTTGTATCATCATAAATCCATAGTCTTGTTCTCCCAACAATTGATGATGGATTCATTACAAAAAATAACAAGTATTTAAATACCACAGGGTAAAACATCCCTGTGGGAATTAACAAAAAATCTGGGAATAATCTCCCAAGTCTCTATTTCTGCCTATGACCAACAACTTAAAACAAAACTATATCACAACAAGTATCTTCTAAACTGCCACAACATGCCCATTTTTCCATTGAAATTCGCAGGTACCTGCAAGTGGACAAGAATAGACAAGTTTAAATAATGTTTTATTGATAAAATTAACAAAAATCTAAATTTTAAGACTAGCTACAGAATCTCACGATTCTGTAGCTACTCTAATTTGAAAACAAGACCGTTTTAAATCAATCCAAAACTAAAAGAAATATATTCGAACTATTAAACAAATCTAATTAAAAACAAAGTGAATCATTTAAACCAAAACTTCTATGCTAATTGAGAGTAAACGAAATCGTGTTTGAATCTATTTCAATCGAAACAGACCCTAAACGAATATCAAGCAAATCTCTGGTAAGAATTCAATATAGACATAATATGTCAATCCAACACTCAACATAATCGTTTTTTTTTTAATCCAAACTAACAGAGCCGTATCAAATCTGTCTTTGATACTAATCCAACTCATACCAATAATTATGCTAATTCAAGGCACGCAGCATTGTTTTCAAATCAAACCAAACAGAAATGAATCGAACTAACTTGGGGCCGACACAATCGTTATACTAATGCAAAATCGTATCAATCAAAACATAGCTACACGATTTTAGCAAACAAATCTTTTGTACAGGTCGAATGCAATCATAATCCAAAACGAAAATATTTATTCAAGACGAAACAAAATCGTTTCTTGAATCTATTCGAATAGAACTAAATGAAAGCAAACCCAATCGACTACCCTAATTCAAACGTATAGAATTGTTTCAAAAGAAAACCAAACAGAATCGAAAACAAATCAATCGTTTATACTAATCTGAGAACAATAAAATCGCATTAACCAAATCATAGCTGTGTCCGAATTTTAGCAAACAAATCTTATGTACATGGTTCATAACGAAATCATTTTTGGTAATTCTAAAATAGCAGAATCATTTTGAATCTATTAAAACGAACAGAACTAATTGAAAGCAAACCCAATCGGCTATATTAATTCAAACCAACTCATAAAACAAAATCGATGTTGAAATACATACCTGGGTAGTAAGAAAATGCTTCGATCATGATAACTTTGAATTGACAAAGGCCGTTGCTACCTCGACATTTCTGAAGACAATTGAATCGATGGTTTTTTGTTTCTTCTTGTTGGCTTGTAGCCTGTCGTTCTCCTTTGATAGCACAAAAACTCATTCCTCTAATGATTTAATCTTATATTGCAACAGGGGAACATCGGTGTAATAGTGTTCAAGCCAAGAATTACATTGGGTACATGGTGATTGATTGGGCTTTGGCATCACAGGCGAGGGTTCTTTCAAGTTACCAGGGGTTTCATAGTGAATTTTAATTCCCGGGTAGTTAGGGTCGTTCTTGAGGCACGGAGGTAAGTTGGAGACATAGTCATAGGGTTCCATAGAGAATATGCCATGAGAGTAGGGGTATTCCTCAGCTAGGAAACATTCAATCTCAGAGTCTGAATCCTCACTCAAGACGATAGGTTTTTGGTCAGTGCTCTGCTTGGGCTTGTTCCGAGCACATCTCGATATCCATCGTGCATTTTTCTTTCCCTTACTATTGACAATAGTATCACCTTTGCCTTTCTTGCTCACAGGCCTCTTGACAACCTTAGTATTGTCTTTAGCACACGGGTCAGCCACGGTATCGGGTAGGTCCATGTCGGGGCAATTCGAGGGTTTGACAGGGGGTAAAATGGTAGGAGGTGGTACGGCTGGCTCAACCAGTGTTTCAGTGACCACAGATTTATCCATTAGAACACACTCGGGGGTGGAAAAGCCATTCCTTGATAGGAAGGCTTGCCAACAGTCACCACTAAGGCTTAAATGATGAACGATAATGACTTTGATCAAGCACTGATGGAAAAGGATGCTATCAGTCTTCTCACGCTTAAATCATTTGGACATCTTGTACAGACTACGTAAGAGATAATGTGGAATATTCAGAGGGTAGTCTGTAAAATTCATCAATAACCGAAGATGATATAGAAATACCAAGCCATAATGACCTTCGTAGGTCACAAACTACTTAAAAATTGCCAAAAGATCGTGCCACCTGGGTTTGAGGGTAGTGACAGGCATACCTCTATCGCAACTAACAATCTTTCTTGATGTGAATAGGAGCGGCCACGACACCTCGTCTACTATGGAATTTTTAAACCACCTTTTCCCTGTAGTTGGTAGTCCTGTAGCTGAGCTTAGGAATTCCTCATTTAGCTCAAGTTGTATGTCTCCGACCTTAGCCTTGCATCCGTCGAAGGTGAGGGCAAACTGTTGGGCGATCGAAAGGTTGAAACCCTCAAATCTTTGGATAAACACCAGCCAACCACTATTTTCCAAATCCTCATGAGCATTGTCGAATAGCAACAGAGTTTGTATACTATTTGGTTCTATGCGCACCACAGGTGCCATAGAACAGAATACACAGTGGGCAGGGTAAATGGTCAAGGGTTTGGACAGGGTATACGCAGGATCGATATCTCACAGGCTTCCCCGAAAACCAAGAGAGGTGACCTGGGATAGAAGGGAGGCATTAATGCCCAAGTGTGCGAGGGTGGTGGAACGAAATCAACCCACGCAAAAAAGTCATTTCCAAATGTGCAACCGACGACGCATATGGTGATTCAAATCACTATTGCAATGTGTTAAAAGTAATGACATCCAAACAATTAACGAAAACTATGGTAAGTCAACCCAAAAATTTGCACAAGCAATAGTGTTTGCATGGTTTTAAAATCAAAACAATGTTTCGAAATCAGCACCAAGGGTTCGATCATAACAAGTATGTGTTGTATGAAATGATTGCACCAAGGGTCTAACCACAATGTCAATGTGTTTTCATGAAACCAATGTGCCAAGAAAATCGATGAAAGACTATAGAACATCAAACCACCAATGTATTGAGGACTCAATGACAGTCATTATAATATCATCACAATCTTATAAAAATGAAATCATATTAACAACAAAAGAATGCCAAATGAGTAAAGATTTTGGTGTCTTGCCAACTGTGTGACTATAATTGAATTGGAAATGTAATGAACACATATACAAGAGTAACCATAATAATCCAGTGACGATTTTAATGCTATTGACGTGACTTTGAAATCAAAATTTTCACGCTTGCAGTCGTGAAAACGAGAACAAAGGCAGGTGTGCAAATGAGCAAAAGATTGCGATGAAAATCAAGGGTTCCAAAACACTTGTGTAGGCAGCTTATAAGGATAGGATAAAAATGCAAAACGGCTACTAACAAGACCCCATTTAAGTTGGTTTATGGTTTAGAATCAACTGTTCCCATGGAATACTTAGTTCCTATCTTGAGAATTACAACATTCATAGATATGGATGACACTAACGTTGTTCAAGAGAAGCTCGTGCAGTTGGTCGAACTAGAGGAAGACAGATTTATTGCAGGATTTAACCAACAGGTTTAGAAGGAGCGAGAAAAGGATTACCATGAAAAACATATCAATAAGAAAGAATTCAAGCAAGGAGATATGGTATTGGTATATGAAAACAAGTTCACAAAGAATCCATAGAATTTCAGGACTCATTGGCTTGGACATTACGAGGTTGCCTATGTTACTGAAGGAGGAGCTACGCAGTTGAAGACTTTGACTGGAGAATGGAAGGAAGGTTTGGTGAACAGGAGGCAGTTGAAATTGTACTACGACAACTAGCTTCCTTGTAGCTCTCAGTAAAAGAAAGAGAAGAAGGGTATAGGTACCAGGTGTAGTTGAAGCTGGGTACCAGACATAGAAAAGAAAGTTTGCACATAGTAAGGAGGAACAAAGAAGAAAGCACAAACTACATTGTGCAGTCTAAAGTCGAAGTAAAACAAAAGGTTCATATCAAAGTGCCTTGGGACAAGTCACAGGTGAGTGTTGGGGGCTTATTGGCCCTTGGTTATGGAAGGAAGCAAAGATTAAGGGAGAAAAGATAGAATGTGAACTATGCAGAAGACATGTTGATTGAGATCAGGTCGAAGTGACCAAATAAGCATAAAACAAGGAGCGAAGTATGAGAGAATGAGACGTTGGACGAGAGGGTCAAGGAGAACAGATAAGAAAGAAATATGGATCTTGGACAACTCAGGAAGTGGAAAAATCCACCGGTAGATTCTTTGGAGCACCTCGCGGGAAATATGGAAAGACATGCTGGCAAAGTCCAAAAAATACGGGTCAAGTTGACCTAGGGTTTTGGTATCTAGGGTTTTGATACCTAGGTTTCAGCCTAAGGTTGTCGGTGAGCTATTGTAATGTATAAATAAAGGTCAAGAGGACCTGAGATGGGTTCATCGGTTAGATGTGATGATGAGTGATTGTTGTTATTATTGAGAGAAGAGTATTGTGTGGTGAGGGAAGTATGTGTTGTAAGATCTTCAGCTGGGTGCGAAGATCAAACCTGCAGCTAGGTGTGCAGGGAGGATAAGGGGAGAGATAAGAAGAGAGATCTGCAGGCTAAGAGAATAGATAGAACTGTATGTTTTATATAATATCAAGAAACACAGTTCTATGGACGTATCCCTAGGGATAGGGTGAACCATGTATATCTTGTTTTTGTGTGGTGCATGTTGTGTTCTTTGTCTTCCGATTGCTCTATTATTGCATTATTGTGCTAGATTTGATATATATTGTTAAGAACCAAAGGGCAACCTCCTTTTACCCCACTTAAATGTTCAAGTACAAGATGATTCAAAATGAAAATGTCTCCTTAGTATATATAGGAGACTAGGAGGTATAATTACAACTAATGGCCTAAAGCCGACATAAATAAAATAACATTACTAAT
>SNQJ01S0000464.1:88295-109468 GCA_010110895.2 Picea sitchensis
GGGGGAACCTCCTTTTACCCCACTTAAATGTTCAAGTACAAGATGATTCAAAATGAAAATGTCTCCTTAGTATATATAGGAGACTAGGAGGTATAATTAAAACTAATGGCCTAAAGCCGACATAAATAAAATAACATTACTAATATAATATGCCCCAATTAAGGGGTAATGATCCAACATTAGGGATTAACATATACTGTGCGAAGTAGGTTTAAGTTGGTAGATGATATCTAGATGTTGTGTTTTTGTTGTATTGGATCCACTTTGAGTTTCCTCTGGATGTAGACACCTGTGTCCTGCAACTCCCTATAGCTACTTCAGGTGAGACTGGATCTACTTCATAGGTGTTTCCGAAAGGGCCAATAGTTAGGGCTTGTTGGTGCGCTATTATAATTGAACCCTGGGTCTGCACCTGTGCCAACAAGAACTTCACCATCTATGAATGAAACCCTGAAACCTTTCTTATCTAAAATTGAGATAGAAATAAAATTCTTTGTCAAAACTGGTACATATAGTATATCCTTCATTTTCATCAGGGTCCCTAGGTCAATTTTTTAGGTGGATTGTCCCACTCCTTTGATAGGGTACTGGTAATAATCTCCGAGTGTAACTTTCCGGGGAATTTTTTTTTATGTAAGGCTAGAGAAAATTTCTCTCTGACTAATCATGTGCTTAGATGCACCACTGTATATGATCCAAGTATCCTCTCTAGGTGTCATATATCCTAAGAGGGCGAAAAATAAAAAATAATATTCAATTTATTCTTTGGACAACTTCGTGGGTGGCTCATTATCTTCGACTGCATTGGAATGATGTCTTTTTTTATTTATCTTCTTGTATTCTTATCTTCTTGAAGGAAAATTCTTAGCAATGTGTCCCATCTTATCACAATGATAACATTGATAAGAGTAGAAATATTTTTCTCTTCATTGACCCTTCTGATATTTTTGGAATCTCCTTGGAGGATAAGATTCTTTATGGATGAATCTCTTTGGGGAGTGAGATTCCTTATGAAGGTGGGTCTCCTTTTGGAAATGAGACCTTTTCTTTCCAACTTTAGAATGAGAATCTAGGGCTTGGTCTTCATCCCTTAATAGTACTACTTCCTGGTTGGCTACCCTTGCTTCTTCTTGAACACATTCTTCCCAAAGACTGTGAACTTGGAGTTTCTCCTTTTTGGAACAAATAGTTTGGATGAAGGAATCCAAAGGTCTTTTGAGACCATTAATAGTTTTCATGATCAGTTCATATTAATCCAAGTTGTCTCCAATTGCTTCTAGCGTTTCTTTGAAATGAGTAACCCTAGAGAAATAATCTTGAACTATTTGTCCTTTCTACGTCTTTGTATTCTTGAGTTGGGTTCTCAAGTTCATCTTCCAGTTAATGCCATTTCCTTCATACATTCTAGTTAGGGCATCACACATCTCTTTTGGAGTATTATTATAAGATACTCGAGGTATCAAGTGATCTTTAATGGAGTTTGCAATGATCCTTCTGGCCCTAACCATATCCTTCTTGTACTTTTCTTTAGCTGCATATTCTTTGGGTTCTGGTACATTTTCTTTTATGAATTTTGCAAGGTCATTCTATTAAGAATTAGTGAAATCATGTACTTTTAGGGACAAAATTGTTCCACACCTTCTAACTCGTCAACAAGCTTAGTGCTTGCAAATATCTTGACTTAGCGCTGGAAAATGACCAAAAACTGAAAGTGCTTACAAATTGAATCATATCTTACCATGAGGTGGGTTGGGTTGAGGAGAGTATGATGGAGCTCTCATATTTCAAAAATTTCAATTTTTACCTCTTGAAACTTGACCTACACAAATCTGGACTAGTACTTCTGGTACTGGTTCTGGTTTCCTAGTTTTCTGGTACCAATCAAAACTAGGGTTTCACTTTTGAGAGGCCCTGGCCACTGAAAAGGTGCACTCAATATGCCAATGAGTTTGCTAGTCTAGGGCACACTTCCCTAGATGGTTTTTAGTTAGAAATTCCCTTTTAATAAAAAAACGTAATTTTCTTGTACGACAATAGTGACATTTTTGGTTACCGAGTGAAAGGTGCTCTACTCAATTTAGCTCTGATACCATGTTAAATTTATAGTTGTTATTAAGTTATTTTAAATTTACTAGAGCATCATAACATAACTAGGATCACTAATATAAACATAATCACAAGGTACACAAAATTTTATCCTAGGAATCCCTCATGGGGGAGAAAACACATCAAAAACTTCCTCAATAATAGATTGCCAATACAATGCCAAGAATAAAGACCAAAACACTAGAGAATATCAAAGACTGAGAAATGCACTTCTCTCTCTCCTTCTTCTTGCAACTGCATCTACCTCCAAAATATGCACACTTGTTTAGGGAATGAGTGAGTGAGTAAGTGAGGCGCCATCCTCACATATTTATACGAGGAGGTGTTAAGGTTATGTCTTTTCACCAAGCTAGGCTGACTTATTCAACTAGTGGTTAAAACCACTTTAATTATACTTAGGGGTTGACTTTACAAATAACACCATATAACTATGGTTTGACCAATCCAAAAAAAGGGATTCGGTCTTATACAAAGCCTGACATGATCAATCCACAAAAGAGGATTTGATCTGTATAAAAATAACTCAATTATAATTAGAATATTATTCGCAGTTACAATATTTCAACACTTAGCAGAGGTTTTCAAGTGGTTGAACATATCAATGTTTCCACACCTGCAACCCTACACCATCGAGTGGCTCTGCCAAGGAAGATATCTATGTGTCAACTAACAGTGTCATCTTCCCCGTGACATCAATCCCTTCAAGGATGAGGTAGTGTGTGATATTTACCCCATTGAAGTTTTTGATTCTCTTTTAGGCCAACCATACATGTGGAAACGAAATGTTATATATGATTTTATACCTCATAATGTTATTATTAATTTGGGTAGATAATTGTATAGGATACCAGAGGTAGCTCTTCCTATCGCCATTTCTTTGATCTCTGTTAAGCAATGCAGGAAGGTCATTTCCCAGAATAAGAATTTTTTCTTCTTCATGATTCTCTCTCAAAGTGAACAAAAGGTCGCATGCACATCCATGGCCTCTGCACAGGGCATCTCCATGCAATAGAAACAAGTGGAAAAGATCATGGAATAATGAAAAGACATCTTCGCCTCACCCATGAGGGTACCACTACATTGTCAGGTCAATAATTCAATCGGTCTAACCCTTAGTGCATGTTTACCCAATTGTCCAGTATATCACCACTCTCTAATGGAAAATATGGAGATCAAGTGACATATCCAAGAGCTTCTTCAAAAGGGACACATCTGACCCAAATCGTCACCCTGCGGGAGCCCAATTATACTCATGTAGAAGAAAGATAGGATTTGGTGACTCTGCACTGATTACAGGTCCCTAAACAAAATCACAGGCATGAACCAGTATCTGATTCCCAGAATTGAAAACCTTCTTGACCAGCTCAAGAGAGCCAGTTTTTTCATTAAGATTGACCTGAAGTATGGCTACCACCAGGTCACAGTAGAACAAACTAAGGTATGGAAGACTGCCCTTTGGTTTGAAAAATGATCCAAAAACTTTCATGATATTGATGGATGACATATTGTTTACTTTCACCAATTCTTTTGTTGTGGTATATCTGGATGATATCCTCATCTTCAACAAGAATTATGAAGAACACTTGCAACATATTCACCAGGTCCTTCACACTCTGTGATGACACAAGCTGTATGCTAACTTGGAAAATGTCCTTCTTCAGTTGATCCGGATTTTATGAGAAGAACAAAATGAATACAGATTATTAACATGTTCTTAACACAAAATAACAGAGATACAATAAAACTGGTTTTCTATTCAATAATGAAATAAGCTGAAACTGTAAAATGTAGCGGAAATAAGCTTGTTGGAATGGTGGCGGCTTATCTCTGAGAAGAGATGTGACGATTGCGCTCATTTGCAAGAAGATGATTACAATGAGGATATGAAGGAATTTAATAATAAAAATTAATTCCAAAAACCCTAGACATCCAAAAACCTAACCCTGGGAGATGAAGTGCCAAAAGTCATGTGGGCCCCGTTTGGGTAAGTTAGTACATTAACTTCCCAAGGTCGTAACTTTTGCATATGATCTTTTTTTTAGGCGTATGATACCTGTTGGAAAGGTATAATCAAGGAGATTCATTTTTGGGCCTCAATCATTCTATTTTATATCATTGAGAAGCTCTATCCCGAAAAAACTTCATTTAGGCCCTCAAAATGGCCTCGGAAGTGAAAAATGCTAAAAATAGTAAATTGCCAAAATTGCCAAAAAATTGTTTTGAGCCAGTTGGAAAAGGTGGGTGGACACCAATATCCACCTGTATCATTAGCATGAACAAGGTCCAATACCTAGGCTACATTGTTTATGATCATGGTGTGCATTTGGATCTAGCCAAGATCCAAGTCATTCGTGACTGGCCAGCCCCGACCACACTAATCGATCTTCAAAGTTTCTTAGGACTTGAAAACTTCTATCATAGGTTTGTGTTGGGATTCTCCCATATTTCATGGTCCCTCAACCAAGTGACCAAGGGTGGTGGCAAGGAAAAATTCACGTGGGGGAAGTCACAAAAACAAGCATCCGATAATCTAAAAAATCATTTGTGCTCAACTTCAATAATATCCTTACCTGATTTGCAACAACCTTTTGATATTGAGATTGATTCCTCAGACTATGTTGTGGGCACAATTCTCACTTAGCATGGTCATCCAGTGGCATATAATAGTGAGAAATTATCATATGTCCTCCATAAGTACCCTACCTATGACAAAGAAATGTATTCCATAGTACAAGCATGTCGACAATGAACGCATTACATTCTCAGGAAGGAGACAATCATCCACAGTGATCACAAGACTCTGCAATTCATTCATACACAAGGTAAATTGTATAATTATCACCATCAAAATTGGTCCACATACTTGCAGAAGTTTGATTTCAACATGAAATATAAGACAGGGATCACCAATCGTGTCATTGATTGCCTCAGTCAACCTCCATTTGCATCCTTAACCACGATGCTCCACCCTTGTGACCATGAGGCATTCGAGTGGCCCCAAATCTACAAGAGCGATCCAGACTTTGCTACCACTTACCATATGTTGGGCACATGAGTGAATGTCACTAACTTTCATATTCAGGATGGACTTTTATGCCATCTAGACCACCTATGTGTTCCTTCAAGTGAGCATGTGAAGTTGATTTGGAAATCTCACTATAGTCGGATGGTAGAACATTTTGGCATGGAAAATACCATGGAAGTACTAAAAAATCATTTCTATTGGTTGAAACTATGCTAGGATGTCATCAAGTGTATTAGGTCCTACACTTCCTACTCCATTTCCAAACCAACCTCTAAAAAGAAAGGCTTGTACACCCCTCTACCTACTCCCAACAAGACATGGGAATCCATCTCAATGGACTACATGTACGACCTTCCTTCAACCAAGAAGGGAAATGACTATTTTTTTGTGGTGGTTGATCGATTTTCTAAGATGTCCATCCTAATATCCTGCAAGAAGAATATCATAGCGGAGGCCACTACCAAAATATTCTTCGAATGGGCATGGGTACACTTTTTGATACCACATACCATCATATTAGATTGAGACAACATGTTCCAAAGTACATTCTGGTTCATCCTCTGATCACTTTTGGAAACCAAGCTCACCAAATCCATCGCATTCCACCCCCAAACTGATGTCTAGATAGAGGTCATCAATAGAATTATCGTGCATATATTGTGCATGTATAACTCCAAACATCCATGCACATGTGATGCGAGTCTCCCCTATTTTCAACACAGCTACAACATAGTCGTTCATAGCTCGATTGACTGTAGTCCCTTTCAGGTGGAGTTGGGATTTCAACCATTGGGTCAGATTGATGTCATGTTTCCCCTTGCATCCACACATGCATAATCATCCCATGATCAATCCAAGGCCAATAAAGACATCAAGTTTATTGAACGAATTTAGCACATTTGGCAACATGTCCATGATATTTTATAGAAATCCAATGCTAAGTACAAACAACGTCGTGATCAACATTGGGTGTTGCACAATTTTCAGGTGGGAGACAAGGTTTGGTTGCATTTGCAGAAATAATGCCTTACAAAACCCCATCGAAAGATTTATCCACTTCGCTATTGACCTTACACCATCACCAAGGTCCAAAGCTATAGGTGACAATTCTTTTGAGCTAAGTATTCCCTCCTTCCTTGTCCTGCACCCAGTGTTCAATGTGGATCTCCTTCGACAATACTTCCTAGCATTATTGGACACATCAGATATCACAGAGAAGTTGACATCAACAAATCTCAACCCTAATTGCATGGAACATGCAGTCATTGATCAAATTAGGGACAATCATATTAAGGGCACTTGCCAATATAAGATCCATCTTTATCGGGTTGTCAGAGTAGGGAAAATCTTGTACCAAGTCAAGTGGCTCACTTGGAGCCAAGTTCAACAGAATTTTCACCATATGATGGGGGTGATCAATGCAATGGATTCCATTGATTCCTAAGCAGGGACAATTGATCTAGGTGGATATCGGTGGCCACCAACCTATTCCACTAGCCCAATAAAACAATTTCCATTTTGGAATTTTTTTACAGCTTTTGGGTCCCAAACAGAATATGTACAACTCGGCTATACATTTCCAATGGTGTATTCAGTGCCCCAAGTGGATATCACATTAAAATTTACTCCCTCTGGAATTTGATGTATCAAATACCCCCATCGAGGCCCACAAAACTTTTGGTGTTTCATCTCCCGGGGTAAGGTTTTTGCATGTTTAGGGTTTTCTCATTTATGTTTTATGTTAAAAAGGCCTTTGGAGACTCCTTGCACTCATCTTCTTGTGAATGAGCATATCTGTCACATCTATTCTCAGAGATAAAGCTGCCACCTTTCGAGCAAGTTTGTTTCATTTTGCATTTTTACAGTTTCAACAAGTTCTCTTTATTAATAGAAGTCAAGTTTTACTATATCTCTATGTGTTTCTTTGCTATACATCTGTATTTCATTTCATTCCATTTATAAATCCAGATCACTATGAATTTGAATTAGGACATTGGGTGTTCCTTTGACTCCAACTATACAATCAAGACTCACTAAATTTTTTTAAAAACCCTAAACCCAAGGTTTATGTCCCTCACCAAATCTAGAAGAGATTTGGCCAAGTAGCATATGCCTTAGGTATACCAAACAAATGGAGCTTACATGATTTTTTCCATGTTTCACGTTTGAAGAAAAAGTCGGGACCAACAAATCCTATACAGATAGAACTACCCCTTTTGCATGAAGAAGGGAGACTAGTGTTAAGGATTGAAATTATCTTAAAATTCAGAACAAAAGTTCTTCGTTTGAGAGATGTCAATGAATACCTTATCAAAGAGTAACCTACCAAAAGATGAAGCTACCGAGAAAAATTTTGACTTGATATTGATGCATTCATCTTTACCCTTTCTTCGAGGAGGAAGCATTTCAAGAGGGGATGTCTTGTAAGTTTTTGAAGACCAAGCCATTTATTTGACCTAAATAAAATTTTCCAAACTTATACATTCTTCAAATATTGGATAATATATTCTTTATCAACCCATTATTGTTATGAATAGACTAAAAAAACTTTAAGAATCCAATTTGAAAGAATTTACAAATTCTTATTTTCTCTCTACAGATAATCCAAATATGATATCACATACGTATTTGGACAACAAGAACCTTTTTTCAAACTAGTAACAATTATAAGGTCTATATTTGTTGCATCATTATAAGTTAGAGAAAAAACTACTAATGACATGGTACACGCATTGCATTGTAAGATGCTCCTAACAATTGCACTTCCTAACATATTTTTCCTCCATAGCAGGATGAAGTTCACCTATATATCTGGAATTTTTTATTTGAAAAGTCAAGCTATATACCCAAGTTACATAATCGAAATTTGAGTTTGACCACTTATTTTTAGATAATTTTACTTTTCATGTCAGTTAGAGCATGTGACACCCAATTATATGAATGATAGAGATAAGTGGAAATGAAAGTTAAATAATATTTCTAAAAAATCAATTGTCTCCTTTTGTTTCCCAATGTAATATGTAATACTAGATACAAATGGTGTTATGCGTCTCGATTATGTTTCCACCTTAATTGATAGCGAAGAGTGAGATGATAGAGTGAGATGATATTAGTTTAGGATTCAAACTTATTGAGAGTAATATAGACTTAGATAGAGTGGGTTATATTAGGTTATTGACGTCCAAACCTTGAAAGAGGACGCATGCATCATTTGCATAACCTTAGAGTATTGGAATCTTTACTCACATTCCTTTACATTATTTAGGGTGAAGGTGAAATTTTCTATTGTTGATACAAGCAAGATATATGTTAATTTCTTGAAAAACCTTCTCTATGTTTTTATCCATTGTGATTGATGGAGATGCAATATTGTACCCTTTGAATAATCATTAATAATAATGATTAGGTACCTTTGAATAGTTTTAGTAGTTTATTGACGATTGATAGTGTGATGATGGAAGTATTTTTGGATGGAACTATGATCCGAAAATCCTCAGATACCAACTTAGTCTTTAAAAACCCATATTATCATCTAAATTGATTCAAAAATATTTCTTGATCATATTTCTTTTATTTTCTTCTTTGTTGGATATAGTTCTCCTTGGCACATAAATCAAGACAACATCATGACTAGGCAACTCATGGCATGCACTTTGATGCCTTGTTCATACCTCATAATTCATACCCACCTTGGGATTTGTCCATCTTGGGATCCATGCTTGGTCTTAAACAGGCCACAGACCCAACCATGGTCCGCACCTTGGGTAACTAGTGGCATCTACATTAAAAACAGTCTGTGCGGAATCTCCATCAAAAGTGGCATGCATGACACATTGGTTAAGGCTTTATGTTATGTGGGAGGAGGTCACGAGTTCGACCCCCATGAACCTCTCCCCTTTTTGGCACATAGTTTTAAACTATATGATATAGTTTGTTATTATCCATTGGCATATATTTGTTATCCCTGCAAACTTTGGGTTATGGTTACATTGGAATCCATATATGCCATGGGTCTTAGCCCTCGACCCTTTTTCTGGTTGAATATACAACTAAAAAACTTTAAATATATTTAATGCCACATACGGTTAAGTCACAATCATGTGGTGTAATGGTAAGTCCTTTTTATTTCTCGTATGAGGTTGGGGGTTCGATCCTTGTTGATGCACCATAATTTTGATAAAACAAAACCATAAAGGGCTAATGGGGGGCTACCATGTGGTCGGTTCTCATTGGTTCACCTATGCCAACCTTTCCACACATTGAATTTTTATTGAATCACTTCAAATTGTATGATCACCATGTCACCTGCACAGTCAGCTGCACGGTATGCCACACATCACCTTGTGGTGTTTCCACCTCGGCACATTATGGGTTGTATGGTTGTGCCACATGTCCCCCTTCCAGTGGTGACACGTGTCACCTTGAATTTGACTTTTTGACCATGTTGACAAGAAATTTGACCGGATATATATTTTGCATATGAACTTTGGTTGAGGCAATTTTTGCATCGTTGAAAATCTATCGCTGAGCTCCACGCAATGAAATCATTTTCAAGAACATTTGAAGTGATCAAATTTTGAGCATTTCTAGATCCTCTTGGACCACTGTGAGCGTTCTGGATCCTCCTAGATCACACCTTCCCACTAAAGAACTTTTGGTCCTCCAAAAGTATGAATATTTCAACAACTTAGTCATGATAACTCTTACTCACTCTTACACCTTACTAAAATTCTCTCATTCGGTAACTTAGTGATGATGAAGCTTCTTTCACTCTTCCATCTTGTTGAATATTCTGGGACTAAAATTTTCAAACCTTGGATCTATTCACTTTGGATTAATTCTTCATCTCTTTTAGTGTAATTTTTTCTTCTCTGGAATATGGCTCTGAGTCTCTATCTCTTCACAATTGGCGCTAGTTAAATCTAGTAATGGTTCTGGCTCATAGATTCCTTCATAAAAAAATTATTCTCACTGAATCTTTGATATCCAAATCTGAATCCTATACTCAACATCCACTCCCATATCCTTCTCTATTGAAGATAGTCTATCTTGACAATCATGAAACCAATTCAAATGTTGATCTATGCCTTGCCCATTTGGGCTCATTGTTCCTATATTGTTGATGTATCTGTAGGAGTCTTTGAATGAATTCCCTATACATTTCCTCTCTCCTGTCTTGAAATCAACTCTGAACATGTCTTTTAAAAACATTTGTATTGTTTGACTCGCTTCTCCTCAAGGTATACATCTACGTGAAACATGACATAAAATCCTGTATATGCTTATAACATGCATCTTTACAAATTATTTACCTCTTATCTTTACAAAGAATATTATTTCATTTACCAACTCTAGGAAGATTTACATAACTTTGATGCTCTTCTTGCTCTTGATCCACATGTTCCAACTGCCCGAATCCTTCTTTTCCTTCACCTTTGGTACTTCAGAATAAGAATGTTAAATTAGACAATTAGATCCATATGAATTTCTTTAGCTGATAATAAGACAATTACAATTATCTTCATTGTTGTCGAAAGGATTACAAATCCCTACAATATCCCTCTAACTATTGAAAATTGACAAGGTGGCTATATAGAAATATTACAAGACTCCTCTCACTCTTTAAAATTTATAAAGGTGGCTATATAGAAATCTTACAATAGTCCTCTCACTCTTAACATTCTCTAATGAGTGGCTAACAATCCTTCTAATACATATTTACAATGAAATATTTTCTAATCAATGGTTTTCTTCATGGACTCATTCTTCCAATTGTACTAGAAAGAGTCTCACAACTTCTTGTCTCTGAAAATTCCTCTAACATTGATGTTGAATATGAAATTGAATCTGATGTTGAATCCATTAAACCATTATGTTGAAATATTGTAACTACAAAGAGTATTCTATTTATTATTGATGTATTATTCATTGGATCAATCCCCTTTTGTGGATTGATCATGTCAGGTATTGTAAATGACCAAATCACCTTTTGCGGATTGGTCAAACCCTAATTGTAATAGGATAAATGAGACGTCGGCCCCATAATATATTAAAGTGGTTATAACCACCCAGATTGAGAAGTCGTCCTTGCCAGTTAAAAGACACCTCAGTTCAGTGCCTGCTAGATTGTATAAATAAGAGAGGCTAGCACCCCATTTGTTCACTCACTCACTTGTTCATCAAAGCGCAAGTTCAGAGTTGCAGTTGGAGAAGAAGGAAGAGAGAGAGAGGTGCATTCTTGGGAGATGACTTTCTGTATTTTTTGAGTTATCTCTTGGCAGTGTATTGGCTATCTATATTAAGGAAGTTTTTGCTGGGTTTTCTCCCCCATGAGGGTTTCCCAGGATAAATGATGTGTCTCTTGTGATTATGTATTTCAAATCCTTGATAGAAAATATTTCTAAAAGAAATATCAAGATACTCAGGTCAGATAATGGAGGAGAATACACCTCAAAATAATTTGTAAACTTTTTCAAATATGTCGGTATCAAGAGGGAGCTCACCACTCCCTACAATATTCAACAAAATGGTGTAGCAAAAAAGAAGAACAGAACTATAATGGAAGCAGTGAAGACCATGATCCATGATCAAGATCTTCTAATGTGCTTGTGGGCAGAAACAATAAGAACAACAATATATGTACAAAACCGATTGTCCCATAGTGCACTTGGGTTCAAGACCCCTTAAGAGATGTTCTCCGAAAAGAAGCCAGAAGTAAGCCATCTCAAAATATTTGGCTGCCCAGTATTTGTACATATTCCAAAAGAGAAGAGAAACAAGTTGGACCCTTCAGGAAAGAAGGGAATATTTTTTGGATGCTGTGAGGTCTCCAACGCATTTCGAATATATATACCATGTTACCATCATATTGAGATCAGAAGGGATGTAACCTTTGATGAATATGAAACACTCAATAAATAAAGAAAATTCCAGCTTGAAGAAGTATATGAAGAGGATCATGTAGCTCCCAGAGTTACAAAACTAGCGAGGGAAGTCATAGTTTCCCCCGATGAGGAAATTCTAGAAGATCATGACATAGTAGAATTTCGAGAACCTCCCTAGATGAAAATCTCCCACAAGAGAAATCAATCTTGTGCAAGGGAACTCATTCAATATAGAGAGAAGTATGGTGTCCCCAAAGGAACCATGAGACAAGTAAAAATACCTAATCCATTCTCTAGTTATATGGATTTGATGTGTGATATCTTTGTTGCGTCCCTTTCATCACTTAAATGGACAAAATAAGGACACTTACAAGTCCATCTTGGTTAGTTGGACAAGACAGCAGTGAATGCAAGAGTTAGAAACATCAAGCATAAGAAATAAACAAAGAACTAAGCTAATAACAATAAAAGAAACTAAAATAGAGTGCATAAGGGAAATAGAAAAAAAAACAAAAAAACATGCCACCAATGGATAAGTTGTATTAGTGGGAAAACACCAAATAGAAAGAGAGACTTATGGGTCCCCTCTTCCTCCAGGGGAGGCTCTTGAACCCCCAATGATTGAACTCTTCTTACAAGTAGCAAACTAGAAGGAAATGGTGAAGAAATCCAAATCTCATTCACTCAAGAGGTGATGTGAATGGCCAAATGAAAGGGTGCTTGTATGCTCTAGTGAGGAAAGAGGTTCCTCTAAGAGAATATATGCACCATAACAATACAAATGAATTCTTGAAAATATAGTGCACCCATGGCCTCTTTTTTATAGAAAATATTTGAGGCATTATTCAACCATTCTTTAGTGTGAACAAGGGGCTCTTTAGGGCACCCTTAGGTCTTTGACCAACCCCCCACTCAGATTCATCTCGGATTTGGGTGTCAAATAAACTTGGGAGATGAACCAGAAGTGGGTGGAAGGCCGAACAAAATCATAAATGCGTCGTTCTGAGGTATGTGCATATTTTTGCGTCCACATTCGTGCATCGGGAACATGTGCGCTTTTCCGGAGTTCTTCGACTGTCACACGTGCGTGCGCGTCCTTTGTATCCTTAGAGAATTCTGATTTTATAACTATTTGTATATTTTTGTGCCCTTTGGAAATGCATTTTTTGGGCCATGGATGAACTAATAGGTGTTTGGAGATGTTGGATTCCTATAACCATTTGCGGATGAAATTCCAGTGATAACAGATGCCCCCTGAGGTGTGAGGTTAGGAGCATACGTATAGTCGAAATACATCAATGTTTCTTCTACTGAGAGTTCATTTGTAAGAAAGAGTGTTGAGGGGAGTTTTGAGAGAGACCCATTGGAGGGAGAGGGGGACTTGTGGGACACAAACCTTTTTCCAGGTGTGGAAAAATAAAACTATGTACAAACGAGGCAGGCATGCCCCATGCTCGTGTCATGTAACTCAAAAATGTGGAAGATAGTAATTGAAGTTGTATGTTGACGTAGATAACTGCAGCGCCCTCCGAGGTGGTTTGATAATGGCAGAGGGCAATTCTGATGATGAAAAAACTCTGAAAAGAGGTGATGACACCTGTAAGAAGTGTCAATGATACAGAGGCATTGATAGCCTATCAAATTTCAGAGGTCTTCGGCGAAGATAAAACAAATGAAAATAGTCACAAATGAAGGCCCACCATAGCATGAGATGGTGTTGAAGTCGAATGTTACGGGGGTCAATGACAACAGAGAGTAATTGTGGTTCTCTCTGTGTCGTCTGAGACTCCTCATTGTAAAGGTAATGAGAGCCAAGATACTGTCACCCTTCTAGAAACTATGTTGATGTCAACAGAAAGGGAGACGCGACTCCAAGAAGCAAAGGGCTTCATGAAATACGTTGGATGAGATCAGGAACTAATGAGGTACATGGGCAAGGTCAAGATGCAATGAGACTAAATACTACCCTTGGTTGGGGATATATGTGAAGTATAAGTGGCAGCAACCGTAAAACTGGGTCTAGTGTTAGGGGAACGACTAGATGTGGGTTAAGTTGTGCTAGAGGTAGGAAAAAGTGGAAAAACTTAGAGATCAGGGTTACATGAACTATGGGATACTCAGGTTTTTTGGACAATGTTGACAGGAGTAGAAGATAATGAATGCCCCAACCAAGGGAAACATGGGTTTCTTTTTCCAAAAAAAGAAGGTCGCCAAGGGTGACGACAAAATCTATGTAAATGATGGAAACAAAGGCTTTGGACAATTACCAAATGAATAAAGAATAAGTTGGGACAAGTGTACAGATATAGAAATGGGTGCCCCAGTGTAAGATGGCTTGGTCGGTGAGGGCTCAAGTAGTTGTGGAAAATAGGTGGAGGGTGGGGGGGGGCATAGGTGGGTTTCTGTATTAGGTAAATGAGTGGAGGAAAATCTGCAGATGGGAAAACTGATGGTGGATGAGATGGAGGGCTAATGATTCTGTGGAGGTGCAGTCAAATGTGAATTGTAATGAGATTACTTTGGATTCTGTGATGGGGAAGCTAGAAAAATGAGGAGAAGGAGCATGCCATTGATTCTCAGGAATGAAAAGACTATTAGGACTCCCATCCATAGGGGGTGGAAACAACATGAGTGTCAAAGTGCCAGAAGGGAATATGATGGAGATAAATCATGTGGGAGAGAGTGCTACCGGTTGACAGTACTGAAATGCAGCAGAGGTGTGAGTACTGCAGAGCCGGATGGGGGGACCCTATAGGAAAATATCGGAGGGAGTGATTGGGAGATGAAATTAAGATTCAGAGGGAATGATTACATGCCAATATCGATCATATACCTAAAAGGGCCACGCATTGAGTTGTTATGACCAAGTACCTGCACATATTAAAATCGAATACTCGACGTGAACAATATCTGGAGACAAAGAATGTATAACACTTATTTGATAATTTTGAACATGAGCATGCGTACCTAGGTGTGATGTGAGAAAAATGCTCCCTAGGGGCCGATGATGGATGGTGGCTTTGGGAGTGTGATTGTGTAGGCGGTGGGATCCTGATCCCATGGATGAAGATGAATTGGAAAACAGAGGCTCGGAGCTCCCGAAAATGATCCTGGAATTTTGGCAAAGGGACTATATATAGTTGTAGGGCCCACAATGCCACCTCATTTGTACCTTTGGTTTTAGTGATTGGACGAGATGTTTCAGAGGAGATTTCGAGATTTCGAGAGATCGAGCTAGCCGATTCTTGATCAATGAGTGTTAAGTTAGTGGTTGTATCCTCCTACATAGAAATTAGGATTTAGTTTTTGGGCAGGGCTTGTACGGATGGCCATATAGGGGGGGTTTTGTGAGGGTGGGCCCCCCAATGCGTGGGTGATCCAATGATTCATGTGCATAAGTGCACGACTGTAATTGGGAAATTCATGCATGGGGGTGCCCGAATGGGGAAAACAAGCATGCATTCGATCCGCGCCTGTTTAAAGCACAACAGCGCATGCATGCACGACTATGTTCCTAACCGTTGCGCATGTATGTGCAACTGTGCAGCAAACAGGCGTGTGAGGATGCACACCTGTGTGTGTGACGGGGATGCATGCATGCGCCTCTATATTTCTGACAGTCGCGCATGAGTGTGCGACTGTGGGATGAACAGGCATGCATATGTGTGCGCCTATGGGGAAAAAAACCGCGCCTTTGAGGAAAAGATGAAGGGTGTAAAAAATTATCTTTTTGGATATTTTGGTGTTGTTATGGGTTTTGATGGATGATCAAATATTGTATTTTTGGATGCAGGTGACCAGTTGACAATGCTAGTCCATTGGAGGGAGAGGGATTGGGCGCACTTGAGAGAGGCAGTGAGAGATGAGGAGCCGTCTGTACGGGGCCCTTTGGCAGCCTGTGGGCTGCTGAAGTTTTTTGAGTGTTCACTAGTGCGAGCATAGGAGTACCTGCTATAGTTCCTGATTTCAATGTGGAGTCCAGATCTGCAATGTTTCATTGTACAGGGTGAGAATATCGCATTCTCTACGATGGAGGATGTGTATTTTTTGACTGGGCTCCCTTTTCAGGGAACTCTGTTATCGATGGAGCCCGTGTTACTCGGGGATGGACAGTTGACTATCTTAGCCCAGACCTATTATAGTGGACATGAATTTATGTTAGGCTCCATGGTGAGGATAGGGGCGATGGATGCTCTTGTGCATCGGTGCATTTCATCAATGATTGTGAGTGTGTATGGGTCTCTTGCAACTCAACGAATCAATGGTGGTTAGCTGAGGATCATGCAGAGGGAATTGAGCGATGAGCACTTTGCCTGGGGGTTGATCTAACATGCCAAGATGGTGGGGTAGCTCAACAGGTGTCGGGTTGCGGACTCACGGGATTTTTCCTTTGGTTCCATATTGGTAGCATGGTTCTTGGAGAGGGTGTCGATGTTGCGTCCGATAGTGTTATTGGACACACCTGGTGTGCAAGAGCCACAACTGAGGCACTGAGCGAAGATTTTGGTTCGTTATGGAGGTGGGGAGGGTGGCCATTATTTTACGACTGAGCTGGCACAAGCGTGGCATCAGATGCCACAGATCATACTCCAATTCCCCTACAGTGGGGTGGATTTAAGAGATGACCCAAAGATTGTGCTACCCCCTAGAGAGGTGTTCGACCGTAGAGGTATGGTGATATAATTGATGTTTTGATCATTTTAGATAGTATAGCATATTCTTTATGTATGGATGGATACTAATGCTATCATTTGTTTTTTTTTTGTGCGGATGTGGGACGTCACAGATGAGAGGTTGAGATGGTCAGAGCACCAACTCATCAGGGGCCTATGAGACCACCATAGGGGGAGCCATGGGCACATGAGAGATGATGGTAGGATGAGTTTGGTGCAAGGCTGGTCGATGATGAGAGAGAAGGCAGGAGACGTCATTTTGTTGATCCGGATGCAGGTCTGTCACATGCTCCTCCGACAAGGGTTGGGGGGGAGTTTGAGTATTTTCACCACCGATTGGAGGCGGTACTACAGGGAGTGCCCGAGGGTATGTGGGTGCGTATCCAGGATGAGGGATTCCTGGAGCAGTGTGTGGGCCTTTCGGTGGAGATGCTAACCCTGATCCATAGAGAAGTTGTAGCAGGGGCGGCTATGATGGGGCAACTACCCCGAGGATTTGAGGGATCTCTAGCTGCTGGGGCACCTCCTCCAGAGAGAGGACCAGGTGGTGGAGCCCTAGAGGTTCCATGAGTGCCTCTAGTATGTGTAGTGTTGTATTTATATAGTCTTGCGAGCCCATTTTGTATATGGTGTTGTGACACCGATTTTGTATTTATAGAGGTGAGGTGGTTCACCTACCTACGAATATTGTACATGTATATATTTGTTTTTTGTAAACATTGATGACACATTTGATCAATCGATATATATATATATATATATATATATATATATATATATATGGATCTTTGTGATGTTCAAATGTGTTGATGTTTGTGTTTATGATGTCTAATTTAAATGTTGTGACATAATTTTGATAGGTTATGTATGTGTAATGGTAACTTTATGTGATAAATGCCAATCTAACACTAGGTTAGCCATATTATCTGCTATTTGATTGCATTTTCCTGGGATATGTGTAAATGTAATTGAATCAAAATGTTGATATAAAAGTCTAACTTACAAGTATTTGCGGAAGACAAAAGGATCATGGACACGGTACACATTGTTGAGCTGGAGGACAATGAGATGGGAATTGAGTAAGATGCTAAGGTGAAAAATACGGTGGTGACTAGCCTCGGAAAGGAGGCCAATGACAGTTGTGTTTTCATCTTGTTTGTTGGTTGCAGAGCCTAGGCATATGCCGCTAGAGTGGAGCAATTCATGTGAGGGGGTATAGAGGGCCCAAGCAGCTGAAGCGAGATTCTGTGTCCAATGGCTAGCTCCGTCGGAGTGATTGATGTGGTAGGCCGATGGAGGAGGCATATGTCAATAAGACAAATGATAGATTAGATGCAAGGCATAGAGGAAAAGAAGATTACAAACTCTACAAAAAGTGTGCAAAAAGAAAAATCCTAGTGTAGAATGGAAAACGCTCAGGCGTAAAATTTATTTAAGTACAACCCATTCATCGGTTCTTTGAGAGGGTGGCCTTCGGGAGAGGCCAGGATGTATGTGTCTTTAGTGAGGCAATGTGGGATGATGTAAGGTCCATGCCATAATGACTCGAATTTTCCATGGCCAAGGGTATCGTGCGCAATATCGTAAGCAAGGATGAGGTCTCCTTCGTTGAATGATCAAAGGTTGACATGGCGATCGAAGGTGACCTTCGACCATTTTTTGGCTTCTTCATTGTTTTGTAATGAAGACCGACGATCTTCATCCAACGACTCTAAGTTCATCAAATGCTTCTCCATTAGAGAAGTGTCGGGTAATAGCTCAATATCGGTGTGCAAGGTGGGGATTTCACACTTGATGGGGAGAGTGGCCTCGACCCCATGGACAAGATGAAATGGTGTGAAACCAGTGGTAGTTTTAACTATTGTGCGATAATCCCATAGTGAGGAAAACAACATATGGTGCCAATTGGTCTTATGTTTGTTAACCGTACACTACAACATGGTTTTGAGGACCTTGTTGACTGCCTCTACATGTCCATTGGACTGAGGGTAGTATGGAGAGGTGAATTTGTGGGAGAAGCCTAAACTGGAGGAGAGTTCCATGAAAATATCATTCTCGAAGTGCTTCATAGTGTGGATGAAATTGTGAAACAATGTGGGCCAAAAGTATCCTGTCAAATGATTTTCTAGGCATTGGACATCCCTGAGAGGTGGCCACCGCAGGTGTCGTTGTGGCAGTCATTCAAGACTCTATCAGCTTCATCTATAGTCAAATATCGACGAAGTATGGTGTCGACTCCTTGTCGATATAAGATATCACTGATAAGGAGGTAGTGAGGGGCTTGGTGTTGAATACGTCGACGATTGTCTTGGGAAAGGTGATTTCCAAACTTCTATGTTCGGAGATAGATGAGGAGATCGCCGTACAAGGGATCACCCAAGGGGATGTAAAAAAGATGTCCATCGGGGAAGTCTGTATTGATAGGAGAACTGGTAGTAGAGAAAGGAAATTTTGTAATAAGTTCAGCAAGGATGAGGGCTTTCTTTCTCTTGGGTGTTTAAAATTCGAGGTCGTACTCCTGCAGGATGACGTTCCATCGGGAAGATTTTCCATTAATTTGTTGGTGACTGAGCAAGTATTTCATGGGGTTGGAATCTTACACGACCTTAGTAGTTTGAAGTAGGATGTAATGGTGTAGTTTATGGAATGCAAGGACAACTAAAAGGGTGAGTTTCTCTTCATGATTGTATTACAAGGGTGGTCTTGAAAGGTTTTTACTAATGTAGTAAATTACATGCTCACGGTCATCATCCCCTAATTGGACAAGAAATCCTTCTACTGAGATGGTTGAGGTCGATAAGTAGAGGATATAGTCGCATTCATAATCGAGTGGGCTAATCAATGGGGCATTGGAGAGGGTATCTTTAAGATAATCAAAAGTGGTTTGGGAATGTTCATCCCATTGGAATGGGATATCCTTCTGTAAGAGGCGAAGGAAACCATGTGCACGAGTGGCGTAATCGGGGACAAAGCAACGTAAAAAGTTATCTTTTCCTTGTAAGCTTTGCAATTTGCATAAATTCCGAGGGGGGGGAGTTTCTATGATGGCTTGGACCTTGAGGGGGTCTACTGTGATGTCGTGTTGAGAGACGATGAACCCAAGGAGGCCTTTGGTGGTGACACAGAATACGCACTTGAGAGGGTTCAACTGGATATTGTACTAAAGACACCTTTGGAAGATGATCTGTAAATCATCGAGATGTTGAGTGCGTTTCCTGGATCGATCGGTGAGGTCGTCCAAGTATGCGAGGATGATATGAGATAGATCATGAAAAATGTATGTCATGGCCCATTGGAAAGTGGCCCCAATGTTCTTAAGGCCAAAAGGCATGACACGATATGAAAAAGTACCCCAGAGGGTAGTGAATGCGGTTTTGTATTGGTTGGCTGGGTGAATATGAATTTGGTTGTAGCCAGAGAAACTGCCATGAATAACAAAGCCTCATGGCCGACACAATCATTGATAGGGCATTGGAAAATTGTCTTTGGGACAGGCGTGATTGAGATCGTGAAAGTCTGTATAGATGTGGATAGTGCCCTATTTTTTGTTAACAGGGATGGGGTTGGAGACCCATGACGTATATGTGATGGGGTATATGAACCCTACAATGCGTAATTTGTCAATCTTAGCTTTGATGACTATCGCTTTGGATGGGTGTAATGGACGTTGCTTTTGTCGTACAGGGGTAATATCAGGCCATGTGTCTATATGATGTTTGACAATAGAGGGATCAAGGTCGGGCATTTTTGTGTATGACCAGGAAAAAATGTCCCGGTATTCCTAGAAGAGAGCTTTGTAAGCTATGATTTCTTCAGGAGATCATGCGGCGTCGATGGTGATTTCCTCTATGATTCCAGGTTTGATGGAAATATCAATTTTGACAGTGGTGGAAATGTTGTCCATGTTGCCTTCTTCAAAAGCATCAGGGGTAGGGATAGGGTTATTGAACCAATCTATATTCCCTGAGGGGAGAAAATATTTACTTTATATTGCATATATGGGGTTTTGTTTGGGAATCATAAAGGCTTCTTGTGAAAGAAAGAGTGCTATGTGATGGAGCGGATCCCATGGGAAATCGAGGGTAGTTAATTCCTTGAGGAAGTCTTCGTCGCAGTGGAACTTTCGAGAATATAAGGGATCCAGGGGAGTAACATTGGTGACTGTCACCATGTGGTTATTTTATGGTGAAGAGGTAGGGGGAATGACACAAGGGGGTTGTGAGGGTTCATTTGACATAAACCAAATATCGAGATACGGTGGGTTTAAAATGGTAGCCGAGCATAAAATTTCTGTGGGGAAATGAATTGGAGAATTAGAAGGATTTGGGGGAAAATCCTCCTCGAGACTATCTATGAACGATGGAGGAATGGGAAGTGCCTCAAGCTCGGGAAAAAAGATATAAACCATATCAGGTGATGGAGTAGGGGTAATCATTGGAGAATTGGGGGGATTTGGGGGAAAATCCTCCTCAAAACTATCTATGA
>SNQJ01S0000464.1:110432-128848 GCA_010110895.2 Picea sitchensis
ATGGGAGGAAGGGTGTTTCCAATTTTTTTTCCATTGGATGAGATGACACATACTTGTGTTGAGGGATGTATGAGCGATGGTGCTCCATGGTATGTCCCTAGTAAAGATGGGTATTTGAAAATTCTGGGACCCATCTCGATGAGTGGGTAGGCATCGAGATTAGTGTGGACAAAGGTTAGGATATTATCGATGTTGGAGGAAGGGTTGGGCTCATAATGTGACACTTGGTCGATAGTGACGATCTTCCCATTGTGGGGGATCATCATTGTGTGAAACACAGAAGAGGCCATAGCCTTCATCATGTATATGTAGCTACATCCAAACAAGATGTTGTAATCGAGCGGAGCGTCGATGACTTCAATGTCAATGAGGATAGTCTTTCCCCCTAGTTCAATAGGGACATTTTGAAATTTCCCTTCAGGAGAGGATGGGCATCCATCATAAGCTCTGAGAGTGATGGCGGATGGTATAAGTTAGGGGGAGACAAGTTTTTTCCATACGGTTTTGGACATGATGCATGTGGATGCACCTTCATTAATGATGTAGCAATGAACTGTAATGTTCCCGATTTTAACCGGTATTTGGAAAGAGACCAAAGTGGGGAGGCAGGGTTCCCCACTATCAAGATCGAATGTGATGAGTTGAGTATCAATAGGGTCGACTACCCCTAGGGTAGAGAGTAATGACTTCCGTTGAGTAGGACAGGTTTGAAGGACTTATAAAAATGACATGGTGGTAGAATATTGGGCCAAGTCATCAACCACAATATAATTGTGAGCCGCCCTAGCCTGAGGATTGTTGACATTCCTGCGTAATGGGATGAGAGGAATACGAAGGGGTGTTTCAGTATTAGGGAAAGGAATCATCAAAGGTGGTCTAGTTGTGACTGGGACTGCTTCCGAGGTAGTGGGAACAGAGTCAGGGGGTGTACTGTATTGACAGTTGCTTCTTTGTAGAAGAACTTCTTCCTCACTAGTGAGGAGGATAGTGTGATTGGTAGGAGCGTCGGGGTTTGGATACTATTGCATCTGTGGTGGGGTAGGATTTCATTCCTTTTGGGTGTTCATCACCCCTTGGTGTGGAATGGGGTTTTGAAACATAGCTAGGGGTGGTTGTTTCACATATTGTTGAGGGGCTTGCGACAGGGTAGGTGGTGTTGGGGGACATGGTCCATTTAGGGATTCTTTCATCCATTTAAAGTCGGTGATTTGAGGGAAATATTGAGTATAATGGCCATACTCACCACAAAGGGTAGAAGGGAAGTTTGTCTGAAGATTGTTGTTATTATTCCCTTGGCATTTTTTGTTATTGCCCCCTTGGGGGTTCTGGTTCCCCTGATTCTGGTTTCCCCTAGCAGGTTGGTTTTGTTGGGGGTGGTTCTGGTTCCCCCCTAGTCCTGGATTATTATTGTTTCGGTTTTTTCCTTTATTTTTAGCATTATTCGACTGATGGGTCAAATTTTCCATATTCAGTTGTTCAAAATTTTGATATTGTTGAATGGAAGAGGGTTGAACAAAGTTAACCCCAGCATGTGGGTGTCCTTGTGGTGGAGCCATGGGTTGTGGAGGGCTAGGAAATGGAAAGTATGGATTATTTGGTGGAAATGGTCTGTAGGGTATATAGGAAGGCGTGGCACTTTCACTAGTTCTTAGGGTGTAAGTTGAGGTAGAGGGGCTACCAAAACTTGGTTGGACAGCTGGGCATATTGTGGGTGTCGGTTGTGGTCCACTGATGGGTGGAGTAAGGGGAACAGGGTATGGTTTTTGATAAGGGGGAGGAGGATAATGAGGAGGTCCTCCATATACCAATAGATATTGAGGTGTTCCATACATAGGTGGTTGGTGGTGATGTGTAGTGGTACCAATCAATCCATCCGCTGAGTGAGACATCCCAAGTTTGTCTTGACTGAAGGGAAAAGGTCTCGGGGCATCAGGTAGTACTGTATATAAGTATCCTGACTGTGAATAAATGTGTTTGAACCATTGAGCCTTGCCGATGGCTTCTTATTTAGACTAGGGTAAGGTGGTGGCCACATCCTTGGCAAGGAGGGAAACAAGTGATTTGAGAAACCAATTGAGGCATTGTTCCTTGGTGGCTTTAGCTTTTCATAGACTATGTCGCCAACGCCATTTGTGAATGTGGTCAGCAATGTGTGTAGTGGAGGTTTGTTTAAAATCTGAGAGTAGTTCTATACCATTATCATGATGGATTGGTAGTTGAAAGAAGGTCAAAAATGCTTTGGCCAAATATTCAAAGGTCACATGGGACCCATATTTTTCTTCTACATACCACTTGGTTGATGGGCCAGTGAGCGTTTGTTGAAAAAACCTCAATCAGACGAATTCATCCATTATGTTGTTTTAAGAGAACCATGAGTGGAAGGTCATGATATGGTTGGTCGGGTCATCTCCCTCTTTTCCTTCAAACTTGGGGATGTATGAAGGGAGTTTGGTAGGCATTGCAGGCCATGTGAGTTTGTGTAATATAGGATCATTGGTGATTTTAGTTAGATGTGGTATGTTGAGGGAAGACAAGTATGGAATCTGGGGTGGTGGTGGAGTATTATCTCCAGCCATGGTGTGAGTGTTTTGGGTACCTGACCCTTGAGGGGGGTTAGGTGGGGTTTTACTTCCTCCTGGGGAAGAAGTGTTCCCCTAGCCTCCTTGTAAAGGAAACCGAGTGAATGGTTGACCTTGGGAAGTGGACCCAAGTAAAGTGGAAAAAAGCAAAGTTGATCCCAAGATGGTAGAACTCACGGGGGTGTGAGAAGGTGGAGCCAATGAGTTGGAAAGACTAGGAACTCCCCCTAGAATGGGAGGGAGATTTAGCAAGCGGAATGACGGGGATTCTATGGGTCCCCTATGATGTCCGATTAGCAAAGTGGATGTGTGAAAATGGTGATGAGAGAAATAAAGGAACAAGAGTCTTTGTTTTGATTTTTGGACCTGCACCATATATCTCATAATTTCATGTAATCACAAGAGAATCATACACGAATCAATTGATAAAGAAGCATACATGTGGGTAGGTAGATTTTGTCTGCATGGGAGAACAAAGAAAACAAATGTTAGTGTCCTAAAAAGACGTAACGTCCTTCCTCTCAAAATAGCACTGGACCTTCCAATAGTACTCAACAGTGGGGTCTGAAGCCATCGAAAGAGGAACTAGTGAAGGATGAAACAATCAGTTATAATGAAGGGTAAAGGGGGCATATCTTGAAAGAGCTGGTGATATTTCCCAATATCCACACAAAATCCGATCAGGGTTCAATTGCAGCCCACAATTTCCACCTGGGTAGATGTCCTAAAATTTGGTCACTAGGTACCTCAGTCAAAGTGCAACATTTAGATTTTTGGCCTAAGAAATGGTTTACGGGCTGGATCCTGTCCAAGATGTGGGTGCCTCAAGGGGGGACTCATAGAACAACCGAACCTCAGCCTTCGACCCTTCACGAGTATCTCCTTGCCTTATGGTGTTAGGAACACTTGACTTGGAGGATTTTAAAGCTCCCTATTTGACAACTTCTACTGTTAGAAGATGTGAGAACCAGATAACGGGGAGTTTTTTGGATGCCTATCCCCGAGATCCTACCTATACTAAAAACTTTCTTTTGGCACCTCCTGTGGAGGAAAACTTAGTGAGTTTTTAGAAAAAAATTAGATGTGGTTGTTTGAGAGATTGGGGGTGTGAACCAATCTCGTTGAATTTAAGTGGGAGTGGATAGTTTCATTGAGAAAAGGGTGGGGTGTTTTGGGATCCCTTTGGAGGAAAATTACTTCAACCTCCACAATTCTAGACGAAACTGTTTGAGTGAGTAGTGACTTTGTGTGTGAACAAGTGAAAGTGTGCCAATTTGTTTTTAATAAATTAGGTGTCACCTTGCTACATGTGGACTTCATGTGGTCCTTACAAGTCTTGATTACCTAATTTACTAAATGTCATTGGTACAACCTTGTGGAATTTAAAAGTCCCTAGAGAACTAGCATGTGGACATATGGGTCCTTACCAATCCTTTAACTCCCTAGTGTGATTTAATCTAAAAAAGATTCAACAACTATCATATATTGTGGACATGTGGGCATGTATGGGCCCATTACAAAACCTTTAAACTTCCCTAGTGATGTAATCTAAGAAAGTATATTCAAAACAATCCTATCTTTGTAGTATGTGGGCATGTATGGGCCCTTACGAATTTAAGATGTGTTTGAAAAAGAAACTAAGAGGCGTCTCGAGGGGGGCTGTTGTCCTCTCCTAAAGATTTTTTCTTTAAGGGAGATGAAATTTTCCCTCAATCATTTTTCTGATTCTCAAGATCGTTCTATGGCACAAGAGAAGAGCATACTCAAATATTGATGTTCAATTTCTGGTCCCAATGCAAGTGGTTATATGTGTGATATAGAATGATTGCAACTTATCTTTAATCAAATCAAGCCATCCATGTGGAAAAATGAAAGCAAAAAGAGGATAAATATGGATTTTAACCCCCCTAAGTGCATATGTTTTGACTAACCCTTCATGTGGAGAGGGAATCTAAGTGTGGTGCATATTACAATCTACATAGAATCAAACTTAAGAAGGCTATGGACCTTCAATAGATCACAAAAACCCTTACAATGTATGATTTTATGGACAGGTGCACGGGTCACAGAGTAGACAGAGGCACATTTGGCGCCAATGGGCAAATCAAAAATGAATTTTTAACACAGGTGTGCAGAATGCGTTGAGTAGCATAGTGAGTTTGGTGCATGTGCTAGAAAGACGAACCTGTCGGGCTAAAAACCCGTGCAATTATTGTTACACAACCAGGAAGAAAATTTCGGATGAAATTCTCTCAGCTCAGCTCCAAATTTAGCTTTTTACAGGTAGGCATGGGCCGGTTATGGTCCCCGCAAGTTAAATAAACCAAAAATAAGTTCTCAAACAACCCAAATGGGGAGGAAATTGATACCTATCCCTAGTGGAGTCATCAATTTGTTGTGTCCCTTTTGTCACCTAAATGGACAAAATAAGGATGCTTACAAGTCCAGTTGGGTTATTTGGACAAGACAATAGTGAATGCAAGAGTTAGAAACATCAAGCATAAGAAATAAACAAAGAACTAAGATAATAACAATAAAATAAACTAAACTAGAGTGCATAGGGAAATAGAATAAAAAATAAACAACATGTACGCCACCAATGGATAAGTTGTATTAGTGGGAAAACACCAAAGAGAAAGGGAGACTTATGGTTCCCCTCTTCCTCCAAGGGAGGGCTCTTGAACCCCCAATGATTGAGCTCTTCTTACAAGTAGCAAACTAGAAGGAAATGGTGAATAAATCCAAAGCTCATTCACTCAAGAGGTGATGTGAATGGCCAAATGAAATGGTGCTTGTATGCTCTAGTGAGGAAAGAGGTTCCTTTAAGAGAATATAGGCAGCATAACAATACAAATGAATTCTTGAAAATATAATGCACCCGTGGCCCCGTTTTATAGAAAAGCTTTGAGGCATTATTCAATCAGTCTTTAGTGTGAACAAGGGGCTCTTTAGAGCACCCTTAGGTCTTTGACCAGCCCCCCACTCAGATTCATCTCAGATTTGGGTGTCAAATCTATTTGGGAGATGAACTAGAAGTGGGTGGAACGCTGACCAAAATCATAAATGTGTCATTTTGAGGTATGTGCAGATTTTTGTGTCCACAGTCCTGCATTAGGCGCATGTGTACTTTTATGGAGTTATTCAACTGTCGCACGTGCGCGCACTTCCTTTGTATCCTTAGCGCATGCTGATTTTATAACTAGTTGTATAGTTTTGTGCCCTTTGGAAATGCATTTTTTGGGCCATGGATGAACTAATGGTTGTTTGGAGATTCTGGATTCCTGTAACCATTTGCGGATGAAATTCCAGTGATAATACTCTCAGAGAAGGATCCTACCTTCTTTGAAGAATCCATTTAGAATAAAGAATGGGAAGATGCCATGACAGAAGAATACAAATCCATTATAAAGAATGATGTATGGGAAATAGTTCCCAGACTAAAGAGCAAGGAAGTGGTATCTTCCAAATGGATTTTAAAAATAAAACATGTTGTTGATGGAAGTATTGAGAAGTATAAAGCAAGGTTTGTCGCTCATGGTTTTTCTCAAAAGGAAGGCATTGACTATGAAGAGACATTTNTTTCCTAAATGGTATAATTGAAGAAGAAATTTATATACTAAAACCTCAAGGATTTGAAGTTGAAGACATGAAGACTCATGTCTGAAAATTGAAGAAGGTTGTGTACAGATTGAAGCAAGCTCCTAGAGATTGGTATGAAAGGATAGGTAGTTTTCTGACAAGCTTGGGCTTTACCAAGAGTAAAGAAAATTCCAACCTTTACTTCAAGGTTATGAATGATGATCCAGTTATATTGTTGCTATATGTGGATGACTTATTATTGAATGGAGAAGAAAATATCATAACTGAATGTAAGAAGAAGCTCGATGCAGAATTTGAGATGAAAGACCTTGGCCTAATGGATTATTTCTTAGGTCTTGAGGTATGTCAGAGTCTAGAGAAGATATTCCTTAACCAAGGGAAGTATGCAGTTTAAATCTTGAAGATATTTGATATGTTGGAGTGCAATTACATGAATACACCCATGGAAACAAAGTTGAAACTCTTGGTCGACACTTCATCAAAATTAATTGATGCCACGTTGTATAGACAGATCATTGGATCGCTGAAGTATCTAACTAACACTAAACCAAACATTTGTTTTACTGTGAACACTTTGAGTCAGTTTCTGGTAGAACCCATACATGTTCACCTAGTTGCTGCAAAACATGTGATGAGGTACATTAAGGGTACATTAGATTGTGGTCTCAGTTATGATGGAGATCATGACTTCAAACTGAGTGGGTACACTTATTCATATTGGGCTAGAAGCATCTCTGATAGGAAGAGAACTTCAGGATGTTGTTTCAGTTTGGGGTTAGCCATGATCTCATGGTAGACTAGGAAGCAATCAATCATTTCTCTCAGCACAACGGAAGTAGAATACATTGTTGCATGTTCTTCCAGCTACGAACCTAGATGGATTTGAAAGTTTTTGACATGTCTATTCGACCTAGAGATGGAAGAAACTATGATCCTATGTGATAACCAAAGATGCATAAATATGACAAAGAATCTTGTATTTCATGACAAGTCAAAGCACATAGAGATCCAATATCACTACATCCATGACATGGTGCAGAGAGGAGCCATAACGCTCCAATATGTTAGCATAGATGAACAGGTTGTTGATGTGTTGATCAAGCCTCTATCTCATGTAAATTTTGAGCAGTTTCAAGATAATCTTGGTATAGTCCAAAAGGACCTCCCTCGAAAGGGGGAGTAGTGTTGTGATGCCAACTTCATGTTGATGATGTGCCAACTTAATTGTTTTGATGATGTGCCAACTTAATTGTTGTGATGATGTGCCAGCTTAATTGATATGATGTTGTGACAGCCTCGTGTTGTGATGATGTGCCCACCTCGTGTTGTGATGATGTGCCAACCTCGTGCTGTGATGATGTGTCAGCCTCATGTTGTGATGATGTACCAACCTCGTGCTGTGATGATGTGACCAGCCTCATGTTTTGATGATGATGTATTAGTTTTATACTAATCCATGTTGATGCATATGATGATACCATTCCAGGTCTCTGTTGGAAATGATGATTTTGATGATGAGAAAAACTTCTGATGATTTATAGATACTCCAGTCAGTGTTCCAAGATGTTGTTGATGATGTTTTCCTCTCTCTTGCCTGATGTTGTTGTAGAATACCCTTCTTGTTAAGGGGGAGTGTTGAAATATTGTAACTGCAAAGAGTATTCTATTTATTATTGATGTATTATTCATTGAATCAATCCCCTTTTGTGGATTGATCATGTTAGGTATTGTAAATGACCAAATCCCATTTTGCGGATTGGCCAAACCCTAATTGTTATAGGATAAATGAGAATTCGGCCCCAAAATATATTAAAGTGGTTATAACCACCCAGATTGAGAAGTCGGCCTTGCCAGTGACAAGACACCTCAGTTCAACGCCTGGTGGATTGTATAAATAAGAGAGGCTAGTGTCTCATTTGTTCACTCACTCACTTGTTCATCAGAGTGCAAGTTCAGAGATGTAGTTGGATAAGAAGGAAGAGAGAGAGAGAGGCACATTCTTGGGAGAGGACTTTCTGTATTGTTTGAGTTATCTCTTGGCATTGTATTGGCTATCTATATTAAGGAATTTTTTGCTAGGTTTTCTCCCCGGTGAGGGTTTCCCAGGATAAATGATGTGTCTCTTGTGATTGTGTATTTCTCAGTGATCCTATCTATGTTATGGTTATCTAGTGAATTGAAAAGAAACCTAATAATAGCTTAAACCTTAACACATTAGACCCAATTATAGGTCTTCCAAGTAACCTATATAATGTCTACTTTTGAACACCAAGCATTACTGCCATGTCTTAAGTAGATTCCTTTGAATACACAAGTACATGTCCATCCTGGAACGCGATTGCATATCCTTCACCTTCGAAAGATGCAATTGAGAGTAGGTTTACTTTCAAATCTGGAACATATAACATATGTTTTATTCCTATAAATCCTCCCGACTCAAGATGCAATCTTACATATCCAAACCCTCTTATTGATTGTCTAGTGTTTGTTTGAGATCCTACATAGAAATCTATGTCGATCTCTGAGAATGTAAGGAATATTGATCTTATTCCTATCATGTGGTGAGATGAACCATTGTCCACAAACCATACCTCGATGTCTTCACATGTCACACTGTCAATACCAACCATTAAGCAATATTCTTTCTCAAATCAAGACCAGAATAGAGTGTCTTGTTCTGATCTTGGAACCACGATCCATTCTATTCATCCCCCCTTTTCCTTTGTCTTGAGAAATGAATTTTTCCCTTATCCTTCTTCTTGTATGGATTTTATTGCAAGGATTGTTTTCTTCAACATTTTTCCATATTATGGTTACTAGTTCCACAAGTAGCACATGGATACTTAGACCATACATTTATACCAATATTATAAGTGGAAAATGTCTTCATTACCTCTTTAGAATGCACATCTCTTCCTAGATATGTCTTACATCTGTTACCTTTCCCTAGGATGGAAGGTAAGATTAACTACTTATGAAGGACCTCTTCGTCTAAGTTTATCCTTACTTCAACCATCCTTGAGAAATCTCCATACTGAAGGGGAGAAGAAGAATACGAGGAATCATGTTTCTCGATAATACCTTTTGAAGGAGATAGTTTTTCTTGCATTAGAGACTTTCCATTCTCTACTTTCCCAACTTCATGGAATGGTGCCAATATATGATCCTTAGTCTGCAGCTTTCTTTCCAACTCATGAAAAATACCTCTATGGAATTCCTCATGACATATCAATCAATCTTGAAGCTTTTGATTCTCCTCATAGAGATATTTTAGTTGCATCCTTAACTTGTAATTTTCCTTCTGAAGTTTTTGGTTAATGTCCTTCTGGAGCCCTAACTTCATGAGGGATTTACTCATGTTGTTTTCTACAACAAAAGATCTATACTGAGAGCCTTCAAATACCTTCACCAACTTGAGTCTTGAACCTCTCCACATCAACTTGCAAATACATGTCAAAACTAGCTCTGATACCACTTGATCCAAAAATCCTTAGATACCAAATTAATCTTTAAAAACCCATATTAACATCTAAGTTGATTAAAAATATTTCTTGATCGTATTGAGGTGATTTGAAGAACACATGTTGATATGCTTCTTATCCAAAATCTCATAAAATGATGAATAAATTGAAGAATAATGAGATAACACAACATCAAATAAAAGAACTCAAATATACAAGATTTGGTGATTGAGATCACTTCTCCTAGGCTACATCTCCGAGTCCATTTTAAATAGTGAGACTGCTTTCAATAATCTCAAATGTCAAAATTTACAATACAAAATGGACTTAAAAATCGAAATTTGAAGTCACTCTTTAATTTTTCTGCTCAAACTCATAAATAGATCCTACGATTGAATTCATATCGACATTTTGAAAAAAATGAGTATAATATTGACCATATTTTGAACTAGCTCAATTTCACCCTCTCTTGCACACAAAACATTGTGCTACAATTATCAAACAAGGCTATCTAGGATAATATTTTTACAAATATATTCTTATCACAAAAATAACAACACCATCGTTCTACTCTAGAGACAATGAGAAAAATGAGTATAAACAAGACTATGTTTGGAGATAGTGCTCCTCTGTACGCAAATCAAGACAACATCATAACTAGGCAACTCATGGCACACACTTTGATGCATTTTCCATACCTTGTACTTCATACCTACCTCAAGATCTGTTTGTCTTGGGATCCATGCTTGTTCTTAAATAGGACACATACCTGACTATGGTCTGCACCTAGGGTAACTGGTGGCATCTACATTAAAACTAGTCTGTGTAGATTTTCCATCAAAAGTGTTATGCTTGACACATTGGTTAAGGCTTTGTGTTATGTGGGAGGAGGTCACGGGTTCGAACTTCATGGACATCTCCCATTTTTGGTGCATGGTTTTAAACTATATGATATAGTTTGTTATTATATGTTGGCATATATTTGTTAGCCCCACAAACTTTGGGTTATAGCTACATTGGAATCCATATACACCATGGGTTGAGGTCTTATCGCTTGACCCTTTTTCAAGCCGAATATACGATTAAGTCACAACTGTGTGGTGTAATGGTAAGTCATTGTTATTTCTTGTATGAGGTTGGGGGTTTGATCCTCGTTGATCCACCATAATTTTGATAAACCAAAACCAAAAAGGGCCAATGGGGGGCTTCCATGTGGTAGCCTCTCATTGGTTCATATGTGCCAAGCTTGCCACATGTTGAATGCTTACTGAACCACTTCAAACTATATGATCACCATGTCACCTGCCCAGTCAGCTGCACAATATGCCACACAACGCTTTTTGGTGCTTCGACATCAACACTGTATGGGATGTACGGTTGTTGCATGTGTCACTCTTCCAATGGTGACACATGTCACATTGAATTTGAATTTTTGACCTTGTTGACCATAACTTTTACCAACTATATCTTTTGCATATGAACTATGTTTGAGGTGAGTTTTACACTATTGAAAAGTTATTTTCAAGCTTTGCGCAATGAAGACATTTTCAAGAGAAGTTGAGATGATCAAATGTTGATCTTTTCTAGGTCCTGCTGGACCTTTGTGAGCGTTATGGATCCTCCTGGATCAAACTATGTGTTGATTTTCCAATCCCAACACCTAAGTATTTTGTTATCTAGTGATTTCATTACTGTAAATCAAATTAGCAGGTCACAAACTAGAAAACATTGTTGGAGTAATCAACTCAAATAAATAGTGGAAGCAATATTGGAAAACCAAAATGGAAAAATATCATACACAATACACAAATATATTATGCCCATCATATAAGCTTATCATTCAAACAACTTCAAATCTTACAAGGTCTCCCTTACTAGGAAAATATCCCACTAATAAATACATAAAACTTTAGACAACACTTGCAAACCCTAGCAACTCATGGTATATTGTATGACCCGAAAATTTCATGGTTTTTGAAATGTATGGACCTTTCCTTAAGAAAACCCATGTTTATGAACCTGTCTTCACTGAAACCCATGTACATGTGCACAAATATTGTACATAAAACTTCATATGACGTGACCCTTCTACTGTGACTCCAATCTAAAAGAATTCCTTATGACTGCCCCTATTCTGTCTTCTCCCTAACCTGTACAGATCTCTATATGAAAGTCCTTCTTCACCTATACGATGTCTCCTTGAATCAAATTCCTCCATGATCCAACCCTTGAGAAAATGTCCTTCTTTTCTCCCAAGATTCTCCTTCTCCTTCACCCTAGCCTTGCTTTTATAATCTTGAGTTGTTACCTAACCCTAATATCCAGAGTGATTGATGGATGAGATTACATCTCACCTCACTTAAGATCAATGGATAATATTTAATTGACTAATGCTAATAAATTTAGCATTTCGTTAAACAAAATCAACTAATTAATAAAATAACTTTACTTTAATAATTCCTTTAATTAAAGTAAAGTATCAAGATAGAAGGATTTGGATGAATCCCACATGTCTAGACACTTAGACCTGTGCATAAGTACCTATCCGAGGCTACAAACATCAACGCTCCCTCTTAGCAAGGAAGGTACTTCTCGAAGAGCCACCTAGAATCAGTTTTCCCTTCGATCCTTACATAATATCTTGCACATTATCCTGTTGCATGGCATCCCTCCAAACCTACTGGTCTGTTACTTCCTAAACATAGGAATAACTTGAATCAATGATGCTACTCGTTAGCACCACGAATTTTGGAAACTTCTTTGGAGGCATGCTCTCCTTGAATGTGCTCCTAGGAGCCTCAAATTTCTCCTAAGAATCCCTCAATTCCAATTCATACCAATTGGGTCTCTTAAGTTAACTGGAAGGTTCTAACTCCTCCTCCCCAACTAAAGGTTGACTCCCCACACTGGAAGTCTCTAAACATTGTTCTCCCTTATTAGCCTCTTGATCCTTGGCCTCTTCCACTGACATTTGTCCCTTCACATGTGAATCGATAATATCCAAGATCCCCTTGGACCCACAAACACATTTACCCAACAACCTATATAACCATCCCTCTTTGACTCCAATGCTCATTTGTATGTCAAGGATAGTTCTCTATGGATGTATGAGTACTTTCCCTCTATGAAAAGTAAACGAAAAACACCTATCCTCCATAAGTGATATTGAGAGAAACTTTTTCCTTGGTTATAGTACGTAAAGCACATCTCAGGCCTCCAACAAACCACCTAATTCAAAATGTAAAAAGATAGTTCTCTTGCCCTTCACTACATACCTGGAATTGTCACCAAGAACCACATGGGTCCCTGAGTCCTTCTCCGTTAGACAACTAAATAACTCTAGTTCCTATGTCATATGATGAGATGCACCTTTTTCCAAGTACCAAGCACTCCTTGAGTTGGTGCTAGTAGAGAGGTAGGAGACTAGTGAGAACTGAATCTCAAACTTTGTTGCAAAGTACTCTAGTTGTGTCTTTGTTGATGCTATTGTCTACATCTTCCATTTCCCCTTCTTCTTTTCCAAACATTGTGATGCATAGTTCTCATTCTTGTGGCATGTGAAGAACTTGATTTTAATCAAGTATTTCTTCCTCAACTGTGAGTTTTCCCCCTCACTATTACCCCTAGAACCGTTTCCTTTACTCTTCTTGGCATCACTGATCAGAGTCAGGTTGTCCTCCTATTCATCTTGTTTCTTGTTGGCTTTAGAATCCTCCCAAGTTTCTTCCTAGATACAATCATCTCAAAGCCTCTGTCAATCTAGAAGTTTATCTAGAGCACAAAATCCCTTGACAAATGGTTCCAATGACTTGGGAAAACAATTCAATTCCACATTAAATTTCTCTCGTATATCTTCAAGCTAATCACATACCTAAGTCATCCTCATGAAGTAGCTGGTAACATTGTCAAATCTAGACATCTGCACAGATCTAAGTTTATTTCTTAAGACCATCTTCATATTCATGTTATTGCTTTGGAATAATCCTACCAGTATAGAAAAAATCTCCTTGGACATCTTCCTCTTGGATAAGTGAGGAATTAGATGATCCTTCATTGAATCCAAGATTACCCATTGGGATTTGATCTCCTTCTTTTGGTGAATTTCCAAATCTTGTGGATCTTTCAATGGAAGAACTACTTTATCTACTATCTTCCAAAGGTCATATTCATTCAAAGAAAAATTAACTCTTTCTTTCCAAGATAGGAAGTTGGATGCTTCATCTAATATGTCTTCAACTCCAAGACTTGTTGTTGGCATCCCTTAGACCTGATAATCTTCCTTGGAAATAACATGCTACTGAAACTGCCCCTATACTGACTTGTACGATCCTATACGTTCTTGACACCACTGCAACCCATGTATGTATGCACCTTTACTTACTAAAACCCACATATGTACACACCTATGCCTACTGCAACCCGTGTATAGCTCCGTACAACTACAAACCCTAGTTCTAGTTTAGTACGATTGTTTCCTTGAAATCCAACCCTTGATTTCTAACTACTTGTTATAGATCTGCTGAAATCTCCTTACATATTTGATAGATATGTTTTCAACTATTGTGGATCTGAAATTTCTCTTCCCCTCAGAGTGAAAGCTCTGATACCATGTTTATTCTCCAATCTCGACACCTAGGTATCTTTTTATCTAGTGATTTCATTGTTGTAAATCAAATTAGTAGCTCAGAAAACACAACATACTACTGGAATAATCAACTCAAATAACTAGTAGAAGCAATACTAGAAAACCAAAATATCATACACAATACATGAAGATATGATTCCCATCAACTAATATTATCATTCAAATAACTTCAAATATTACAAGGGATCCCTTACTGGGAAAATGACCCATTGATAAATACAAAAAACTTTAGACAACACTTGCAACCCCGAGCAACTCTTGGTCTATTGTATGACCCCAAACTTTCATGATTTTTGAGATGTATGCACCTTTCCTTAAGAAAACACACATATACGTGACTATCTCTACTAAAACCTGAGTACATGCACACACATACTTTACTACCAATTTCATACGACACGACGACACTGTTGCGACTCCAATCTACTGGAATTCCATTCCACTTCCACTGTTCTCTCTTCTCCGTGAACTGTACTGATCTCTAGATGAAATTATTTCTTCACTTATCCGAGATCTCCTTGAATCATTGTCCTTCATGATCCAACCCTTGAGAAAAAGTCCTTATTTTCTCCCAAGAATTCCCTTCTCCTTCACCCTAACCTTTCTTTTATAATCTTGAGTTATGACCTAACCCTAATCTCCAAAATGATTAATGGTTGAGATTACATCTCACCTCACCTGAGATCAATGACTAAGATTTAACTCACTAATAATAATAAATTTAACATTTAATTAAATAAACTCAACTAATTAATAAAATATCTTTACTTTATTAATCCCTTTAATTAAAGTAAAATATCAATGTACAAGGATTTGAACAACTTCCACATACCTACACACTTAGACCTATGCAGAAGTAAGTGTCCAATGTTACAAACATCAACACTATGTATAATTCCCTTCCTGTGTCAATATTGGCTCCAATATATGATTTGTTAATGGTGTTCTGCATTTGGTGGCGACACACACCCCAAATTTCCTAAATAAAGCCTAGTGTTTTTTACGTCAAATTTTGTCAAAGCTCCAATATTGGCTCCAATAAATGTAGTAGTTACCAAGACTAGTGTTTTTTTACGTCAAATTTTGTCAAAGCAAATAGTGTCTTTGATGCCACTTTACATAGAGGAAAAAACATTCCAATGTATCATTGAATAAAAAAAAAGAATTTTCTTTATATAAACTTAGATGAATTTATGGGTACCTAGCTCAATTCAATATACATGTAAATACATAGGAAAGAGATTATTTTAGTTGATTGTCGCAGCTAAGACAATGCTAAGATAATTGTGACCAATGGTAGAATACAACTTGTAGCATAAAAAAGAAGATAGTAGAGTAGAGGAAGCAAGTGATGATAGGATTTTGGAGCTTTATATTGATAGCCTAGAAAAATAAAATATGAATATAGGATACAAGACCGAATAATACGATTAAAGTCATCAATTTGGCTTTCCATATTGAATCAATATGTTCTAGAGTGTAACAAGACCCAAGCCCACCAAAATCAAAAGGGGATGGAGAAAAGGTGAGATAAAGAGTCGTTCTTTGAACATAATAACAAATATTTCAAAGAAACAAGTGTCCTAAAACAATATCATTATTCACCTTGAAAAATAATAAGAAGATTGATAAAAAAATATCAACTATAGCTTGAAGAAGAGTCTAAAGTAAAAGTCACCACCCTATTGATGCATGCCTTAACTAATATGAGAACCCTCAAACACTTACGATTAATGAAGAATAAAAAAGGTCATAACCTCTATCCACTCACATCTAGTATCCATAATTTCATTAGCAAAAGTATATACTAAACTTTACAACTTTCTCTAGATAAAATGTCAATATCATTATTCACCTTGAAAATTAATGGGAAGATTGATAAAAAAACATCAACTAAATCTTGAAGAAAAGTCTAAATTAAAAGTCACCACCCTATTGATGCATGCCTTCACTAATATGAGAACCCTCAAACACTTAAGATTAATGAAGAATAAAACGGTCATAACCCATATCCACTCACATAGTATCCATAACTTCATTAACATAAAGTATATACTAAACTTTACAACTTTTTCTAGATAAAATGTCATTAATTGTTATTGGTATCAATATGGATCTATTGATTCTTTACCTTACAACATTTTATGGGTAAAAATGTCATTATGAAAAAATTATTGTTTTCAAATTTTCAATTAATTGTATGAATTGTATGGATTACAAAAATATTTGTCCAAATTTTATAATGTTTCTAAATAATTTCTTATCATTAAAATGTTTTTTTAAATGAAAAAAAAAAAAAAAAATTATTAAATAAAAAAGAAATTAATGTTGATATGATTTTCATTATCATATTATAAAAAAAATTAATTTTTTTTATCAAATTATTATTATTTTTTATATACAATGCACAATTTTTACATTGTTGTTTATTATTTAATAAAATTGATATGAAAAAACACAATTTTTCTTTAATTTTGTAACATATGATTTTCCTTTAATTTTGTAACATATGATTTGACAATTTGAAAAGAAGGTTTACATGTCATAGAATTCAACTTATAAACCATTCAACCACAATTAAATATAATGGAATTGACATAGTCGAAATGCTTAATAATAGTAATTCAAGTTAAAAATTGCTTAGGATGGACGAATTATTTTGTTGGTGCATCATATTTTATCGTAATTTTCCAAAGATGTGGAGTTCCCATAATCCAATACCTTAAAATAATGAGTAAATAATTCATGCTCATAATAAAAAATAAAGTTTTATAATACAGAATAATAAATTAATGAATAATATTACTAATATTAAACAAAATAAAATATAAATTGGTGAACCAATATAAATTTTATTATTAAACTATATTATTGTATATGTTTTTTTTGCGGTTTTGAATGGGAATAATATTTCTCTGCGGTTTTGAACGGAAATAATATTTCTCCACGGTTTTGAAGGAATACTACTTCTCTGCGGTTTTGAATGGAAATAATATTTCTCTGAGGTTTTGAAGGAATACTACTTCTCTGTGGTTTTGAAATCAATGTTTCTCCGAGGTTTGGAATGGGCATACTATTCCTTCTCTGCGGTTTTGAAATCAATATTTCTCTGAGGTTTGAAACGGGCATACTAGTTCTCTACGGTTTTGAAATTATATCTCTACGGTTTTGAACGGGAATAATACTTCTCTTTTTTCTTTTTTTTTAAGTAGATATTTTATTTCTAAGATTATATATCTAGGGTTTTCAATGGGAATAATACTTCTCTATTTTTTAGGAGATATTTTATTTCTAAGATTATATATCTAGGGTTTTGAACGAGAATAATCTCTGTAGTTTTTACCATTTTACTCAGAATAATCTATGTAGTTTCTCTAGACTTCTTTGCCATTTTCAGAAATTATTTTTGGCTTCTTCAAAGGGTTGAGCATTTGGACATATGAAATGAAGTGAGTCACTTTTTACTTTGATTCAATTTTAATTTTACCTAAAGAGATTTAAATATATTTTATTTATTTATTTATTTTAAGTTTCAGAAGTAAAAGTTGATTTGAGAGATAAAGCCAATCCATAATAATAATTGTCACATCTTTTTTCTCTTCTTTTCAATATGAGCACTCCAACACGTATTCCAAAACTCAGCCTAACAAGGGGAGGCCCCCCAAAATCAACCTAGAGATCCTTTACGATTATATGGAATCAGTAGAAAAAAAAGAGAAGAGAGAGATGCCAAAATCCAAATAGAGTTAGAAACATTAGAAAAAAGGAGTGAAGAAAGAGAAGTAAAACTCCAAATAGAGCTAGAGGCAATGACTGATAAAAAAATCAAAGATATCATTCAAATTTAAATAGAGGATAGATTCTTAGGGTTCAAGAGTGAATTGCAGACAATGAAGGATAGAATTCAAGAAATGGAAAAACATAAGCAATCAACACAAGAAGGAGGGGTTGAAGAAAATCACAACTTGAGAGATAGGATTAAAGAGCAAGAAGAAAAACTAACCAACAATTTGACCCTCAATAATATGGAAAACAAATTGGATATCAAACCCATCAAAGAGGAAATGAATAAGCTAATCGAATTGGACCATGAGCGTAACAAAAGAGCCTTGAACCTCATAATTTTTGGTA
>SNQJ01S0000464.1:139702-161378 GCA_010110895.2 Picea sitchensis
TTGGGTGTTGGTCAATTCCTAAAACTCCATGGGATGAAAGAGTGTGTCACCTTTGTGACACTAAGAAGGTTGAAGATGAAAAGCACTTTCTTTTAGATTGTCCAGCGTATACCCATATTAGATCTCATTTTCAAAATATTGATCACACTACCAACCTTCCTAATCTCTTAACTCAACAAAAGTATGGTGATCTTGGAAAGATTCTCTTAATACTTTTCGAGCACAGAAACAAAATTCTAAAGAATCACAAGTAATCACTTACCCTCTTAAGGTCTGATAGACCAATTAGGTCTTAGTGAACATTAATCATCATCATCATCATCATAAACATATATATGTTGTTATAATATTAGGTTAGAAAGGTTGCATTGTCTTAGTAATTAGGTCATCGTATATAATATTATTAGGTTGAGAGGTGTATACCTATTGGAAATTGTCACATTTAATAGGTTTTTATTGTTTAAAGCGTTTTCTATGGACAAGATTAAATATGGATCAAATATTCTTCATCGCCACAATAAATGGAGGGTTTTGATTTCAACCATTAACTTCGTGGATTTTATAAAGGAACATGTTTATGTGTTTATTTTTTCACATTTAATTAATCATATTAAGAAATTACTGTGTTGGCTAGTTGATTTCCATGTTTAGGTAATTAGCAATTTCCATAAGATTGTGATTAACTTAGTACTGGACTATGTGAGGTTTGAAGTGTGCCATGGCAGGCGTTTCATTTTGGTTTTTAAGAGTGTAACGCATGGAAAGTGTTTCAATTAAATAAGATGACACCACCTTGGGAGGAATTTTAGATTTCATCGCATCTCCAAATGAAGTGATGAGGAGAAAATATGAGTAACTATTCGACTTCATACATATTTCCACTCCAACATTGAGAGGGATCAACTCTCTAGATAACTGCATAGAGAACAATATGCCAAAATACATGGATACAGAGATGGATGTTTCTCACGAACACTTGTCTCTATAAACACAGTGACAGATCCAAGTATGCAAATGACTAGATGGGGAAATAACCCTAGTGACTATGTTTTGATGTTTTTTAGATGTTTTGAATTTTTTTCAATATATGTTGATTTTTTTTTTCCAGATGTTTTGAATTTTTGACAATAACTTTGAGCAGTTAAAGCAGTCATAGATGTGTTTCTAGGATATTTACCATTTTCATTTAAATTCCCCACCTAGGCAATTTGATTAGTCCAATAACCGACTCATGTGCACTAAGCGTGGAAATTGTTAAAGCAAAAGTTGAATAATGTAAAGCATGTGAAAACAATGGAAAATAGAAAATATAGAAATCATGTGAATCATGTCAAAGACATTGTTGAAGAGTGTAGGACCGCCGCATAGGGTGCTTGATAAGGGTTGTTGAATAAAAAATCTCAACAATGGTTGGAAATTTTGTAGTACCCATTACCTATGGTCTAGCCTGTGTAATTATCAACCATAGAGTTCCATATAAGGTTTCCCAGTCACTCAACCGTCTCACATATTTCTCATATTTTCTCGATTTCTTCTTCTCTATATTTGTCTTGACTCGAAAACATGGAATATAAAACTGATGTTGAATTGAAGATCAATGAGAATGGATAGGTTACTCAAATCAAAGGAAGTATGGATCTAAAAAAAGAAGAAGAAGAAGTGAAGGAGTTATGGGTGTCTGTATTTAATGTTCCCAAAGAGTTATTGGCAGTGAAACCTGAAGCATACACACTCCTCGGTGTTTTTTTGACACTCTTTTCATAGTATTTGTAATGGCTAAAGGTGGACACCATTTATTATATCTGGTCTTTGTTCGTTTAATGTTTTTTTCATAGCGTTTTCAATGGCTAAAGGTGGACACCTTGGTTTGGTTCTGGGTGGGTTCAAATTAGGTCTATATATATATTAAAAAGTGATTTCGAGAACCCTTGGGGTGTTGAATTTCCAATAGGTATATTAAAAAAAACATTTTTCCTTTGTGTATAATGATAATTAGTTGTAATTTCCTAACGTGATTATATTCTCTGTTCAATTCTAGTTTAGCAACATGTATATTACCTCATTTTCTATATTTTGTTATTTCACATTTTTAGATGTATATCCATTGCTTTGACATTTTTTTAAACTCTGCAAGTCAGGGTGCTTCCTTTGCACAAAATATCTCTTCCATGGAAGGGGGAAAATATGCATTTTAATTTCAATAATAAAATGATGTGAAAGGTGTTTCTAATAATTTGAAAGAATACTTCATATAAATTGTATAATTCGAATTAAATGAGGCCTTGATGTATGTTTATTATGTTTGTTCCAACACTAAAATTATACTCCTTGGCCCATTATGTATACATTCAAGCATGCGGTATCCAAAAACTGAAGTTGAGATTCAATTCCGAGTTAGAGGAAGAGGTGAACAATACTTTTTTGGTTAGTGGAAACAATTGAGATAAATTCTTGGATTAATCAGTTTGGGTGTGGGTTAATGTCTGCCTTAAATTGTAACTAATTAATTATTTATTATTTTTGGTTTGTGTGATCTTGTTTTTTCCTCTTTCTGAACAATCTTGTGCATATAGAATTTGTAAAAAAGTTTCTCAATTTCATTGGAGACCAATGTATTTATATATTCTAATTTTTTTTCATGTTCAAGCATAGGAAAGCATTGATGAAATAGAGCATACACACACAAAGAAACTATGGATATGTTCATCTCTTCTCCACATTCACATAAAAAACTAAATTGCAAATACATGTTATGAGATAATTCTCTAGAACACTCCATCCTTTACCTACCTAATAAATGCATACTTACCTGTATTGTTTGTGCATTTAAAATTACGATCCACTATCAGTTTGTTCAAACAAGTAATGGAGGAATTAATCCATTTAACACTCCCCCTTAATTTCGACCATTACAAAAATCAACACAAACAATGCCTAAGCGTTGTCTCTAAAATTCAAAATTATTTCTTCCCAATGGCTTAGTGAAGATGCCTGCTAATTGTTCTTTCGAACCAAAAAATTGTAGCATAATGCTACCATGATTAACAAGATCATGGATGAAATGATAGCGAGTGTCTATGTGTTTACTCTGTGGCGAAACACATGATTCTTAGATAATGCAATTGTTGAAATATTGTCACAAAATATAGGATTGGCTCATTTTTGTCATGTGCAAGATCACTAAGGATCCTTCTCAACCAAACTACATGACATGTTGCTCAAGTTCCTGCTACATACTCTTCTTCTGCTGAAGAAATTGTGATGATGGGTTGTTTCTTAGAAGCCCATGAAATTGAGCCTGTACCAAACAAAAATGCATACCTAGAAGTACTTTTCCTATCATCAACACTACCAACAAAATCACTATCTGTATATCCAACAAGTGAATCATCTTTTGAAGTAGAATACCAAATTCTATAGTCTGTTGTACCTACAATATATCTCAAAATTCGTTTTCCAACTTTCCAATGAGAGATTTTGGGATTTTACATAAATATGGAAACTAAGCTTACTACATACATAATACTTGGTCGGGTAGATGTAAGGTACATGAGGCTTCCTACAAGCCTCTTATACATTGTATAATCAATTTTTGTTCCTTCATCTTGTTTACTTATTTTTGTACCTGTTGCAATTGGTGTATCTGTTGGATTTCATTTGTTCATTTTGAACATTTTCAAAATATCTGTGGCATATTTTTGCTGACAAATAAAAATTCACTTTTCAGATTGCTCAACTTCAACTTGCAAAAAATATTTCATAAGATCAAGATCAGTCATTTCAAATTCACTTTGCATGGCTACTTTGAATTCATTCAACAACAAATTTCTTGTATAAATCATGTCATCAACATAGAGACAAACTATCAAAATATTACCTCTCTGGTCTCTTTTGGTGTAAAGTGTGGGCTCATTGATGCTCCTGTTGAACCCATTGTTGAGAAAATAAGTATCAATGTGATAATACCAAGCTCATGGAGCTTGCTTCAAATTGTACAATGCCTTCTTCAATCTATACACTTTGTACTCTTTACCTTTGATCTAAAATCCTGGTGGTTGATCCACATAAATTTCTTCCTTTAAAATGCCATTTAGAAATGTTGATTTAACGTCCATTTGATAGACTATCCATTTTTTTTTAGTTGCAACTGCCAAAACTGCTCTAACAGTATCCAAATGTGCTACTAGCGAAAATGTTTCTCCATAGTCAATACTGGGTTGTTGAGAAAACCCTTTTTCTACATGTCTTTCCTTATGCTTCTCTACTTTTCCTTTCTCATTGAATTTTGTCTTATACACCCATTTAACTCCAATTATAGTTTTATGTGTGGGGAGATCCACAATATCCCATGTGTTCTTTATTTCAATCGCTTCAATTTCTTCGTTCATTGCATCAACCCATTTTTCTTCCTTGATTTTTTCTTCAAAGTATACTAGTTGATAGGATAAGAAAGAAAAATGTGCTTGTTGATCCATGTCATCATTCTTCTCATAAATTTCTCTCAAGATTCTTGTTCTTTGGTTCCTTAAGTTTTTTATAGTGGGATCTGAATCATTGCTAGAAGAAGAAGATGAAGAAGAAGAAGAAGAAATATGCTCTATTTTTTCTCCTTGGACTTGCACTTGCAATCTTGGAAGTCTTGGTGGAGAAGCTTGTTATCCTATAGCTTCCACGTGCTTATATTCCTATATAGAAGGAATATGTTCTAGAAGTATTTCACTTGTTTGGTTATCCCAAGATTTATCTTCTTGGAATTTCACATCTCTTCTTACTATCAACTTCTTGGTAATAGGATTATACAACCTATATGCTTTAGATTGTTCACTATATCCCACAAATATACATTTTTCACTTATATCATCAAGATTTCTTCTCAAGTCTTTAGGAACATGAGCATAAGCTACACAACCAAAATATTTAAAGTGAGAAACAATAGATTTCATACCACTCTAGGCTTCTTGAGGGACTTGATCTTTCAGATTGTTGGTTGGTGAAAAATTTAAAATATAAATTGAACATGCCATTGCTTCACCCCATTATTCATTTGAAAAATTCTTGGCCTTTAGAATACTCCTGGCCATATTCATTATTGTCTGATTCTTCCTTTCATCTACTCCATTCTGTTGTGGAGTGTATCTTGTGGTAAATTGTCTCTTGATTCCTTGTTGCTTGCAATATGTTTCAAATTCCTTGGAGTCATACTTACCTTCTCGATCTGATCTGAGTAATTTGATGTACTTCCCACTCATTTTTCTGTCAAATATTTAAATTCTCTGAATTTTTCAAATGTTTCTGAATTTTGTGCTTGAGAAAATACACCCATGCTTTTCCGCTAAAATCATCTATGAATGTTAGAAAATAAAGGATGGCTCCTATTGAATGAGTTTTCATTGGGCCACAAAGTTCTATATGCACCGGTTCAAGGTGTTCTTTTTCTCTATAGGAAGCATTAAGAGAACTATCCCTTTTGTGTTTGGCCAAAATACAACTCTCACATGAGTTTTTCTGTTCATTTATAATGGGAAAACCTTTGACCATAGATTTCTTCTGTAAAAGACTAAGATTGATAAATGTTAAATGACCATATCTAAGATTCCACAATCAAGTCTCATCTGAGATTGATACATTTTGGGCATAGTATTGTGACAAATTTACATTTCTCAATATCAAAGGGAACATTATATTTTTGGTCATTTGTATTGTAGCTATAATTTTATTACCGGGTGGTTGGTCCAAGATTGTACACTTGGAATATTAAAAAATGACCTTATAACCATGTTCATTCATATGGCCTACACTCATTACATTATGTCTAAGACCAGGTACATAACAAACATCATGAATATCCTTCTTTTCATATTATTTGGTCAATACAAAAAATATACCCTTGCCTACAAATTTCTTTTGATAATCATCTCCCAATTTAATTTGAGATGTGACAGAGCTATCTAAACTATAAAACAATTCTTTGATACCTATCATATGATTGTTGCTGCCACTGTCCAACAACCATAGATCATGATTGTTGCTTGCTTCTTCTGTGACTTGACATGAGAATAAAATTGATTCATATTTTCCTTCTTCAGTGTTGCTAACATTTTCTCTGCCCCTATTCAGATATGCTTGCTTCTTTCTGCATTCACTTTTGTAGTGACCAAATTTCTTGCAATAATAACACTGGATCCTTGATTTGTTAGTCCATCTTGACTGATTAAAATTTCTGTCTCTCCCCCTTTGCTTCCGAGAGTGTCTTTGTGGTTGTTCCGACTGTTCACTATGTTCTAAACACTTTAAAGTTGACCTCTCGCCTATCTGAAAATGACCTCTACCTTGTCTACCTTTTCTTTTATTCCCTCGACCTCTACCTCTACTTATGGAGGCCTAGGACTGAAATGCATTCTCCAAATATTCAGTATTTCGATTGAACCTACTTTCATGGGTTAACAGAGTTCCCATGAGTTCTTCAACTTGTTAGGATATTTAGACACTTAGGAGTTAGTAAGATCTACTTGGTCTATTATGTCGTTCGGTAAAAGTGTGTTTTCTAGTGTGTTTATTTAGTATGCATTAGTATGCATTTGTAGTTAGGAAATCCGACGGTCACGATATGTTCCTGACATAGAGTGATCCGACGGTTCATACTCTCATCGATCTTAACGTGCATTGATCCATGGCTTAACACCCGATTGGTCCATGATCTATATTTAAAGAGCATGGAGGGTCATATGCCGATGATCGATTGTGAGAAACTCTCTTGTAAAAATCTCTCTGTAATATTTTTCTTTGCATTAATAAACTACTCCAAGTGGTCACGTTGGTTGGGGCCGTGGATGTTTCCCCGTAAGGGTTTTACCACATGAAAACATCAGTGTGTTGATATTTGATCTGGTTATGTGAGTGGTTACTAAAGGTGTTCGTCCTCTGTTGGAATACTTGTGTTTTCGAACATGGTATCAAACCCTGTTTGAAGACTCACTCCTGTTGTAGATCGAGATCGTGAAGTTGAGTTGCTTCATCTCCATTTTCTGTCATTTTTGTACATTTCTGGGATGAGAGGACTGTTCCATTGCGTCCGAAGTGCTCTTTTCAGTCAAGAACACCTTTTGTTTCACTCAAAAAGGTTTTTGTTTGCCCAATATATGGCCATTACAGTCATATCTGAAGGTATAAAGCTTGAATACACATTTTTTTTAATTTTTGCAAAGTAGTATTTTGGTTTTGTTTCGGTTTTGTTTTATTTATTTCCAGGTTGCTACTCTTTTAGATCTGCGTATTCTCTTTGCCCCGCACCCTGTGTGATCTCAAAAAATCAGAAACAAATAGGAAAAGGTGCATCTTCTGGGTAAGCTAACCGAGATCTAACCCTTGTTGTCATCGAGAAGCGAATTTTTTGTCTTGTGTGAAAAGAGTTTTTTTTAGCAACAACAACAACAATCCTCCTTCTAAACATTACAATATGTTTTTCTAGAACATTTGGTTAAAAGTTGCCTTATTAAGTAAGAGGTCTTGAGTTCAAGTCTCTCTTTTGTTACCTTTTTTTTGGGAAAAGTTCATGCTAAAATTGTAAAGTGTATTTCACTTCAAGTATAAAAGTGAATCACTATAAGTAGCTTTAATATTTTATTTTAGAGTTATTTATTTTGCATGCATATTTTCTGTTATAAAGTAACTTCATTGTAAAATTGATCCCCACTTCTCTTTATAAAAGTGGGTCACTTCATAAAGCAACTTACACAATCATGTGGTCATTTGGTTACCGATTGTGCCTTTTTTTTAAAAAGGGCATAACTCTAACATCGGAAGTCCGTTTTCAGTGCCGTTTTTTTTTAAAACCGCATAATTTTTCGAGCTCTTTCCATCCAGATCATCATTTTCAGTTTTTAAATCCACATTATCTACATATTTAATATGGATTCTACAAGTAATGTCTTGCTTACCAGAAACAACTACTTCCAATGGAAATGTCATATGGAAGATTTATTAAGAAGTAAAGACTTGTACTGGATTACCTTGGGAAAGGAAAAATCACCCATTGATGCTGATAAGAAAGCCAAGTGGGATAATAGGAATGAAGAAGCACATGGACTAATCAGAATTTCCATATCTCCTGATTTAAGGTACCACCTTCAAGATATTGATGACCCCAAAGAAGCTTGGGACACGATTGAAAATCAAATGCTGACCTTAAGTCCAATTGATTTTTCATGCCTTAGAGACTATCTATCTAGGTTTAAAACACTTAGAATTTTATGTGAAGAATGTAAGATAAAGATGGAGGAAGAGAATTGCATCTATCCGATTCTTTCTAAGCTAAGTAGTGCATATTATGTGTTTGTATCTACCTTGTATGCCGTGAGAGAGGCTCTAGGGGAAGAAGCTTATGAAAAACCCACTTTTGAATTCTTTTGTGCTTCTTCGATTCGAGAGGAAGATAAGCTTCTATAGTTTGGAGTGATCAACACTACAGGTCCCTCCAACAAATCCTTAGTTTCCCAGCAGAAAGATAAACCCAAGTATCCCAAGAAGCCATTGGACACACCTACCACACTTAGAGGGGGGGGTGAATGAGTGTGGGGATCTTTTCCCCAAAAATTCCCTCTTACACAAAAACTCCTTAGTTAACATTCAACATTTGTTCATTACTCATTGTTGTCATTTATAATCAGTTAGATTTGAATACATATCAACAACATATATCAACAACATATCATCAACAAATCATCTCCACAAGGAACACAAAGAACACAAGATGTATGTACAATTTTTGTTTTTATTATGGACTTCAATTCGGGGGTTTTTCAACAACAACTGAATAGAGTACAAATCTACAAGAGAACTAGATATATATGAAAGACTCAAATCACATTCTCATCACCAACTGAGATGAGGCAACAATCCTCAACAAATATCAATCTGTCAACATAAACAAGTGCATCGACCATGCACCAACCTGTGCCAAACAACCTGTAATCAACATGTACCATAAACTAGTGCATCCAACCATGTACCAAGTATATACCAATCATGTATAAACTACTCATCAATAATGACTCATCAATATGTACCAACATCATCAACTATACACCTCATGTATGTGCCAACTCATCCACTGCTTGTCTCAACCATGACTAGTTTTGGATTAGTCAACAACCCCAACTTGAAATAATCATAACTTTGTTGATATCTCAACCATATCTCAAATAATCATAAAACTTGCTTGAGGAATTGCATAAACAAAGTTATGATTATTTCAAGATTGACCCTACCTTATCAATCCTTGATAAAGAAAATAATGAGAACAAAAGGGTCCTCAACCATTCTTCTAGGATAACTCAATCCACAAAGCATCTTCTGTGAGGGAGCTTTCTGCAAGGGGACCACTTTGGAGTTCATCCATTTGTGCACTATATCAATCATGATAAGAAAATAATGAGTCACCTATACATTTTTCCAACAATGCATCATATACCCGATGAAACCTGATGATCCATCTTCATGTCATATGTACATTTTTACAACAATGCATCATATACCAATGAAACCACATCGATCCATATTCATCATGTATCAATAAAACCTCATTGATCCATCTTCATCATATCAATGACAACTCATTGATCCATCTTCATCTATGCATTCTAATCAAGGAAAATACATATTATATTACATCAATCATCAATCAATCAATCCTTTGACATCAATCAATCACTTGACATCAATGAATGATTGACGCTTCCGCAAAGAGATGAGGGGAGCGTTGCCCATGATTTCAATGCTCTGGTGTGCACTCAAGGGGGGCACTAGTGCTCTGATCATGCAATTAGGGGATAACCGACACAGAAATAAAAAATGAATTGAATTTTAAGCCAAATTTTATCCAAAACATTGTGATAATGAGATGCCTAATGGCTCTTTATTGATTGTGCTTGCAGTTTACACTGGTAAAAAGCCATGATTGAGTGGAAGTAACGTGATCATGAGCTCAATGACATAGTTGCATTACAAAACCCCCAAGTGAGGGCCACATTGAGGAATTGTGGCCTCCTCAAGTATTTTAAACTGCAGAAGATGAAGAAAGAAGTCCTTTTACTCGAGTAAATTATTAGGTTATGGAATACTATTGAACAGGGATTCCAAATTGGGCCAAAAATGCTCAACATTGAGTTAGAGGATGTCTATTTTTTGACTGGCCTCTCAAAGAGAGGGGCCCCCATTATCTTATTCAGACATAGAGCAGTTCCAGTGCCTATTGAATAATATGTGGAAAACCATTGCATTCTGGGATCATGATTGGTTGGAGGCAGAATCATGATAAAAGATGTTAGTGATTTGCCTCTTCGATCCATCTTATTTTCCATCACAAATTTGGTAGGTAGTACCAATGCACACTTGGCTTCGAGATCATAGATGGCTTATGATTTACAATGTGTGGAGTGAAATTTGTTCAATTGGAGCACAACTTTCCTTCATAATGTGAAGGATAATATTTTGAGATGCAGGATGGGGCAACAAAAACAATTTGGGTACGGTTCTTTTTTGGTTTCGTTCTTCTTAGAGCAAATTCCATAGATGCAATCGCAAATCGCACTAGTGGTATGACTAGTAGGTGAACCACGCATGGAGTGTTGGACGAGTCTGTCCCCAAGGATGGGAACTGACTTAGAATTCAAATTTACAGGTGACTTCTTTGCTAGGATAAGATGCCAATTGATTTTCATTGAGGACTTTCCATATGTCGGGGTAACATGCACTTGGTTCTTCCAGATGGAATAGAGTGGGATTTTCAACCATAACCAAGGCTCTTTCTGAATTTTCTAACAAACGAGTAGCAACACTCCCAGCGTCAGATTGATTTTATGCCTCTCCATGGTAGGTTTCTTCTGGTGATTTAGGAGGTAAGGGTTGGTAGCCTTCTTCTGGAGGCATCCCTTACATCCTACATGATCGACGAAGACCTTTATCATCTACAGACTCAATTTTGAAGAATTATTAAAATAACAACACACGCTAAAAATCTAGAAATGCTAACAAGCAAACAAACCTTCTCTTGATGACTGTACTAGTTGGTGATGAAATCCAACATCGCATGATCAAGTCAAGAAGGGGCTAGGATATGAGAGGGTGGAACAGTTACGATGGTGATCTTCTTAACAGACTTACGCCTTGGTGCAAGCTTCCAAGCAATAATTGTAGATTTACCCTCCAAGGAGCCCGAGTGAGTTTGACCACCTTTTGTTCCAGGTATAGTGAATACTTCCCTTCACCGTCACATTGTGTAAAGGCCCTAAATATTATGGCTACTAAAGACACCACCTCGCAGTCATCCCCTGGGTGAGTACAGTCGACAGTCCAGTCTGAATGTATGGGCAGGATAACAAGTTCTAAATCCTTCTATAGAACTAAGGACAAGTGGATAGGTAGAAATCCAGAGGACCCCAAATGGATTCAGAATTCTAGTCTAATACAAAGTGCTAATCCTAGTCTAATGTTGGTGGAGGAATCTAAAAAAAAAATTCTAGATCAATTTTAATTAATGTCGATTTTTGTGGTTGTTCTTTAATCAGAGGTGTATGAGAGTGAAACTGATGATATTATGACTCGATTCCCAAAAATACATGAACAATGATAAAAAATCTTTCCTTTCAATGAATTTCTATTTAAGGGAAGGAGAAGGAATTTTTGTTTCACTATCAAAAACAAAAATGCAGAAACTTTGTGCAATTATTCTCAATCAAGAATCCAATTCAATGCTAAACTGTTCAGAAAATGATCCTAATATCTTAAAGCCAATCGTGAAAATATATCTCTTTGTTTAAATATGAATTATAATAAACTTGATTCAAAGATTCTTATGCCCACCAGATTTCATTCTTTTCATGTTGTAAGAAATTGGAAGCAAGCATCATATAAACAAAAATCACACTCTCATTATGATCAAATAAGAAGCAAAAACAAAACCAAAAAATTTCAAAAATAAAACCAAAACTCAAACAAGAGGAATTTCTTGGAAAGATAACTTCAAAGAGCAAATGGAACAATGCATAGATCTCTAAACCTCCTTGTAACAACTTTCATGCAATCAGATAAATGAGAAAGTATCAAAATGACTCCAGATCTCAAAGAGGAAGAGTGATTCCAAAACAAGGAAGAGTGATTTCAATATCTCTTAACAACCAAACAAGATATCAAAAAATATTTGGAAATAAAATGGTTGCAGGCTCTACAGAAGACACAGATTAATAGCAACAGTACTAAGCAGATTAAAAGTCAAAAATTACACCCAAAAAGGTATCCCCAAAAAATTTCAAAAGAGAATAAAATTGACACTCTGGTGTAAAAAGCACCAATGCGTTGCAACGCTCTATGAATCAATATAGGGGAGAGATGGCACTCTGGATGTAAAGGTAAGGGAGCACTGGTGTCTAAGAATGAATAATTTTAACCCAGAAACCAAGCAACTCAGGAAAACTTGCAAATCAATGTGTGTAAGATGAATTCAAAGCTAACAACACATCCAAAAACCAGAAAAACAAAATGAATATGATCTAAAGGTGAGAAAAGACTAAAACAAAAACAAGGAAGGAAACCAAAACTGAAAGATATGATACCCAGTGGAGTCACCAATTTCTGTTGTAGGAAAATTCCCCTACGAACAGGTGAATTCCCTCTTGGATCTTAGACCCCTATGACCAAGATAGAAAAGTGCTAACTTTGAACAATGGATTTCCTTTAAACATAGCTAAGATAATCAATAGAGAAGAGGAAGAAGATATGAGTGCCTTTTTACAAAGTTCTTCCTCACCCAGTCCAAGTTGAACTTGATCTCTAAGTCCTTCAACAAGTCATGCAATCCAATAAACATCAAAGAAAAAGCATACTTCCTATTCTACCATGATTAGTTTGAAACTAGATTCATCCAAAAGACAAGCTCATGAAAATGTACACAATATTGAAGGAAACGAGCCAAGCACATGTATTAATGAGAAAAAAATAAGGTTCTTACAAAGTGTAGATGCATATGTAGCAGCCTCAACAAGCTCTCCTTGTCCAACCCCTTGCTCGAATGATCCACTATCAAAATGAAAATAATTTTCACTGGTTATTCTCCTCTCTTTCACCATGAGGATGCCTCCTTATATAGGCTTTGACAGGCCTGACCATATTATATATTCTTGGGATAAGTTGAGGATCTTTCTCCATCAGTTGTGGAACTCCCCTTAGATCCAACCTTGGACTTGGATTCGAGCCAAAATGACTCGGATATTTCTCAACTAACTTCAGAGATAAGGGGGATTTATCCCTTGATTTTATCAATAGCTCGATGCTCCCTCAAAGTGGGCCACAGAGCATTGCAACACTCCCTTCTAAGAGGGCAAGGAGTGCTAGTGCTCCCTGTAAGGGGGTAGGGGAGTTGATCTCCAAAAATGCCTTTTTGATGGTATTTTCTCAAGGTAAAAGTTTGTAATCTTCGTCAAATGACATATTTCCTCGTTTAAACAAGTCTTAGAGGATATCTCAAGTGTCCTTATTGTTGGAACAGGGGAAGACCTAGTGTTCAAAGCTCAAAAGTGCACCAACAAAACCCTAAATACCGACCCTTTCGGCAACACCTATGAAGCAGATGAATTCTCACCCAAGGTAGAGGCAGGGGTGGTTGCAGGACTCATATGTATGAAACCTTAGCTGGGAAACTGATATGTGATTACAACACCTTAAAAGATCACTTAGCAGTTACATTTCATCAGTATTTAACTAGGATCTACTATGCTGATAAAACCCTAATTACAGAGCATCGCAGTTTTCACTCAGATCTAGCATATTCAAGCACTAAGCACATTCACATAGGTTAGATCTAACATTCATCCATATTATTCAACACTAAGCTATCATATTAGATTATTCTAAGCATATATCAGTGAACTAAGCATTTAATCACATAAACAAGAGAACAACCATAAAGCACAAGGAAACCACAACACAGGATATACGTGGTTCACCCCCAGCCTAGGGCTATGTCCACCAACTCTTATTCTCTTTTATTTCCTTCTATCAATATTCTACATGCACATATCCATGAGATCTCACTCCACAAAGGATAGGAGATCTACACGCACTCTGCTAGATCCTCCTTCCCTGAGTTACAACACAAATCCTTTCCACAGTCTCTTACAATCACTTGCACTTATATCTACAAGTCTCACATAATATGCATGAAGCATCTACATCCACACTTGCACTTAGAACTTAGCACTTAGAAAGGTACCAAAATACCTTCTTCTTTCTTACCTCACCTAGACTTCTATTTGTACATTACAAAAATGGCCTAAACATGGGTAAACCCATGGGTCGACATTCCCATACCCATTACATAGTCCAAAACCCAAGAAGCCCTAAAAAGGGGTCGAGATCCCATGATCTCTGCTTCGTATTGCGCTCTGCCTTCCACAGGCTGTCGAAGTCCCAAAATAGGTCAATCATGACCAAGGATTATCAAAACTTGGTCAAGGGCCAAAAGGCCCCCAACACTCACTTGTGACTCTTCCTGAGTCACTCTAATCTGGGTAGCTCTGTTTCGAAAGCCTCGATCTTGGCTCAAGATGCTTCGACTTGTTGTTGCGCCAAGGGATCCTACTCGATGAAATCTTGGATAACTACTTCATTGACAGGTCCCTCCAAACGTTGTTCAGCTACAATGACGACTTACTCCAGTTCTTCTCCTCGGCCTTCAATCTCTGCAAAAAGTTGGCAATCCTCATCCTATATTGGTTGGAGTCTCTAAGTCACTTCCATGACTTTGATATGAATGGTGTGGACCTGCTATTGAGAAGTGTTTTGTTCCTGGGATCGCTTCATCCTTTCAACTGTGAATAGGGGCTTCAACTGTGCATGTACTGTTTCTACTTGTTGCTTTGCCTCTTGGAGTTGTGACTCCAGTGACTTCAATTTAGGGTCCTCTGCGAGTCTCTCATAAGTCTGGGCACTGCGATCACTTAGTTGTTTACATTCCATGGTGAGGGCCTTGATTCTCTCAACTGCGCTTCGAGCAGTTTCTTCTCTTTGATCTTGTACATCCTACAGAGTGCTCAACACTGTTCGTAACTCCAAATCTGTGATTCTCTGCTGACTTTGTTGGATATCTTCTGCAAGTTGCGCTACTTGATGCTCTACTTGTTCTTCTCCTTTTTTCTCTAAGCCTATCATAGAGTGAAGTGCTTTGCTGACTTCTTCTTTGACTCTGAGCTATTTTGCGAACAACTTCTCTTTCTCTTGCTGGATTTGTGCTTTCTCCTCTTCAAAATTTGTTTGGAGAGAAACCTTTTTCTGCTGCGCAACTTGATGTTTCTCTATGACTACTGTTTAAAGTTTCTTTAGGGTCTCTGTGGCCTATTCTGTTTCTTCCTATGCATGATGAAGACAAGCTTCGGTCGCATTAGCTAGTCTACGGAGTTGGGTAGGCTCATCTCCCAACTCCGGTGCTTCTAAGGGAGGGGGCGCAGTGGCTATTGCATGACTAGATTGAAGGGCCTGTTGTACCCCTCTGAGTTCAACCTCAATTATTTCATACATATCTTCTTGCTTGGCTTTGTGTTTCTGCAAGATGTCCTGTGAGGAATATACTACAATGACGATGATGAATTCAAAGTTTTTGACCGTGAGCATGGTTCGCATCATGGTTTTGGTCGCTCTTGACTTCTTCCATGAGGTAGGTTTTGTGGGGGGAACCTTTATTTTCTTCGAGGGATCAACCTCATCAACAGGATCCCTAGGCGGTGTTACTTCATATTGATTCTGCTGATCTTCTTTTTCATTGGTATCTTCTCTATCTACTTCATCATCACCTCCTCATCCATGTGATACTAAAGCAGTTTCATCAGATGTGTTGCTCAGGTTTTGTACTTCTTCGGTATTCTTCCTTCTACTAGTTCTAGGTGTGTTGTGTTCTTTGTGAGTGGCCTCTAAGCTACCAATTAGTTATGGATCAGACATTTATATATGGTCAGCAGGGATAAGGAGCTCTATTGACCAGTCCTTGGTTATCTCCTCAGTGTCCTCCTATGTGAGCTTATAGTATGACTGAAGCTCTTCTTTATGCTTGTCTGCTCGTGCAGTGATATAAATGAAGTGTCTATCTGCGTGGAGCTTCATGAGAGGTATGAATCAGTGCAAGGTTTTTGGTGTCATGCAAGGGACATATTGGATGCCCCTCTTCAAATGTATGTAGTATGTATGGAATACTGCATTCGATTGCTACTATTTTCCCATATTGCTCGAGTACCAGAGCGTGGTGAACTTCGCAGTGAGTGGTTCAAACGACTCAATGTCTGGGAAGGTCACACCTTCCGGCATATCCCAAGCAGTAAATTCTATGAGGATCAGGAGCCAGCTAAAGTGGAACTCGAAACCTTGATCCTAAGCTTCGTGATAATCCAATTCCAGTTGGTTGACTAAGTACTTCACCAAGTTCATCTGGAGTCCTTCTACACATTTCCCGGTGAGGTCAACAACGAATCCTGTGACCTATGTAGATATATTCTTTCTCACGATATTTCCTGTGATCAGTTGGCAGGCCAAGCGCACTGTGCTATTCTAGATGGAAGCTACCTTGTAGCCTTGCGTCCCCTTTTCTACATCACCATATGTGTCTTTGATCCTCTATGCCAGTACACAATCTGTAGCCTTCCCTGGGTAGAAGTCCTGTGGGTTGGGTCCATGCATGATCAATCCGGTGATCCTATGGATCAACATCGGATCGACTGTGATGTGTATATCTAGCCATAGATATCCGCCATGGTAACATGATAGCAAGAGCTTAACACACACGTTAACCTCCTGGTTTCTTCTAAAGTGTTGAATCTTCATCACATTCAAGAGGGTGGACTGTGCGAGGTTCATAGTCCATGGTTGGGGGATTATTTTCAAGTTCTTTCCCTTCGTCCTGGTCAAATACTTATAAGGAACTAGCATGTTGTATTTCTTGTGGTCCCCTAGGTTGAAGTCATTGAACTTCAATGTCGTGATCTTATCCTACTGCATTCTTACTACACGTATCCCCTTTGGGAGGTATGCAGTAACCATGGTGTAATTAAAGTCTCTTGGGACACTGTCATGACTCACCGCACCAGCCAAAGGTGGGATGTAGTCAGGCAGGATAGTCGGGATTAACTTCGTGTTCGCCAAGTCATGTCAATGCTTGATTCTTTTCTCTGCTGCAGGTCGGGATGGTATGGATTCGTGAGCAGTCGACGGAGAGGATTGCACTCCTCTCATCGATGAGGCTTGAACTCTGACAGACATCACCTTCTCAGCCATAAGGTCGATTATAACTTCTTTGATGATTTTATCTGCAACACTGATCTCGTCCGACATCCATGCTTATATCAGATAACTCAGGTGGTTGAATGAGTGCACACAACAATAGAACATGTTTCAATCTCTATAAACACAGCGCGGTAGTAATGAGTTGGATAGGATAGAATTCGCAAAAGTGTTTCCGGTGCAACAGTCGATGCAATAAGTAGACAACGGTGTAACATATTTCTCCAATAGATGAGAGGTCTTCATCAATGCAGTTATGTCCGTTGCGGCACAGTCCCAGCGGTCTGATGGTGATTTTTTAGGCCATAACTGTTGTTATAACCATTTGGGGAGTTAGGATAATGGTTATAATTCTTTCAACATCTATATTGATTCATCATGGAGAAGTTCCATGTTGCACTATTCTGATATCCCAACGAAGTTCCAGTTTTGCAAACCTTCCTTCTGCAAAGTTCCCTCAGGAACCTCCTGCAGTTTTTCTAGCTTCGCTCTCTTCTTACCGAGCTTTCTAGCCTTCTTCCCTATAATCTTTTGCTTGGTATTCCTCTTTCCATTCTGATTCTTATCTCCTTTTATCATAGTAACTTCACACTATTGATGGTCTTTCATGGAGTTCAAGGCCAATACTTCTTCTCTATCTGGGGTACGTGCTCTACTCTTCGGTGAGTCTTCTTGTGTTTTTTCCACTTCGACATCCAAGTGTCTGGATTTAAATAGCTTTGATCTGTTCTCATGTTCTTCAATCAAGTGTGCTATCCTCTTCGTCATGAAGTCTCTTAGTTCTTTCTTCTTTTGTTCTAAGACTTCCTCTTCTTTTCTTCTAGTTTGATTTCTCTCAATCCAGGGTTTTCCTAATAACATAGAAAATGGGGCTTTGTTCTCAACGAATTTAACAACCTCAATATCTTCCTATGTTGAATCTCCATGAGTACTCATAGATGTCCAGGTAAGTCTTCCACATAGGGTTATCATCTTCCCTCTGAATAATAATATCCCTCCTAATGAAGGAACCATAATAGGCTTTCCCAAAATTTCCCAAGTCCTTTCTATCATAATATTCACCCGTGTTTCTTCATCCAGAACACAGTCAATATTGAAGTCTCCTATTCTTGTTTCTATGCACTCTTTTTCTTTGAAGATATCTGATAAGTTGATATTTCGGTGATCATTCATGGTTTCTTTCATTGGTAGCAATAAATTATCTGATTCTTTCTGGGGTTCTACTATGTTCTCGATTTCTTGAACCTTCTCAGGGTTTTCTTCTCTCATATTCATTCTTTCAACCTCAGCAATCATTCTAGGGAAATCCAAAACTTCATGGTCCATAGATTTACAACAAAGGCAAGTAGGTTTTCTACCAGGGCATTCCTTATCAAGATGTATTGGTCTTCTGCAACTATAGAAAAGAGTTAATCTTATTTTTCTTTTGAATGATCCCCAACCTTTCTTGTACTGCGCACTAGGGTCACAGTAACTAACGTGTAAAAAATTCTTTCTAGGATCTTGCATCCATTTGTTAGTCCAAAAATTCTTTCTATGCATAGGAATAACATATCTTTCATTATTTCTATCAGATCTACTCATATCAAACCTTCTTTGATCTAGTTGTGTCCTATTTTTCAAGCTAGGACAAAATTTATCAAACATACCTAGATCCATACTTTCAAAACAAAATTTTCCACTTATCTTACCTTTTCAGTAAAAAAATTTCACTGTTCTTAACTTTATCAGAGCACAAAGCTTCAAGATCTTACCTCTTTTCTTCAGATTTGACTTTTCTTCTTAGCACAGAGCTTTACAGGTCAAGTAGAATATTGCGCACTATGGAAATAGATCTACGCACAGATATTTTTCTATCAGTTCCCAGCAATCACAGTTTCACATCCCGACAACGGAACCATTTGTTGGCATAGGGGCAGACCCAGGGCTCAACGCTCAAGAGCAGACCAACAGAACCCTAACTATTGGCCCTTTCAGCAACACCTGCAAAGTAGATGAAGTCTCACCCGACGTAGAGGCAGGGGTGGTTGTAGAACTCATATGTCTACAACCTTAGCTGGGACACCGATATGTTATTACAACACCTTAACAAAGGAATTAGCAGTTACAGTTCATCAGTATTTAACTAGGATCTACTTCACAGATAAAACCCTAATTACAGAGCATCGCGGTTTTCACCCAGATCTAGCATATTCAAGCACTAAGAACATTCACATAGGTTATATCTAGCATTCATCCATATTATTCATCACTAAGATATCATACTAGATTCTTATAGTCATATATCAATGCACTAATCATTTAATCACATAAACAAGAGAACAACCATAAAGAACAAAGAAACCACAACACATGATATACATGGTTCATCCCCATCCTGGGGCTACGTCCACCAACTCTTCTTCTCTTTTATTGCCTTATGTCAATCTTCTACATGCACAAAGCCATGATATCTCACTTTGCAGAGGACAAGAGATCTGTGCACACTCCGCTAGATTCTCCTTCCTCGAGTTACAACACAAAGCCTTTCCATAGTCTCTTACAATCACTTGCACTTAGCTCTACAAATCTCACATAATATTCACGAAGCATCTACAATCCACACTTGCACTCTTAGCAAGGTACCAAAATACCTTCTTCTTTCTTACCTCACCTAGACTTCTATTTATACATTAGAAAAAGGGCCTAAACATGGGTAAACCCATGGGTCAACATTCCCATACCCGTTACATAACCCAAAACCCAAAAATCCCTAAAAAGGGGCCAAGATACTGTGATCTCTACTTCGACTTGCGCTCCGCCTTCCACAGCCTGTCGAAATCCAAAAATAGGTCAATCATGACCAAGGATTCTCAAAAATTGGTCAAGGGACAACACTTATGATGTCGTCCACGATGCGACACAGTTGAGATGACAGTATGATTTCTGCGACACTTGGGACACTTGCGACAATGATAATGAGACATCATTGAAGTGAGTAATTTTGATGTGTAACAAGGATTGATGAAAATTTGGGATGTGAAGGTTGTAGTAATTGATATCATATTAAAGTCAGTTACTTTTCCTTCTTTGAGAGCGATTGTTGGAAAGGTATTTGAGATAGAATATTGGTGTAGATTATGTTTGTTGTAGAAGAACCCCCATAACGTTACCTCTATACTATACCCTAACATGTCTTTTAGTTGGAGGGTTTTGTTATGTGTTTCTATTCCATTCTTTCTCATGATGGTTGTTAAAGGAATAACAAAGATAGAAACTCCAATAATATCAACTATAGAGTTGTTGACTAAATTTGGTACCACATTAATAGGAGTGAAAAGAAAGTTGTGGTTTTCTATTGAATGATCAACCTCTAAACAAGATTCAATGGTTGAGGTAATATCTAGAGTTATTTCCCAATCATTTTTTAAATTATTGAATTATTTTTTTGCAAGTTTGATGTACCCTTTTGAAATGATGTAAACTTTGCCAATATCTATGCAAGGATGGAAATTTGTCGCTTGGATGTTGAAGAATGTAATGTGTATTTCACTATTTTTTGCATCAATAACATCGAAGCTAAGATTAGTTCATAAAAAGTTAACTTTGTCATGTGAAGTAAAATGTGTTGATTTTTCAAAATTTTATGCACACGCTCGGCTCTGCACACGCGCGAGCGGAAGAAATCGGTTTGTGGAAGTCTCGTGCAAAGATCCCTTCGTTGGAGCTTCAACGGAAAGTTGAAGTCTCTATCTGGAGACAGTAAGCCGAAGTTCTGTTGGAGCTTCCCTCCAACTTGAGGCCGGAGCGTGCAGGCGATTCTGTGAGGGAGAGATGGTGAGGGTTTGCTGGGAGAGGCCGAGCTCTCTTTTGAAGGGCGAGTTTTATTAGGGAAGTCGTGACAGGCCCTATGGTCAAGAAGATGATCCATGGTAGAGTGAAGGGTTAATATTGCAAGGTTTTTGTTGCCATGGAGGCCCAATATTCGCCCCTCGGGCCCTTGCATGATACGCCCCCAGATGTTGAAGCTGCCTTCTTCTCACTACTAGCCTCGCTACCCAAAAAGAAGAAGTCCGAAGCCTCTAAGTTCGTCAAAAATCTCGACGATATTCCTGAGGTAAACCTCCCCCCTGAGTGTCCGATCCAGGTCGCCTTGTCCCTGGCAGATCGGGCCCTGGTGGGTCAATTCATGGGCCTTTGGCCCTCGCCAAAATCGACAGAAAACTGGGTCATTAAGAACTGGAATCTGCTGATCAAGAACAAAGCCACCTCTTATTTTCTGGGTAGAGGCTACTTCCTGTTCGAGTTCAATACAAAGGAGGACAAAGACTTGATCTTCAGGAATGGGCCTTATTTCATGGGACCTCAGGGCCTCTATCTC
>SNQJ01S0000464.1:188582-206870 GCA_010110895.2 Picea sitchensis
TACATTATATTGTACATTAATGTAATAATATACATTATATTTATACATTACATTATAGTTTATACATTATATTTATATAATACATTAATACATTACATTAGACATTAATATATTAATACATTTAATGTATGCATTAATGTATTATCACGTCAATATATTAATACATTATCAATGTATTATAACTTCAGTATGAACCATCATCGCCATCATTATAACTTTATTAATGTCAATAATGTATTAATTATTTAATGTAATAATGTAATATTTGAATGTATTTATGTAAAAAAATATTATTAATCTATTTTTGAATACTTTAATACTTTATTAAGTATTAATTAATAGTAATTTAATACTTTATTAATATATTAATTAATTAACTAATACTTTAAAGAATTAAAATATAATAATGTATTATTAAGTTAGAATATTGTTTGGAGGATGCATGATATGTTGGCCCAACTCTCGCTAGTATAGTCATCATCCTCCTTCTTTATGTTGATGATATTTTTCTTATGGAGAAGAGTCTCTATGACCTAGGAAAGCAACTAATAACCCTCAAGGACTTTTTCTCTAGCATGGACATGACTGTGAACACTGACAAAACAAAGGTTATGATAATTAAATCCAAAAGGATCACCTATGATACTTTTGTTTATGACAACAATAGAATGGAGGAAGTTCCTTCATACAAGTATCTTGGAATCAATATCCACCACAAGTTCAATTGGAACTATAACGTTGAAAAAAGGATAAATGGAGGCTGGAAAGCTTATTATGGGCTTGAAATCAATTGTAAATTAGCATACCTATGGATTTGGAATAAAAATAAACTCCTCTTTCACACTCTCATCACTTCAGTTATCTTATATGGATGTGAAGTTTAGGGTTGCAGTATATACAGAGAATCATGGAGAAAGATAGTACATATCCAAAAGAATTTTATAAATTATAATCTCAAAATTAAGGGCAATACACCCTATCCTATCCTCATAGAAGTGAGCCTTTCCCCCATTGAGAGCATTGCTATGATTAGATACCTAACGTACAAGAATAAGATAAACAACATGGATGACAAGAGGCTCCCCAAAATTGCTTCAAACTCTAGCCAAAACCACCAATGGCTCAAGCGGGGATGGCATAAAGATGCCAAATCTTGGATAAATCATTGAGGAATAAGCCACATCATGCAGAGTATCGATAATATTATAAATATTATCAATTCTAAATTTAAGAAGAAAATGGGGTGTGATAAAGAATTAGTGGATAAAAGGAAATTAATATACTGCAAGGAGGTGGTCAACCCTAATTTAGAAGATCAAAATTACCTATCAGTTTTGAAAAGTGCAAAGAAGAAAATCAACATTTCTAAAATAATAAAAAACTCTCACGAGCTACATAGTAAAACTAGGCGTTGGAAAACTCCCAAAACACCATGGGATGAGAGAATTTGCCACCTTTGTGACATTAAGAAGGCAAACGATGAAAAAAAATTCCTCTTGGATTGCCTTTCCTATACCCATATTAGATGCCAATTAAAAAATATTTTCCACATTACAAACCTTCCTAACCTCCTAAGTCATCAAAACTATGGTGATCTTAGAACGCTTCTCTCAATGTTTTTTGAACATAGAAATACAATTTTAAAGAACTTGAAGCAATCTCTTACCTTTTTAAGGTTCGATAGACCAATTGGTCTCATTGGATATTCTTCATCATAATCATCATTCATTAATTAACTAATACTTTAAATAATCTATAAACGTGAATCTTATAGCCTATCCATCTCACCAACACAAAATTCTATGTAAAGAAATTATATTCTTAGCTCTTTGGATGGCGGAAAATTCTCGACCAATCAAACCATAAGTCAATTCCACCAAACAAAATATGGAGTCAGCTACCTGAAAGTTGAGTCAAAACAAAAATGAGTTGGATCGATGTCAATCGAGTCGGAGGAAAAAAAAATCAGCTACAATCGAGTCAACCAAGAATCAAGTCAACTAAGTCGAATTAGACTAAATTCGAATTACCCAAGTTAGATTTAGACTTAAGTTGGGTCGAACAAGAAGCCAAACTGACTAGAAAAAGACTCCAGTCAAAATGGGGTGGATTTCAGTCGACCATAATTGATTGTCGGTCGAATGAGAGAGGGAAGTCGACGAAACAAAAATCGTAGTTGGAATGGGTCTACCTGTAATTAATACAAACAATTAAAAGGAGGATTTGATGTCCAACTATAACAGGAAAAAACTCTACCAGTCGAATTTCCTTTCTAGTAGCTAAGAAATAAATCTAAGGGAGAATTTGATAACCCATGGTGTAAACAAATGTTTGGAAGCGAATTCAACAATCAATTGTGTAGAAAAACATTTTCAGGCGGTTTTGGCAACCCAAGGCGAGTTGAAACATTTTGGAGGTCAACTGTAACATTCATGGGAAGAGGAAATGTTTTAGAACTCGACTTTGGCATTCAACGACAAAGAAAAACATATAGGGAGAAATTGATAGAGGCAGAGTGGAAAAAACGTGTATATGCTTCATGCATAGCTAATGACTGCCCAGACAACCCTGACTTTCGATAGATATGACAACTATGATTTATGGTCAAAGGAAAACCGCCCAACAAGGTCGAGAATGTTCCCAATGACTCAAAATGAAATTAGAAACCCACAAATTAATAACAATGCCTCAAGAAGGAGGGTTGTCGATTTCCATCCTTTGAATCAACGTATGGATCTAGTTAAAGAGTTGTTAGTTAGTTTACTAACCTATGAGAACCATGTTAACATAGAAACGAGCTTAGACAATAACTGACATGAAGTATTATTTTCTAAACCATACGCAAACAATAATTGAGTTATAGTACACACATTAGCCATTCATGAACAACACAACCACAACGAAATCACCACACATAAACTCATGATTTACCCTGGAAACCCAAACGGGAAAACCAATACTCTTTTGGCTTCAAATAGGCTCTTTATTATTCATCAATGGGTAAGTTACATGTTCTTTGGTTCATCTCTATGCTCCTTAGTGACATATGGGAAACTTCTTTCATCATTTACAACCAAAGAACCCCTTTTCTATTGTGGGGAAAACATATTATAGCATACTGTGTCGACTGAGAGGTTAGATGGAAGGTCAGGAATCCTTGATGCTTAAGCTTCTCTTCAGTTTGTTATTCCTTCCATTCTTTATTTATTTGTCTTTTCTCCCACGTGGAAAGGGTCTCATGAAGTCTCATTGTTTCTTTACAATATGTTGCCTAACTTTACATCTATTACATACAAAATGGAAATCATACGTGATGGCATGGGGACCTTCACTACAAGAAGTCAATATCCTTCTTCATCCATAGCTTTAAACTATGCATGTGATGATCATCTTAGAGTCCTATGCTGATAGCCAATTTTTCTTGTCAAATATGATTCGGATCACACCTCCCCATTGGAAGGTTTTTGGTCCCCAAAATTTTCTTAGGATAGATGAGGTAACTTTCTTGCAATCTAGTTCCTCTCATACCACTTCGATTTCCTTGCAGTATATACCTTGAGACCAACCTATCAAATTTCTTGTTGTCCTCTACGAGTCGTCTTCTCCTTGTGTTGCAGAACTGTGTCTTCCTTCAACTCCTCAAGACCATGAGGTGAAAGGTCTTCCACAATGGGAATAACCTAATGTTCTTCTTCCTCGTCTAGCATGGAGGGTTCAAACAACCTCAAATTTTCCATGTTCACCAATGAACTGATATGCATATAAGGTGGAAGTTTTAGCCTAAAGGAATTCTCATTCACTTGTTCAATGATCTCAAATGATCCATATCTAAGGGGATTGAGTTTCTTTGATGCTCCTTGTGGTCATTCCCTACAAATATAAATCCACACCTAGTCCCCAACACAAAACATATTATCCTCCCTGCGTTGATCATGCCTGGATTTGTACAATCACTGGCTCTTCTTGAGCTGCTCCTGAATCCTTAGATGTATATGCTTGATCTTGTCCACAAATGTGCTTTCCTTATATTATTCTCCTTGTAGTCATGCTTCTTCCTTCTACTGTCCATAAACAATATCAAATGGCGATAGAGGTAAATAATCAAAACAAGTCTTGAAAGGAGACTTATTGGTGGAAGAATGAAGGGGTCTCTTGTAAGAGTGTTGAATGTAGACTATTCGCTTGTCCCAAGTATTTAGATGTTTGTTGTTATAACCTCTCAAAACTGCACCAACATCCTGTTTACTACCTCGGTTTGTCCATCAGTCTTAGGATGGAAGGCAATGGAGTACTTCAATTCATTATCCATTCTCTCCCAAAATGTTTTCCAAAATATGCCCAAGAACCTGTTATCCCGATCAGATATGCTGGAATTTGGCAATCTGAAATGTACCCATACATGGATAAAAAATAGTTTAGATGCTTCTCATCCAGAGATTGTCTTCTTACAAGGAATGGGCACACACATTTGGTTGAAACACTCTACCACAATGAACAAGTAGTCATGGCCTCTATGGGTCATAGGAAAACCTCCAACAAAATCCATGGAGATTCTCTCCCAAGGCCTATTTGCTACTGCTAATGACATGTACAAACCAAATTTCCAGTTGTTTGTCTTGCTAGTGCTGCAAAGTACGCAACCTCTAACAAACTTTTCCACTTGCTCCTACATATTTGTCCAATACAGACACGGTTTCATATTCTCCATTGTCTTGGTCACAACAAAATTTCCAACAACCCTAAAAGTGTGTGCTTCTCTAATCAAGTGAAATATTCTATCTCGGGGTATGCATAGTTTGTCCAGCTTGAAAAACAACCCATCTTGAAGGTGGCATTCATTTCCTTCCATGAAAACAACAACCCTCTCCTTTATTTGGTTGTATACACCTTTGAAATATTCATCTCCCTCATATTCTTCACTTAGAAGTTCATGAGTGAAAGGCTCAAGTTGCATTATCATTCCAATTGCTGCAATCTTCTTCAATGGTGGTTGAGAGAGCATGTCTGCTAGTTTATTCGTGACTCCTTTATTGTCCTTAATCAATAAATGAAATTGTTGCAAGAACCCTAACCACTTGTAATGCCTCACCTGTTTCATATTGATCTAAATCTATAGATACTGAAGGGGATAATGATATGTTTGTATGATAGTCTCTTTTCCCAAGAGGTAATGCTTCCACTTCTTCACCATTGTTGGTTGTGGAGCCTGATTGTCTTCCTGATTCAAAGGTCTTTTTTTTCAACCGTGTTTATACCCCATGAAGACTGTACAATCTAGAAGACTCTACACCCCTCCACATGGGGGATTTCCCCCCCTATGGTGGTTCAGGGGAGAAGCCCCCGAAGAATTTTTTTTTCTTGTAAATGTATATTGTAATTTCATAGTAAATCTGGACGTTCATTATAAGGTCGTAGATATGATGGTAGAATTTATGTTAGGGATTTTTTCCCTAGAAGGCAACCCTCTTTTATGAGGGAATTATATTGTGGCTATGTATCATTTTTGTGAATATTGTATTCTGAGAGAGGATACTATGAGAGAAAGAAGAGGAAGTTACAACGGGTGTGTTGTAGATTGTATCTCTTTATTTGTTGGATAACAAAAAGGAAGGAATTGACAATTTCTCTGGTGGATGTAGCCCACACTGGGTGAACCATGTATATCTGTGTCTCGTTCATATTGTGTATATTTTGTGTTTTATTTCCACATTTGTCTTATTTTATTGCTCTTCGATCCTGTTTTTCTAACAACTAGTATCATAGAGAAAGGTAACTCACAAGAAAATAGGGTTCCTAGTTCAAGTGGGAGCAATGGAGGAAGATGGAAAGTTTAGGGTTGAGAAATTTAACGACCAAAACTACCAGTTATGGAAGATGTAGATGGAAGATGTTTTATATTAGAAGGATCTATTCCTACAATTGGGTGGAATAGCAAAGAAGTCGATGGAAATGAAGGACGAAGAATGGGAGGTTCTTGACAGAAAGGTACTAGGAATGATATGGTTGAGCCTAGAAGCGTCGGTGGCTTTCAATATTTTGAAAGAAAATACAATGAAGGAACTGATGGATGCATTGGATAAAATGTATGAAAAACCCTCGACATCCAATAAGGTATTTCTAATGAAGAGATTATTTAATATGAAGATGTCATCAGATGGGTATGTTGCAGATCATTTAAATGAATTTAATAAGGTTACTAATCAACTAAGTTCTATAAAAGTGGACTATGATAATGAGGTCAAGGCTCTTCTAATATTGAGCCCATTGCCATAAAGATGGAATGGCTTGGTCATGGCTGTAAGTAACTCTGTCTTTGGTTCAAAAACTTTAAAATTTGATAATGTTGTTGGTGTTATCCTTAGCGAGGAAATGCGACAGAAAATAATAGGTGAGACATTAGGTAATGTGTTAAACATGGAGAATAGGAGAAGACAAAAGGATAGAGGAAAGGGCTCAGGCAATCGCGAGAATTATAGGAAGGGCATATCCAAATACATATTGGGAAAGATAGAGTGTTGGAATTGTGGGAAGAAAGGGAATATGAAGAAAGACTGCAGAGCTCCAAAGAAACAAAGAGATGGACAACAAGAGAAAAATAAGGAAGCAAATGTAATAAGTGATGTGTTACAAGATTCTTTGATTATTTATGTAGATAATATTTTTGAGTCTTGGGTAGTAGATTCAGGTGCTTCATTTCATGCCACACCCCATAGGAAAACATTTCTAGATTATGTTCAAGGTGATTTTGGACAGGTTCATTTGGGTGATGATGCACCATTCAAAACTGTTGGAATGAGAAAGGTAAAAATAAAGAAAAGGAATAGAAACCAATGGTTGTTGAAAGAGTTAAGACATGTTCTAGATCTAAGGAAAAATCTAATTTCAACAGGGCAGTTGGAAAGTGAAGGTTGTATATCTATATTTACAGATAAGGCATGGAAGGTGACCAAAGGATCATTGGTGATAACAAAAGGAAACAAGGTAGGTACATTGTATTTATGTATTGGTAATACTAACTATTCTATCTCTTTAGTTTCTACGGGAGTAGATACAACACTGTGGTATCATAGGCTTGGAAACATGAGTGAGAAGGGGATGCACATACTTCAAAAAAGAAATTTTCTACCAGATCTTAAACAAATTGATTTGGATTTATGTGAGCATTGTGTTTATGGAAAACATAAGAGAGTCAGATTTCTCAGAGTCAAAAAAGAAAAGAAGACTGAAAGGTTAGAGCTTGTGCATACAAATATATGGGGACCAACTCAAGTATCATATCTTGGTGGCTCTCGTTATTATGTTAATTTTATTTATTATGCAACCAGAAAAACTTGGGTTTATTTCATTCGACAAAAATCTGATGTTTTTGATACTTTTAAGAAATGGAAATCTTTGGTTGAGAATGAGACAGGAAAAATGTTGAAGTGTCTCATATCAGAAAATGGAGGTGAATATTGCAGCAAGGATTTTGATGATTACTAATCATACCATGGGATTCATAGAGAGAAGACAATTCCAGGAACACCACAAGAAAATGGTGTGTCAGAAAGGATGAACAGGACAATCATTGAGCGTGCAAGGAGTAAGGGATTGCATGATGGTTTTCCCATACAAAACTGGGAAGATATTGTAGATACTATTGTTTACTTAATAAACAAGGGACATTCAAGCTATTTGAATGGTAGAATTCCAAAGGAGTCATGAACAGGTAAAAAGATAAACTATTATTTTTTGAATACTTTCGGTTGTGAAGCATTTGTCCATATTGATAAAGAAAATAGAACAAAGCTTGAGGAAAAATCCAAGAAGTGTACCTTTATTGGATATGATGTTAATGATTTTGGTTATCGCTTATGAGATTATGAAAATGAAAAAATCATTAGGAGTAGATATGTCATATTCAATGAGAAGGTCATGTACAAAGATCAGTTGCAGGGAAAGAAATATGAAAAAGAAAAACTAGAATACACAATGCTTGATGAGATCACTGAAAAATAAATTCCAAAGGTACCAGAAAATCAAAATTTACAACAATGGGAGAAGCAGGTACCTCAAACTCATGCAAGTGTTGTTAGAAGATATACCAGGTTAAGTAGACTCCCTGAACGATACTCGCCTTCATGTATTATGTATTGTTGATTGATTATGATGAACCCGAATGTTATGAAGAGGTAATGCAGGTGGACACTAAAAAGAAGTGGGAGCAGGGCATGAAAGAGGAAATGGATTCCTTGGTAAATAACCATACTTGGGACTTGGTTCAGTTGCCTGCAGGAAAAAGAGAATTGCAAAATAAATGGGTTTATAAGTTGAAGGAAGAAGATGGAGGAAAAAAGTGATACAAGGCTAGACTTGTTGTAAAGGGGTTGCACAAAAGAAAGGTATAGATTTTGATGAAATATTTTCTCCTCCTATTGTTAATATGACTTCAATTAGGACTATGTTAAGTCTTGTGGAAGTAGAAGATTTGCATCTTGAACAGTTAGATGTAAAAACAAATCTTCTCCATGGGGATTTGGAGGAAAAGATTTATATGCAGCAGCCACAAGGATATGAGGTCAAAGGGAAGGAAAATTTGGTATGCAGGTTGAAAAAGATCTTTTATGGCCTAAATCAAGCTCCAAGGCAATGGTATTTGAAGTTTGAAAGGTTTATGACAAAACAAGGTTATAGTAGATGTCATTATGATCACTATGTTTATTTTAAAAGGATAGAAAATGGAAGCTATATTATCTTTCTATTGTATGTAGATGACATGCTTGTTGCATGGTTTAATATGCAAGATATAAATGTTCTCAAGAAGAAATTAGCTAATTTATTTGCGATGAAGGATTTGGGTGCTACAAAGAAAATCATTGGTATGAGAATAACAAGGGACATGAAAAATCAAAAATTGACATTGTCTCAGGGTGAGTACATCGAGAAGGTGCTGGAGAGGTTTAGAATGTAGAATGAAAAACTAGTTAGTACACTTTTGGCCAGCCATTTCAAATTAAATAAGGAAATGTGTCCCAAGACACATGAGGAGATAGAATACATGTCTAGGGTCCCTTATTCATCAACAATTGGCATCTTGATGTATGCGATGGTTTGAATAAGACTAGATATTGAACATGCAATGGGAGTTGTGAGAAAGTATATGAACAATCCAGGTAAAGAACATTGGGAGGAAGTAAAGTTGATTCTCGAGTATTTGAGAGGTACTTCTACTCATGCATTATGTTTTAGATGTTCAGACACTATTCTACAGGGATATGTTGATTCATATATGGTAGGTGATAAAGATATTAGGAGGATCACTACATGGTATGTTTTTACTGTAGGTGGAACAACAGTAAGTTGGATTTCAAAACTACAAAAGCTTGTTGCACTTTCAACAACAGAAGCAGAGTATGTTGTTGCTATAGAGGCTAGTAAAGAAATGATTTGGTTACAGAGGTTTATGCAGGAATTGGGAAAGAAGCAAGAGAATAGAAGGTTGTACTATGATAGTGAGAGTGACATTCATCTAGCAAAGAACTTGGCATTCTATTCAAAGACTAAGAATATACAACTCATGTACCATTTCATACGATCCATCTTAGAAGATGGACATTTGAAGTTGGAAAAGATACACACTAGCCAGAATCATGTAGACATGTTAACAAAGGGAGTAACCAAGGAGAAACTGAGTTCCTTCTCAAATTCAGTTGGTCTTCAAGCATGAAGGTGAATATGAGAAATTTTCCAAGTCCAAGGTGGATCATAGTCCAACAAGTACAACAGTGGTGGAGTTGTTGTGATCAGCCTCCAATTGTGAGATTGTTGGTTGTGGAGCCTGATTATCTTCCTGATTTACAGATCTTTCTTTTAAGTTGTGTTTATATGCCATGAAGACTGTACACTTGTCCACATGGGGGGGCTCATCCCTCCAACTTGGGGGTTCGGGGGCGGAGCCCCTGAAGGAAAAATTGCATTATAAATGTATATTGTAATCTCATAGTAAATTTAGACCATTCATTATAATGTCATAGATCTGACGATAGAAGTTATGCTAGGATTTTTCCCTGGAACGAAACCTTATTTTATGAGGGAATTGTATTGTGGCTATGTATCATTTTTGTGAATATTGTATTCAGAGAGAGGATATTGTGAGAGAAAGAAGAGGAAGTTACAATGGGTGTGTTATAGGTTGTATCCCTTCATTTATTGGATAATAAAAAGGAAGGACCTGGAAATTTCTCTGGTGGACGTATCCCACACTAGGTGAACCACATATATCTTAGTCTCTATTATATTGTGTATCTTATGTGTTTTATTTCTGCATTTGTATTATTGTATTGCTCCGCGATCTTGTTTTTCTAACAACCGCTTGTACAATTGCAAATAGTTATTTATCATACATGGGATAGTCAAGCACTGCTCCATGAAACAATTATGAATGGTAGCACACATGCCTTCCTCCGTGCATGATTATTTCCCCTAATGCATATCCACTAGCATCTTTATCTAGTTCAAAAGGTCACTGCAAATTTGGCATGAATAACACTGGAGAATCACTGATTTTCTTCTTCAAGTGTTCAAATTCTATTTGTTGTGTCTTACTCCAATGAAATATCTTTCCTTTGGCAGTTATGGCATGCAATGGCACTGCTACTATAGAGAATTTTACAATGAACTTTCTCAAATACTGAGTTTCTCCCATGAAAATCTTGAGCTCTATCAAATTGGTGGGAATAGGCCATTGGGTGATGGATTCAATCTTCTATGGATCTACCCTCAACTCTCCTCCTCCAATAATGTGTCCAAGATATATTAAGAAAGTTTTTCCAAAATCAAATTTTTGCAAGTTGGCAATCAATTGAGTCTTCTTCAAGGTCTCTAGTACCCGTGTCACATGTGAGAGGTTCTCCTTCCAAGTATTTCAAAATATTAGTATGTCATCCAGATATACTATTACAAAAGAGTCAATGAATGGATGTAGTACATCATTCATGAGTCTCATAAATGTTGCAAGTGCATTACATAATCCAAAAGGCATTACTAATCACTCTCACAGACCTTTTTTTGTTGTAAACGTTGTCTTCCACACGTCTTCTGCATTGATCCTCACTTGGTGGTATCCTGACTTGAGGTCTAGCTTAGTGAAGAATTTAGCTTGTTGTAGTTGATCTAAGAAGTCGTCAATCCTTGGAAAAGGATATCTATTCTTGATAGTAATCTTATTTAGGGAATGTTATTCAATCCACATTCTCCAACATCCATCTTTCTTTGGAACCATGATGATGGGTGAACCACATGGTGATGCACTGGTTCTAATGAATCATTTTTCCAAAAAATGTTTCATTTGCTTCTATACTTCATTTTATTCAATGATGGACTACCTGTACAACCCAATGTTAGGCAGTGGTGACTCTAACCATAACTAAATCTTTTGTTCAACCTCTCTCTTGGGTGGCAGACCTTGAGGCTCTTGAAACACTTCCCTATAGGATTCAATAAGTTGTTATAGTTGTTGATGTTGCTCGCCACTACATCCTTCCAAGGATGCCTTCATCTCCAACTCATTTCCTTCTCCTTACTGCTTTCCTTCTCTTAGAAACAACAATACAAACTTATTTGTATTGCCCATGATTCTCCTTTTATGATGAGCATTGATCAAAGAGATCTTAGCTTTGTCCCGCTGTGCATTTATGACATAAGATTTTCCATCCTTGACTAGACTATACTAGTTTTCTCTCCTTCTGAAAAATGGCATCCCTCACATACAAATATGGACTTCCCAATATGATTCCACATATGTCTAGAGGAACCACATATGAAACTACTTCATCAACAAATTTATGATTGATGGAAAACTTAAATTTGCACTGCTTGCTCACTTTCTATTCCACATCTTTCCTTACCCAACCCGGGGTTATGGATGTGGATAATATTGAGTCACCAACCCAATCTTCTCAACCTTCTCAACCAATTGCACAGAGATCAAGTTGGATTGTGAACCTAGATAGAGAAAACAATCCACCTTGCTTTGCTTCATGTGGATTTTAATGTAGAAAAGTCCAATCATCTCCTTCTCCTCCTTGTGACTACAAATAAATAATGCCACCTCTTTTTGAAGATTAGTGTAGTTAATCATCCCTTCCAGGTATGATTTTCTCTCCACCCGTTCTTCAACATCCACTAATATTAATGCTTTCTTCTTTTTTTTCTTAAAATATTTGGGGTGCTTCTCAGGGTGTAGTTTCCAAAAATTATCCTCAGTGTGTCCCTTTTGATCACTTCCTTTACATTGTTGGATGGAAAGTGTTTCTTCTTGTGTTTTTTCTACAATGTTCTTCTCATTCCACTTTTTTTTTTCTTCTTTCTCTATTGTTCTTGTGGTTCTATTTGCTTGTGAGGATTTGTTTGTTGCTTCCTCTTGTCTCCCTCAAGGTATTGTGCTTGAATACCGACCTCATCAATTTTCTTCAGTATAAACAACATCATTTTCCTATGAATCCGAGCTAATAATGCTCCCAAATACTTGACTAACATGTCTGGACTTTTGAGAGAGACTCTCATCTGAATTGCTCTCTTTCTGAATTTTGTTGTTGAATCCTACATTGATTGTCCTTGTATTTGTTTGAAGTAATGACATACTATTTGTTGGTTTTCCTCATATCCTATTAGATAAAACTAAGATTTGATCATGTTTTTGAACACATCCCAATCAGTCACAGGTGGCTCAATTCCTAGTGCTCCTGCTTACTACATCACTCTCCCACCACTTCAAAGCATGGCCTTCAAGCTTCAACCGAGAAAAAGAAATATTTTTTTTTCTAGTTACTTCATGCATGCTGAAGTATAATTCCATCTGTCGTATCCATTGGTTCATCCTAATAGCATCCACTTCTCTAGCATAAGGCTTGATCTCCACCTTGGCCTCTACATGAAAGGGTACCTATGTCTTTTTGTAGCCACACTCTCCCATATGTATCTCAGTCTTACACCCTGTCTCTGGCTTCTTTTCTTCCTTCTTGGGGCCTTCATGGAAATTTTTTGTTGAGAGAATTTATTCTCTCTTTGTTTCCAATAACTGTGACACCATTGATGTTAATGTGGCCAAACTATGCTCAAATTGATCCAACCTGATCCTAGGATCCTCCTCCTCTTCTCCTTCATAATGTTCTCTTGAAATTCTTGATGCTCTACTTCACTCTATCCCTAGAAACAAGTCTTTTCCACTTCTTTTGTAATCAGTGTGGGTACTTACCATACATGTCTCATTAAATGGATTCAAATTTCTACTTTGATACCATCTGATCCGTAAATGGGAGGCTTATAGCCTATCAATATCACCAACACAAAATTATTTACAAAATAGTTATAACCTTATCTCTTTGGATGATGGTAAATTCTCGATCGATCAAGCCACAAGTCGAGTCAACCCAAACAAATATGGAGTCAACTACTTGGAAGTCGAGTCGAAACAAAAATGAGTCGGATTGATGTAAGTCAGGTCAGAGGAAAAACAAATAGGCTATAGTCGAGTCAACCAAGAGTTGGATCGACCAAGTCGAATTAGATTAAAGTCGAATTTAGACTAAAATCGGGTCGACTAAGAAACCAAACCGACTAGAAAATGACTCCATTCGAAATGGGGTGGATTTTAGTCGATGGAGAATTGATTGTCAGTCGAATGAGAGGGGGAAGTCGACGAAACAGAAAGCCCAATCAGAATGGGTCGACCCGTAATTAATAAAAACATTTAAAATGAGGATTTGATGTCCAACCATGATAGGAAAACCCTCTACCAGTCGAATTTGGTGCCTAGCAGCTGAGAGAAAAATCTAAGGATGAATTTGATAACCCACGGTGTAAAAAAAACATTTGGAAGCAAATTCAACAATCATTTCTGTAGAAAAACATGTTGTGGTGGTTTTGGCAACCCAAGGTGATTCAAAACGTTTTAGAGGTCGAATGTAACATTCATGGGTAGAGGAAATGTTTTAGAAATCGACTTTGGCATTCAATGACAAAGGGAAACATATAGGGAGAAATTGATAGCAGTCGGAGTGGAAAAAACATGTATATGCTTCATTGGAAGCTAATGACCGCCCATACAACCTCGACTTTCGATAGATATGCCATCTATGATTTATGGGAAAAGGAAAACCGACCAACAGGGTCGGGAGTGTGCCCACCGTCTCTAAACAAAATAAGAAACCCACAAATGAATATCAACGACTCTAGAAGGAGGGTGATTGATTTCCAACCTCTGAATCAATGTATGGATGTGGTTAAAGAGTCGTTAATTGGTTTACCAACCCATGAGAACCATATTAACATAGAAATGAGCTTAGACAATAATTGTTATGAAGTATTATTTGCTAAACCATATGCAAAAAACCATTGAGTTGCAATGCACACATTAGTCATTCATGAACAACACAACCACAAAGAAATCACCACATGTAAACTCATGATTTACCCTGGAAACCCAAACAAGAAAACTAGCATTCTTTTGGCTTCAACCAGACTCTTTATTATTTAGCAATGGGAAAGTTACAGGCTCTTTGGTTCATCTTTATGCTCCTCAGTGACATTTGGGAAACTTATTTTCATCATTTAGAACCAAAGAACCCCTTTTCCATTGTGGGGAAAACATATTATAGCAGGCTGCGTCAACTGAGAAGTTAGTTGGAAGGTCAAGGATCCCTGATGCTTCAACTTTTATTCATTCTGTTATTTCTTGCATTCTTTATTTGTTTGTCTTTTCTCCCATGTGGAAAGGTTCTCATGATGTCTCATTGTTTCTTTACAATACGTTTCCTAACTTTACATCTATTACATACAAAATGGAAATCATATGTGATGGCATGGGGCCCTTCATGCCAACAAGTCGATCTCCTTCTTCATCCATAGCCTTAAACTATGCATGTGTTGATCATCTTAGAGTCATGTGTTGATAACCATTTGTTCTTGTCGGATCTGATTCAGATCAATAAATGATTAATGTAATAATGTATTATTAGTGTATTAACAGTTTAATAAAAAAAATTCAATACTAAATTAATGTATTATTTTATTAGTGCATTAATACTTTAATAATGTATTAATGTATTAATTAATCAATACATTAAATTATTAATATCATATTCATTAATTAATAAGTTAAACTAGTAAATTAGAGTATACATTAATGTATTAATACTTTAATTTATACATTATAATATAATTATAATGTTAAATAATTAATTATTTGACATTATAAATATATTATATGTCCATAAATACTTTGGATTTATATATTTTATATTTATAAATATACATTTCCTTCCCTCACCAACTAGCAACAACCACTTTATAAAAGTGGTTTATATACGTCGATCGACGTCATTTTCCACCATTAAAATTAATGGCGTCAATCAACATATATCAACCACTTTTATAAAGTGGTTGTTACTAATTATATAATTACATCACCACATTTTTTTTCTAAGGAAAACCTCGCGACATTCTTTCATCTTCCTTTAAATATCAGAGTGAAGAGTGGTTTGAACGCTAGGCACAATAAGGGTTGGTAACCCCAAGGGACTTGACCATATTTGAACTTGTGATCTATGACCTCCCCATTGACAACAAGCCTTAAGTAGATGGTTCAATTGATTGATTTGACCCTTGGGGATAACATTACAACATATATCTTTTTATAGGGAAAACCTCACAAGGAAACCCAAGGGATACTTCCCCACATTCGTGGATGGCATCCCTAAGGAACTTGTCAATGTAGACTAGTGCACCTCACTCAAGGGATTCAAACCTTGCACCTACTAGTACATAACTCGCCAAACCATGCCCATCAACATTAACCACAAGTAATTGAATTAACCCCTTGGGTTTTTTTTCCAAGAAAAATCTTGTGAAAAAATCCAAAGAAAACTTCCCACAATTATTAATGACATCCCTAGTAAACTTATCGACATAAAATGATGTCCCACTTTAAGGTTTTGAATAAAAATACACTAACTATAGTGAGGATTATAAATATGATATCACTTATTAGATTGATACATATCATATTCAATAATTCCATTAGTCTTAAAATTTACACCTATGAAGAAGGTTATTATTGTAACCTATACAAAATCTATCAAATATAATGAACCTCATTATCACTAATCAGAATCTTACCCCTAGTTTTTGCCCTATTTTAAATCAATCCAAATACTCAGAAAATCAATCAAAGTTCTGGATTGACCGAAAATTTAAAAACAAACTGCCATAAAACCTGCAGAAAAAATAACTCGGAGAGAAGATTGCTCCAGAATTAACGCACTCCATGAACAAACCCCCTTTCATTTTACCGGAATATAAATAACAACAATTAATATATATTAACAAATGGCGGTGGTTATTGCTATTATAAATAAGGCGACAGTAATCATTTCCCTTACAATCGAACACTCGTGGTTTTCGGTTTTCAAAATATGTTCTAAGAATTTGTGTATGTATTATTTAACCCCGAGAAATTCGGATGAAATTTAAACAGGAAGGATTTCATATCATGTGACGATGGCGTACGTTTAACCAGCTTAGTGCCGTTGAGTCTGGAAACAAAAACAACTGTATATAAACAATTTTCTTAATTCCATGGCATTGCAATGGACGTTTGTGCATTCACTTTATGTGAACGACGAAATTCGGCTATAGACAGTTGACATTTATATCATGTTACTGAGTAAAATAAGTTAGTCGTTGAAAATCAAGTACACACTAAGAATTGCATGAACAGGGCTTTTTAAATAATAAAAGGAGAATCCAAATGCCTTTTCATTTATTATTGGTAAATATAATTTGTCACATACTGGAATTATTCTTAAATAATAGACAGGGAGGACTAAATGACTACTTCAGATTTTCAGCCACTGTTGTGGTCAATCCAAAACCCAAGGGAAACAGTGGATCATAATGCTTGTCCCCCACATTCATAGGCAGTTGATCAACCCTCTTGAACCATGTCAGTGGAAGTTTACCTTGAAAACCATAGTTTCCGAAAATTACATCTGTCACACCTCGGCCCTCGGTGCCAGGAAGCCACGCCGCAACAAAAGCATCAACCAATGGCAGATAAGGTTGAATAACTAGTGGCCTTCCAGATATCAAGATTACAAGGCATTTCAAGGAGCCACAGACATTCTTAATCGTGTCACCTCCACCTAAGGGAATGGTCAAATTAAGATTATCCCCATTCGTTTCTGCATACGGTGTCTCACCCACAACCACAATAGCATATGAAAACCCTTGTCCTTTGACATATTTTGCATCTGGATTTTCCTGATAAACAACATCAGTAGAGGGGCTAACGGCAGATTTGATTGCTTCAAGAATTGTAGTTCCTGCATAACAAAATAAAAAATCAGTAAGGTCAATTGAATCACTGGCTAATCAGTAAGGTCAATTGAATCACTGGCTCTTGTTGTGCTAGTTTATAATAAATGGTAACTAACCTAACATAAATCTAGTAAAAGTTGGAACTCACCTTTGGTTGAGTTTCCACTTAATCCTTGCCATGTCATTGTCCATCCACCACACTGATAACCCAGGTTTTCAGAATGAGTCCCTGCAACAAGAATCTTGGGAGCATTCTTATCCAAAGGAAGCAAAGGTTTGCTGCCCAACTTTCCATTTTTCAACAACACCAGAGATTTCCTAACAGCTTCTCTTGCTAACTCCCTGTGAGCCTGCTATTGCAAAAATGACTGTTACATGGGATGAAAACGGAGCATTGCAAGGCAAGTTCCAACAGTGTTGTCCATATAAAAGCTATGGAATATTGTAATTAAAAATTTATTCATGAATTCTTATCTCTATCATAGCCTAGATATTGTTAAAGTTTCGATATAAAAAATATTGAAAACCAAAATTCAAGCGAATAGCAGAAGAGACAGAACACATGTGGTCTGTTGCTGTGGAAGTTATGGCTTTAAAGACAGGTAAAATGCTGGGACCTATTTATGAGAAAACCACCATAATCAAACATATAACAGCACCGGCCTTAACCATTCATCATAATAAACCGCCGATGAAAAAAATAGCACACGGTTCACCTTGCTGCCAAGTTGGTTGGCTAGGCTTGGATTGGCCATAGGATATTCAAAGAGTCCCATGGTGAATTTTACTTTCAGAATTCTTCGAACTGCATCATTTATTCTTGGCATTGAGATTAAACCACTCTTGACTTGCGAAGTCAGATTGCTAATAAAGCCTGTGAAATCGTAGGGAATCATCACCTATTGAGCAGATTTCCAACAGAAAAAGTCAGGC
>SNQJ01S0000464.1:206920-220035 GCA_010110895.2 Picea sitchensis
GTAAGTTTTAAACCTGCGAAGTAAAGCAATGCATATATATTCTTAAGCAATACAGAAATTAATCAATGGCTCATACACAGAGTACACAAAGATTTTTTACCGGAAACCCTCAATCGGGAAAACCTTTCTTATTTTCATTATATTGAATTTCACCATTCGCCACACAATATATACAATGTTTTTAGGTATTCCGTAGATACCAAAACCCTAATCCCTTTATCCGGGATTAATTTACAAATCAGCTAAAAATAGCAAAATCCGCTAAAAATAGCAAAAACCGCCCAAAAACAAATTCGGGGCACTGCGCGTAACCAGGGGGGGCATACCTTCCCCCCCTGGGACCCCCCTAGGAAAGCGCCCGACGCACATGGAAGAGCTCTAGGTGAAGGGATTGTCAGACGCAGTTGTCATATCTGACGCACCCACACACACACACATGCAAAGAATATAACACATACCCAACAATTGGCCCTACAAAATCAAAGGCCCATTTCTCAAAAGGTTCTATCATAACCTAGGTACGTAAGGGAATTTCATCAGCCGATGTGGGTCTTCATATCCTCTGAAAACTATCACAACTTCTCACATATTTGGAAGCATCCTTAAAAATTCTAGGCCAATAGTAACCTGAATGTAAAACCTTATATGGTGTAGGTTTATCGGAAAAATTTCCACCACATGGTCCATCATGACAACTTCGTAGGATTTATTCTATCTCATCTTCCTGGACACATATATGAATAATCAAATCTGGTCCAGTACGAAAAAGGTCATGGACAACCCAGGAGTAGTTATCACTTTGTGTTATAATTCGACGTTTTTCATGAGGTGATAAATAAGCTGGTAATTTTCTAGTAGCTAAATAATTTTCCATATCTACAAACCACAAAGTGTTTACTGAGATGGAAAAGAGATGCTCATCTGGAAAACTATCATCAATAGAAATATTATCACCTTCATGATTAATGGGAGAGATAAAATCAACTACTAAGTTCTCTTTTCATGGTCGGTCAAGGATGGTGATATTGAACTCTTGTAATAAAAGGAGCCACCTAGTTACTCAGCCATTGGTAATAGGTTTGTTCATGAGAAATCTAATGGCAGAGTGATCTGTATGTACAAATACCTCATATCCTATGATATAATGGTGAAACTTATTGATGGCATGGACGACTCCCAAAAATTCTTTCTTAGTGATTGTATAGTTTATCTCAACAGGGGTCAAGTTCTTACTCACAAAGTAAATGGCATAGGATTGTTGGTCTTCTTTTTGTCCCAAAACTCCTCCTATTGCAGTATCAGAGGCATCACTAGATAGATGAAATGGAAGGGACCAATTGGGTCCCCTAAGAACTGGTGCCATAGATAATTTAGCTTTTAGAGTTTCAAAGGAAGTTTGACAATGGTCAGTCCAAAGAAAGTCAACATTTTTTGTAAGCAATCCAAACATTGGTGCGACAATCTTTGTAAAATTTTCAATGAATCGTAGGTAGTATCCGGCATGTCTAAGAAATATTCTCAGATCTTTTTGAGTCTTTGGAGGTGGGAGTTTGACAATTACCTCAATCTTAGTAGGATCCACTTTAATCCCTTTAAATGAAACATAATGCCCTAAGACTACTCCTTTAGTCAATAACATTTTACACTTCTCATGACTTAAGGATAAATTCATCTCTTGACATCTAATAAGAAATGTCTTTAGGTTATCTAGGGATTCTTGATAAGTATTACCATATACTTTAAAATTGTCCATATACACTTCCACGTAGTCATGAATGAGGTCAGAAAATATCCCCAATACTGCTCACTAGAATGTGGCGGGAGTGTTGCACAAACCAAATGGTAGGACCCTATAGGAATAAGTTCTCTAAGGACAGTGAAAGTAGTCTTATCCTGATCCTCAGGTGCTATTATAATTTGATTGTATCTGCTATATCCATCAAGGAAGGAAAAGTATCGCTTTCCTGACAAGGTATCCAAGACTTGGTTAATGAAGGGAAGAGGAAAATAATCCTTAAGAGTGGCCTTATTAAGTTCCGAGAAGTCAACACAAATTCTCCATTTTCTGGATACTTTCTTTGGAACCACTACAAGCGAGGATACCTATTTGTTGTCAGAAATTGGATAAATAAAACTGACATTCAATAGTTTATGCATTTCCTCCTTCCCTTTATCTTTGAGTGTTGGATTCATCCTTCTCTGAGGTTTCCTAACAAGTGTTACTTCTTTCTAGGTATATATATGATGAATGCATGGGTCGAGGTGTATAACCCTCTATCAGTATATTCCCAGGAGAATGCTCATGATTGGTCCTTAAGGACATTCACTAATTGTTTTTGTTGGTCTACATCTAGTCTGGAATTTATATGTAGGAATTTACCAAGACTAATCTCATAAGGCGTGGTATAAGATATGGCAGATTCATCTATCTCAAATATAAAATATGTTGAAGATAGAGTTGATGGGTCCAATTGTTCTTAAAATTCATCACCAAACATATACTCAATTTGGGGATAAGATTGAGGAAAATCAACACATGTGATTGCAGAAATAAATTGGTTTAGCACATTCTCCATTGTTTGCTCCTGGAGTGCCCAGAAGTGATCACTAGGAAACACAAGTTCTTCCTCGTTTTCATTCTTATATGGACATTCAAGCCACCATATATTCTCTATAACAGGTTGAGTTGGTGGGTATATGGTAAGTTTCTTTATAGAAACTCTGTTATAGAGAGTCTTTTCACCTTCTCTACAGCCAATAAATGCATTGGTTGTGGCCAACCAAGGTCTTCCCAAGATAATGGGATTCCCTTTAGCAGGATACTTTGAATGAATGACAAGGAAGTCTACTGGGTGTTCCCAAGATGCTAATGTTATTATGATATCATCCAAGATTCCTTCAAGTATAACTTTAGTCTTATCTGCTAATTCCAAAATAGTTGAGGTAGGTCTAAGGAAGTATTTCAACTGTAATTCTTCAATGGTAGTGGCATTCATAACATTAATGGATGCCCCTAGGTCTATGAGAGTATTTACAATGGGAAACTTATTAATGGTTATCGTTATTACGTGATTCCCTGGTTTTGCATAATTTGTGACCCTAGGTTGCTCTGATATGTGCTCAAAAAACTCTCCAATCAGATGTACTGTTGGAGGATATTTTTGTTTCCTACCTGGATTTTTGATACACAATTCCTTGATCACCTTACTGTAAATTGGAATGTCCTTTATGGCTTGTAATAGGGGAATATTGACACAGATACTATTTAATTCATTTATAATGTCAAATTCTGGTCGAATCATTGGTTTTTCAATTACTAATCTCTCCGGATAGGGAGGGGATTTTGTAGTTTGCGAAGATTCGCTTCGGGGAAGATTTGTTTCTTAGTATTTGGGAATAATAAAATCTTCCCACTTAGGGTCATCCATGGGCTGGTCAGAAGTTTCATCTTCTTCTTCTTCCCAAATGACTACTGAAGGCTTCTATTTATCCAGAATTTTCCTCGACCCTAGTTGAATCTCATGTAATGGAACAGGAGAAATAACATATTTCACGAAAGTTTACAGCTCAACATTATGAAGAGGTTGAGGTGGTTTATTATTCGGGTTAGGCACCGATTGTGCTAGTAATAATGTTGGTATTGGGGAATTTGTATTTTGAAATTGTTGAGGTTGTTGTGGAATAGGAGGTAAAGGTGGGGGGACAAAACTTGGAAAAAGTTACTGAATGTTTGGTGGAAACTGTGGGTAAGGATGAGTGGGCATAGAAACAAGTGGAATATGAGTGTTTCCTTGGGTTTTTCCCCCTCTCCATCCTTGTATCCAAGGATGGTGTGAAGCATACTGTGGAGACTAGCTTTGCAAATTTGGTGAGTTCCACTATTGTGGTGTCTTGTAATAAGGTGGAGCTTGAGGTGGTAGATCTTGGTACATAGGCTGACTCCTAGGTTGTCATGTCCTTCTAGGTGGATAACAAGATTCCCCAGGATCCCCACTTTTATAAATGACTAATAAACCAAGCCGTGATGGTCATTTTTCAGTTGGATGATCTTCATTACAGAAGCCACAAACTAAAATGTTGTCTAATGGGCATTCCCTTGAGGAATGATTCCTCCTGCACCTTGGACAAAATATGCACATCGTTGCATTCTCTTCCTCTTGTTTCTTTTTAATCTTTAAAGTATCCAATTGGGAACCTATTGTACTTAAAATTTCAGTTTTAATGTTCTCCAACAGGTTTCTTATTTTTATCCTTGTAATCTCACCAGAACTAACTCCTTTTGAGTTTCTACTATAGGGATCCCGAACACCCTTTCTAGTATAATCCCTAATTCTCGATTAATTTATACACATCTCACATATCTTAGTGAATGGTTTATGGGAGATGTCTCATAATTCCATCAGGTTAAGTGTTTCCAAATATTCTTCCAAAATTCCTTTAAGAAAAAATGTTCTGATTGCATTGTCTGGAAGGTCATGATATTTCGATTTTCGTGAAGTATAGACAAATTGTTCCATATAATCTTCGAGACTCTCGTCTTCTAATTGTTGAATTTTAAAAATATCATTACAAGAATCTTTAGATTTGCAATAGTCTTGGTATTTCTTAAGGAATATGGTATTCATATCTTCCCAAGATCTAATCCTAGACTCTCATAATCCCATGAACCATCTAAGTGCATAATCTTTAAGAGTGGCATGAAATAGTTTTAATTTTTTAGCATCTTGCAAGTAGTTATAACTTCTGCACAAGATGAAAAACTCAAACAGGAAGGTATTTGGGTCCTCATTGCTCTTACCATAAAAGGTGGGTAGTGCAGAGAGTGGAATGTTCTTCATGTTAACATTTTGTGTGGTATCCAAAATTGGAAACCCAAAAGTGGTTTATGTCTGGTTTTCTACTTCTTCTCCCTCATCATGTATCACATGGTTGTGATCCTCCTGATCATCCATACTAATCTAGTTCCCAAAGAGAGAATTCCTTAATGGTTTTATTCTTGAAGATACTGAAGTGTCCCAAGGTTCTTTTTCAGGAAAGATATTCCTTCTATAGAAAGAATTATCTACTATTTGGATGTCAGGGACTTTGCTTGAGCCTGTTGAAACTATTGGTTTAGAAGTTGTTGTTTCAACTTGGGACACAAATATATTTGTTGAACCTCCAAAGAGGGAATTCACTTGTTCATGGTCAATGATATCTACAAAGTTATAATCCCCTAATGGTGGTAAAAATGAAAAGGTTGTGTTGGCTTGTTCTGATGAAGGTTCAAGTGGTTTTACCTCTTGTCTTACTATTGTTGATGTCTCAATTTTCTTATCTATGATTTCCCCATTTTGGTCTCTTCTGAAACCTTTTTAGCTTTTTGGGTTGAGCTATCCCCTACTTGAATTTTCCGGTACCTTTTTGCAGAGTTTATAGATGGAGTGTTCCTTCCTCTAAAAAGGTTAGAAGAAACTTCCGTTGGAAGTTTTGGATTGGTTTTGATATATCTAACCTTTGGGTCCCTAGGTTTGTTCATGAAAGAAGTACAAAAAGGAAAACAACCATTGGGGAAACTATGAAATTGGTGGATGATTGTTGAGGAACAACCTTCTGAAGCCCATAATTTGAGATCCAAATGTTTGTTTGGAGAAAACTATACCTCGTTGGAAAGGTAATTTGACAAGAAAGATGATGGAATAGGTTTCAATGGCTGAATTTGGCCATATTTTCCCCAGAAATTAAAATAACATTCAGCTCTATTTTCATGACTAGATAGTAAATTTGTTTGGAACCTCCTCGAGATCCAAAACTCCAAATATCGCCTAGAAGGACTCGTTAGAAATATGAAACGATGAATATTGCTCTTAAAATGGTTTCCATGGATCAGAGATTAAAAATCATGCTAAAATTGTAACCTTTGAACCTTTGAAGAGACTAGACTAAAATAATAAAAGGAGAATCCAAATGCCTTTTCAGTTATTATTGGTGGATATAATTTGTCACATACTGGAATCATTCTTAAAGGCAGGACTAAATGACTACTTCAGATTTTCAGCCATTGTTGTGGTCAATCCAAAACCCAAGGGAAACAGTGGATCATAATGCTTGTCCCCCACATTCATAGGCAGTTGATCAACACTCTTGAACCATGTCCTTGGAAGTTTACCATGAAAACCATAATTTCCAAAAATTACATCTGTCACACCTCGGCCCTCGGTGCCAGGAAGCCACGCCGCAACAAAAGCATCAACCAATGGCAGGTAAGGTTCAATAACTAGTGGCCTTCCAGATATCAAGATTACAAGGCATTTCAAGGAGCCACAGACATTCTTAATCGTGTCACCTCCACCTAAGGGAATGGTCAAATTAACATTATCCCCATTCATTTCTGCATACGGTGCCTCACCCACAACCACAATAGCATATGAAAACCCTTGTCCTTTGACATATTTTGCATCTGGATTTTCCTGATAAATAACAGCAGTAGAGGGGCTAACGGCAGATTTGATTGCTTCAAGAATTGTAGTTCCTGCATAACAAAATAAAAAATCAGTAAGGTCAATTGAATCGCTAATCAGTAAGGTCAATTGAATCACTGGCTCTTGTTGTACTAGCTTATAATAAATGGTAACTGACCTAACATAAATCTAATACAAGTTGGAACTCACCTTTGGTTAAGTTTCCACTTAATCCTTGCCATGTCATTGTCCATCCACCACACTGATAACCCAGATTTTCAGGATGAGTCCCTGCAACAAGAATCTTGGGAGCATTCTTATCCAAAGGAAGCAAAGGCTCGCTGGCCGACTTTCCATTTTTCAACAACACCAGAGATTTCCTAACAGCTTCTCTTGCTAACTCCCTGTGAGCCTGCTATTGCAAAAATGACTGTTACATGGCATGAAAACGGAGCATTGCAAGGCAAGTTCCAACAGCGTTGTCCATATAAAAGCTATGGAATATTGTAATTAGAATTTTATTCATGAGCCTAGATTTTGTTAAAGTTTCGGTATAAAAAATATTGAAAACCAAAATTCAAGAGAATAGCAAAAGAGACAGAACACATGTGGCCTGTTGCTGTGGAAGTTATGGCTTTAAAGACAGGTAAAATGCTGGGACCTATTTATGAGAAAACCACCATAGTCAAACATATAACAGCACCGGCCTTAACCATTCATCATAATAAACCGCCGATGAAAAAAAATAGCACACGGTTCACCTTGCTGCCAAGTTGGTTGGCTAGGCTTGGATTGGCCATAGGATATTCAAAGAGTCCCATGGTGAATTTTACTCTCAGAATTCTTCGAACTGCATCATTTATTCTTGGCATTGAGATTAAACCACTCTTGACTTGCGAAGTCAGATTGCTAATAAAGCCTGTGAAATCGTAGGGAATCATCACCTATTGAGCAGATTTCCAACAGAAAAAGTCAGGCATGAATCTCATAGGTATCTTATTTAATAGGATATCATAGGTATGAAGCGGTACTAAATGAGGGATACTGAAAATTCAGAAATACTATACTACCATGTCAATCCCTGCACCGACACCATCAAAGACTGACAAAGAGTAATTAGCACCAGGTGGGCTAGTTATTCTGTCGATACCTTGCCAATCTGAAATAACGAAGCCCTGTGACCAATAAAAGAAGGCATCATAGTAAAATAAGTTGAATGTCTTACATAACATAAATTTTTGGAAAGGTTAAATACAAAACCAAGCCCGATCACAATTATAAAAATACACAGTAATAATACCTTGAAGCCAAGTTGCTTCTTTAGAACATGAGAAATGAGAAAACGGTTAGCGTGCATCTTCAGTCCATTCCAACTGGAATAGGAAACCATAATGGTGGAGACTCCTTTGGCGATGGCATCAAAATAGGGGGTCATGTGGATGTTGATTAACCCTTTATAGTTGATGACAGTGTTATTCTCATCGATACCCTTGGTTGTTCCGCCATCACCCACAAAGTGCTTAGCACAAGCTGCAACATTTGACCTGAGAGACATCAATAGATCATTAGTTGCATAATCGATTGATCAAAGAAATGCATGTTCTATGGGAAAAGCCAAATAAATCAAACACAAGGTTTGTAGCTTACTGTCCAGCTATAAAAGGAACCCCCTTTGTAGAATTGGCAGGAGGCTGCCCCTGCAGACCGAAGATAATCTGTGTCATGGCCTTGACAATTTTTGGATCCTCGCTGTAGCTCTCATAGCAGCGCCCCCATCGAGGATCTCTGCAAACCTGGCCATGTTRAACARAACACTCTAAGTMAATCCAAACTTACTCTCATTTTGAATAAACTTTCATCAAGCACACTCAATGCAAGAGTCTWACWGCAACACATGGAGCAAATGYGTAYTGAATGCCAGTAGCTCKAAYTTCCAGAGCTGTGGCAGCTCCAATTCTTCTAGCCAAATCAGGATCYCTGCATCAATAAAACATCCATTCACGTTGTAAGTGAAGCCTCTTAAATGATTTTGATTAAGAGCTAGGGAAGTCACGCATGTGAAGCATTRCTATGAAGAGAAAAGGGAAGAGTTGATACTCTACTTGCCTGGTAGCTCCAAGCCCAACATTGTGAGGGAAGATGGTAGCCCCATAGACATTGTTGTGGCCATGCACAGCATCAACGCCATATATCATAGGAATCTGGAGACGAGTAGACATGGCACCTCTCTGGAGCCCATCCACCAAGTTGATCCATGTAGCTGGAGATGCCTCGGGTGCAGGAACGCTACCTCCTCCGCTCACTACACTCCCTGCATTACAATTTACAACAATATCATCTCACCATCAACAACAAACCAAGACCATGTTAATCTTGCGTCTTAATATTTTCAGTATAACCCTAAATAGGCTAAAGCGTTTTAGATCTGTATATGTAGATCTGTGTACAATATGAAATGGAAAAAGAAAAAAGATTTGAGATGAATGAATGAATGCATTGTGTGTGTTACCAATGTAGTATTTTTTCACAACATCTGCAGTGGCGACTGATCTTTCAATCTGGATCATCTGTCCGATCTTCTCTTCCAGAGTCATCCGCGCCAGCAAGTCCTCCACACGAGCATTGATGGGTTGAGATGCATCCTTGTATTTAAGATACTCAGTGGCGTCGGCACATTTGCATAAAACCACGACAAACAGCAACAAACACCATCCTGAATCCATTCGATTCGCCATCAACAGAAAGATTTCTCCACTCCGATATGTCCAGAGAAGATAGGCGAACTGAGGATAAAAAGAGCAGGAATGAAGTATAAATATAAGTTGCGTGACACCAACATGGAGAATTTAAAAAAAAATTAAAAATCAACTGTACAACGTGACAACAACGTGGAGAATTTGAAAAACAAGAATTTCCAGCTGAGAAAGGAATGAAGGACAAATATAAGTTGCGCGACAATAACGTGGAGAGTTTTAAAAAAATGAAAATCAATGGCACGAATTCTCAGCTGAGAAAGTATTGTCAATATTTTTAATGCACGATACCCGGTGATCTCTACACAGTTGATTTTGAATTTGGAAAAAAAGGGCATCCGATGTCTGAATTTGGATAAAAGGGCTTCCCGCTGTCGCGCAGTTTTGTATTGTAATGGACAGTTGTTCTGGGAAAAATATATTGTTTGCCAAGTAAATTATCTTATATGACAGAAGGTTTGTTTTCGGTTTCTGTAACAGGGTTATCAGACGATTCTTGGTAGAATAGAGCACGAGGGTCACGAGGGTGTAAATCAGGATTGAACAAAATGATATCACGTGAGGACTTACCACTGTTGACTGTAGCACGTGTTTAATCCAAAACATTACGCATCTTCCGGGCTTGACTGACTGTAGCATGTGTTTAATCCAAAACATTACGCATCTTCCGGGCTTGACCTTTGTTGGGGAGACGAGTATTTATCTTTTAAAAATATTTTTAAAAGAGAGGTATTTATTTAAAAACAATGATGTAAATGTGATGTATATTTAACTTAGGGATGGTATTTTTTTAATGTTTTTTCATCTGTATTTTAAAAAATCATATTACATCATGGATGATAAAGTTATACTTAAAAATAATGGAGATTAATTATGGTGATGGAGATTAATTATGGTGATTAGTTGAGATTGACTTCAACCGTTTTAAACTGAATGTCATCATATATAGTACTTATCATTGATTATTTGAACGAAGCTTGACTTTGCTTTCCGGAACTCCAGGTGTTGTGAGTGGGTTTTACATTTTCTCGTTTATTAAGTTGATATCAGAGCACTGAGGGAGAATGCGCCCAGATCAGATCGCTCTTGAAGAGGAGGCGGATTGTTGCGCTATAGATCGGATCGTTGGGCCAAGAGACACTCTTTAATTGCAGTATCGAGTAGTGTGAGGAGCCCGAGTGGAGAGTCTTGAAGAGGAGGTTGATCGTTGTCATGCGAATTTGCTCTGAATTAGATCGTTGTCTACTCCAGATTCGAGAGGAGCCGCCATTCGAATTTGTTGTCCTCTCACCATTCATCGCGAGTTGCTGGAGCGCTGAGATATCAGCTGAGATATATCACTGCTGGAGCGCATGAAGGCCGAGAGGCAGATCATTTTTCGTTCCCTAGTTGGAGCGTGGATTGTCTGGTCGCGGATTGTCTGAGAGGGCGTGGAACATTGTGGAGTTGAGCATGGAGAACCTGTGTGGAGCAACTGCGAAGAGAGGCGCGTGAATCCGGAAGAGGAAGAGAGGCGCGCGAATCTGTATCGCTTGGTATCACCTGCGTGGTAGCTTCTGCGCGTTCTAGAAGGGTGACTTCCAACTCGGTTAGAGAGAGGTGTTGCTTCTCTTGAATATTGGAACAGAGGTGTTGCCTTAAACCCCTCTCGTTGCGCGATTCCAATAATGCGTTGGAACCCGGCGGCCAACGCTGTTGTATTAATAACAAAGCTTGATCTCGCGCGAGGGAGCTCGGACAACATAAGCGTGGTGGTTGTGGATCTCAGGAAGCCTTAATATATACTCTTCTTCGGGGCGCAACGTATAATTTGCTTCTTGAATTCCTGTTGCTGATAATCTACTTCGCCATTATTATTCATACAGTGTCTTTGCTATTTGTTGCTCTAGCGTGGCTAGCAAGCCCCTCCATTCCATTATATTTAATAGTTTTACAACAAACGAGTGGTTAATTGTAACAAGACGGAGTAGTTAGCGTTTGGAGGGTTGATAATCGGTTTTGTTGTCATGTGAGATTAATCGGATTTGAGAAGGATATCGTTTTCTTAAAGAAGAGTTTGCAAGGATAGTGAATCCAATCGAAGAAACCTATCTCAACGAAGCCAACAAGTTAGATGGCTTGAATGAAGCGTTGCATATTAGAGATGTTAAGACTTCTAGTGAAACCTAGAAAGTATTTAAAGATCTGTATCAGACTATCGTATTATTTTCCTAAAGAGTAAATTGCTAAGTATTAAAATGGATATAAATGAGAGTGTTAGTACTTTTTTTGGGCGAATTAAATAAATGAAACATAAATTGGGAGATATAGGAGAAAAGGTGTCAAACACTGATCTTGTCACAATTGCCCTAAATGGAATGCTAGAGGACTATCAAATGTTTATAACAGGCCTTGCAGCGAGGGAGAAATCTCCTTCTTTTGAGGAATTGATAGGTATATTGTTGCAAGAGGAAGAGAGGCACACGAATTTGAAGCCTCGAAATTCAGACTTAGCACTATGAATAAAGAAGAGATTCCCTAAAGGGAAACCATGAGAAGGAGGCAAAAGAGGAAGTTCATTTCAGAGGAAGACATTTCCAAAGCCAAATCAAGGTACGCCATCGAATAGAAATGAATCTAAGTGCTTCTATTGTGGTAGGACTAGGCATCTTGCCAAAGAATGTTATAAGAAGAAAAATGATGATGAGGCTAGGCATAAAAATAGAAAACATTCAGGACATTTTGTATAAGAAAACCCGAATATTAATACAAAAGATCTCAAATCGTTTGTGTCTAATGCTGCACTGTCTACTGAAACTGATGATATTGATGCATGGTTTGTTGATTATGGAGCTTCAATTCACATGACATGTAACAAGAATTGGTATATAAACTTTAAAGAAACACATAATGCTGCCCATATTTATCTTGGAGATGATCGCTCTTATCAAATCAAGAGTTATGGAGATATTCTAGTAACACTTTTGAATGGTATTGTCAGACACATTCGCAATGTTGTGTATGTCCCTGGGATAAAGAAAAACTTGATTTTTGTGTCCACCATTACAGATCATAATTTGAAGATCGAATTCTTCAAGACACATTGTATAGTGAAGGACTTGCGGGATCATTACAGTATTGTTTCCTCAAGAGTCAGAGTTGGAGGTCTGTACAAACTTGATGTCACCAGTAAGAATCATCAAGCATTGACTTCTGAAACTATGCCTACATAAACTCTTTGGCACCAAAGGTATGGTCACATTAATTATCATGATTTGTTGTTATTACAAAAACAAATTATTGTTGAAGGACTCCCTATGTTGAAGAATGAGTATGCTTCTTGTGAAGGTTGTGCATTAGGAAAGATGCACAGAGATGAATTCCCCTCTAATCCTGATAGGAGAAAAAGAGATCTATTAGAACTTGTGCACATTGATGTTTGTGGACCATGCAGACAATGTCACTAGGAGGTGCTTATTATTTTTTGTTGTTTATTGATGACTGCACAAGATACACATGGGTTTATTTTCTTAGGAAAAATAGTGATGTTTTTTAATACTTCAAGGAATTTAAAAACATGGTGGAGAAGCAAACAGGATAACCCATCAAAATCGTCCGCTCAGATCAAGGGGGAGAGTACAAATTCGAGAAATTCATCAAGGATTGCAAATATCATGGAATAGTACAACAATTTATAGTACCCCACACTCCACAGCAGAACAAAGTTGTAGAAAGGAAAAACAGAATTCTGGTGGAGTGCGCACGAAGTATGATGAAAGGTAAAAATCTCTCAATTTCTTTTTGGGTTGTGGCCATTAGCACTGCTATTTATTTAAAGAATAGAAGTCCAACAATGTGTCTTGATCATAAAACTCATTTCAAAGCCTTGTATGATTCTAAACCAGCAATTAATAATTTGAGGATATTTGGATGTAAGGCCTTT
>SNQJ01S0000464.1:220045-246307 GCA_010110895.2 Picea sitchensis
GATCATAATTATAAAAATACACAGTAATAATACCTTGAAGCCAAGTTGCTTCTTTAGAACATGAGAAATGAGAAAACGGCTAGCGTGCATCTTCACTCCATTCCAACTGGAATAGGAAATCATAATGGTGGAGACTCCTTTGGCAATGGCATCAAAATAGGGGGCCATATGGATGTTTACTAATCCTCTATAACCGATGACGGTGTTATTCTCATTGATACCATCGGTTGTTCCGCCATCGCCCACAAAGTGCTTAGCACAAGCTGCAACATTTGACCTGAGAGACATCAATAGATCACTGGTTGCATAATCGATTGATCAAAGAAATGTATGTTCTATGGGAAAAGCCAAATAAATCAAACACAAGGTTTGTAGCTTACTGTCCAGCTATAAAAGGAACCCCCTTTGTAGAATTGGCAGGAGGCTGCCCCTGCAGACCGAAGATAATCTGTGTCATGGCCTTGACAATTTTTGGATCCTCGCTGTAGCTCTCATAGCAGCGCCCCCATCGAGGATCTCTGCAAACCTGGCCATGTTAAACAGAACACTCTAAGTAAATCCAAACTTACTCTCATTTTGAATAAACTTTCATCAAGCACACTCAATGCAAGAGTCTTACTGCAACACATGGAGCAAATGTGTACTGAATGCCAGTAGCTCTAATTTCCAGAGCTGTGGCAGCTCCAATTCTTCTAGCCAAATCAGGATCTCTGCATCAATAAAACATCCATTCACGTTGTAAGTGAAGCCTCTTATAGCATTACTATGAAGAGAAAAGGGAAGAGTTGATACTCTACTTGCCTGGTAGCTCCAAGCCCAACATTGTGAGGGAAGATGGTAGCCCCATAGACATTGTTGTGGCCATGCACAGCATCAACGCCATATATCATAGGAATCTGAAGACGAGTAGACATGGCACCCTTCTGGAGCCCATCCACCAAGTTGATCCATGTAGCCGGAGATGCCTCTGGTGCAGGAACGCTACCTCCTCCGCTCACTACACTCCCTGCATTACAATTTACAGCATTATCATCTCACCATCAACAACAAACCAAGATCTGTATATGTAGATCTGTGTACAATATGAAATGGAAAAAAGAAAAAAGATTTGAGATGAATGAATGAATGCATTGTGTGTTACCAATGCAGTATTTTTTCACAACATCTGCAGTGGCGACTAATCTTTCAATCTGGGTCATCTGTCCGATCTTCTCTTCCAGAGTCATCCGCGCCAGCAAGTCCTCCACACGAGCATTGATGGGCTGAGATGGGTTCTTGTATTTAAGATAATCAGTGGCGTCGGCACATTTGCATAAAACCACGACAAACAGCAAAAAACACCATCGTAATTCCATTCGGTTCGCCATCAACAGAGAAGATCTCTCCACTCCGATATGCCCAGAGAAGATAGGAGAACTGAGGATGAAATGAGCAGGAATGAAGTATAAATATAAGTTGAGTGACACCAATGTGGAGAATTAAAATAAATAAATAAATCAACCGTACGAATTTCCAGCTGAGAAAGGAATGAAGGACAAATATAACTTGCGTGACAACAACGTGGAGAATTTTTTTTTAAATGAAAATCAATCGCACGAATTATAAGCTGAGAAAGTATTGTGAATATTTTTAATGCACGATACCCGGAGATCGCTACACAGTTGATTTTGAATTTGCCAAAAAAAGGGCATCTGGTGTCTGAATTTGGAAAAAAGAGCTTCCGCTGTCGGGCAGTTCTGTTTTGTAATGGACAGTTGTTCCGGGGAAAATATATTGGTTGCCACAGATTATCTTATCTGACAGAAGGTTCGTTTTCGGTTTATGTAACAAGGTTATACTTAAAATTTCATTACATAAAAGCAATACTTGAATTAACGTAATCATACATATAAATCCCATAGTTGTTTATAAATCCAATAGTTGTTTTCTTAAGATAGACAAATTACCTTGACACAATCACTTGAATGTCTCAACCTCACACTATTCTAGCACTTTTAGTTGGAGAGAATCTCTCTCACAACCAGCTAGATCTAACCAAACTCTTTATCTAGATGACCAATAATAATTACAACCAAATATACATATACAAGTTGTTATTATATATTCTAACACACCCCCTTAATGACTACTTGTATTAATCACATATTTCACTATCATTTGACTTTCATTACTTCCACTAGACTTCCAGTGATTTTTATTGACTAGGTTTTCTTTACTATGGGCTTCTCCTTCGAACTTGCTTCTGTTTTTCTTTGTTTTTTGTACCTGCAAAAAATTGATCATTGCAAATCATTGATGTCCATATAAAAAACAATCCATCTACCGAGATACATGGGTGTCATCCGCTAGTTCTATAGGAAAACTTTTCTCCTACATGATCCATTAATGCATTAAAGTTTCTCTCTATCACAACTTGGTCCCTCGTACTATGAGATTATTCCATCTCACATTCCCCCCCTTAATCGAAGATCAAATTTCTCTGATTCAACATCAAATTAGCATATGAGTACACCTTCCACTCTTGTACCTACCCTAGTGGTTAATTCCACAACTTGATGCAGGGATACACCATGCAAATCCACACCACAAAACATAATATGCCTGAATAATAGGGCTTACAACAACTTGGGGAATACAACTTGCCTATCACTAAGATTTACAACTTGGACCAAAACTTCAAGGTGTCGGGCACTACTGATCATGCACCCCCTTCAACACATACACTTTATTAATTCAGGTACAACAAGCTCTTCACAAAATCAAATTACAAGCCCATTACTTAATTCTCATCTCATCACCATCTTCATCTACTTTGGCAATTTCTTTCTGCTTCACAACAGATCTGATTAAACCAATTTTATCTCAACAAAATATCACAGTAGCAGTTAAAAACTAATATATTATTATAGGCATGTGAAACCTCAGCAACATAAACCAACGCCTCTCGAGATAGACCCAACTTGAAAATGGAAAGACAAATTGAATGAATGAATGAATGAATCCCATTGCTCTCAGGTGAGACAGACTACACCCGGAGAAAGTCAAAGAAGAACCGCTTACTCCATTCTTATCCTTATAAAGTCTTCCATGATGCAGCTTTCATGACATATGGAATTCCATGCATGCTATGTTTAAAAATAAGATTAACTTACCTATTTTAATAAACACATACATTTATGATAGTGAATTCCAACAATCATCGCCCATAGTCGGCGGGCTCCACCATGATTCTACTTACAACAATCGGCTCGCCTTATTGGTTTCTTCACCAAAGAGATCAACATCATCATCATTCTCATCCTCGTCCTTGACAGGAGCAGGGGTCGACGCCTTTTACGACTGACTCTCTCCTTCCACTTGAACACCAAATGGGTATCCACCATCAAATTCTTCAACATCCTGGAACGTATTGGACTGTGGGGGGTTCTCAAAACCCTCATTTCCATCTCAAAAACCCTCAAAGGAATTGCATAGACTTAAACCCTCTAGCTCAGATTCATTACTCCATGTTTGCAGCTCCATCCCCTCTTCGCCTCTCATGAAGATGGGTATAATTGCCATAGCAGGCAATACAGTGCATTGCAGACCAGGATGGTCATGCCAGTGTAATAACTATTGATGGGGCCACCAGAATCTACATGAAAATCCCCTCATCAAACCCTCAAACACTTGCCCGTCACCACTCCGGCTGCGAGCCATTTCGCCTCTTTTTCGACTGCTCCATACCTCGACTCTTTTCATCTTTTCCGCAAAGCATGGCCTCCTCTACTCTTAGTGTGCCCTTTTGACAACCCAATTAAAGAGCTCACCATGACTCTACTAAAAAAAGGACAAATTTTCTCTTTGCACCAAGCAACGATTCTCCTTTACTTGCCGATATGAAAATGGAAGTCCACACAAAGTGGCAGGGATCAAAAAGAAAAGTGTGGCATGACTCCTTTTCAATGCTTGAGTAATCTTGAGCAGCCTCATTGTTATGGGACTTATCGGTAAATGCAGACATAAACAAATATCCCTAGATCCACCTAGATCTAGAACAAAACAGAACAGGACATGACGCTTTCCCTAAGCTCTATTCATTGAGTTAACTATCAAACGAAAGATAGGCGACATACCGTTTAAATATCGCTTTCTCTTGACGTCGTAGTCCTATATCCACTCCAGTGCTCCTATGATATTATATTTGCAAGAGAACACAAGCCAACCAAAGTGAAAGCAATATAGCATATTCAAAGAGAACCTATGTATGTGATCAAGGAATCATACAATAAAACGAGATGAGTTTTATGGGAAATAAACATATCACTGTATTATAAATAATGAAAGTGGAGATTACAACCAAAGCCTTGATGTTGCAAGGTCCCCTTCCGATGACCCTTTTCTCCAACACACACACTTGCTCCAAACTTGAATGAAGAACATCCACAATGACATGATAAACTGAAATGAATCTCTCAAGAATGATCCAATGCATAATTATCCATACAATCTTAGCCAATTCAACCTTCATTAACCTTAGCCTTTTCCATAAGAAATACCTCTTTATATAGGGGAAAGAGGGATGGTTGAAGAAATTAGGATGATCCCACCAAATCAGAGAAGTGAGTAGGATCCCAACCATACGAATGCCACCTCACCTTCTAGAAGATTCCCTTCTAGAACTTTCGTGAAGGTCGACCTTTTCTTATCCTTTTGGCATCTTCATACCCCAGCTGTAGAGCAACCTGTGGAGACATCGCAAGCCATCTTTAGGGAAGAGTGCGACGACCAGGCATCGTCACACCCTGCTTTTGATGCATCCTGTGATGACCCTCCTTAATAGGGTTTTTTGGAAAAGGAAGCCAGTCTCTTTCCTCATGTAGAAAGGCTCTTTTTGGGAACATGAACACTTGTTGTCAATGGATCACTAAGATGACCAAAATAATGTGTAAAAAAATTCCCCCCAAAGTATGAGGGTGGAACTTGTGATAGCCGAAATACTTTGTAAAATGTGTGTGTGTGTCAGAAACAAGGAGTGCATCATTCGGGAACCTGCAAACAATCAAGAATCAACATAATAATAGACCATCTTCCGAGGTAGGCATTCCCATACTCAGATTACAAAGTGTCAAATGAGTCATGGCCACTAAACATACACTGTGGATCCATGTCATCGTGAATTGACATAGCCACCCAGAATACACTATGGATCTATGCATTAAATACTTCAAATTCAGACATAGCCATGAGGCATACAAAGTGGATCTATGTGTCAATAAAAATCATGAATACTTCGTCGCAACCTGGACTAGAATGGTGTGATCCAGAGTCTTCATTTCCTCCGTCCCTAAGTACGATTATATCCATGCGATTACAGGTGCTGAAGTCGAACATGGTAGAAACCACTTGATTACCGGTCAATGATGGGAACCGTTAACAAGTGCGATGGAAATAACCATAGATGTCAATGACTTCCAAGGTACCCCAGTACAATCCAACGAGTGTGAATAAAGGATTTGAAGTCGAACACTCGAGAGAATCTCTCAATCAGAGTCCAATGATGTGAACCCATTGTTGAAAGCGAAGAAACCTGCAATTGAGGCATGCAGGCTCTAAGGCACTGAATGATTTATAAGTCTTGTTCCTGGATAATGAGATGAAGTTGACAGGAAAAGATTCATCACAGGAGGGCCTTGATGTATCCCCCATCAATGACACGAAATGAGTAACATATTTGAGATAGATTACAACATGAAATGATTCGAAACTGACACAGGGAAGACCGACATAGTAGAAAATTTATAACTGCAGATGGCCGACTCAATAGCAGGCTTATTAAGGTTGGGCTTCTCTTGAACATATGAATGACACGACAATGGACTTGGCAGCATTGACTCAAGGAGGACCCAACATATGGACATGTGTATAGTCAAACGAGAGATGAATGCATTTCCCAACCCAGATTCAAATGATGAAGGGGGGTGTCATGTTCAAGAGCGACTATTACTGCCACTAACACGGTTACAAAGACACATTTATTTCCCAAATTTTCCCCCACCATTTCTGCTGAGGACCTCTTTATTTTTATGCAAGCTTGAGGAGGATAACATATTCTTGTTGATGTAAGATCATCCTTCGGATGAGTCCCTTGGAGTATGTTTAATAAACCCTAAGAAGGAGTGGTTCAATCCCAATGGGTCTTTCGATGTTTGTTTAACGAGTCCAAAGAGAGCAAACTCGGGGGTTTTCATGTTTAGAGAGTCTGAAAAACACTTAAAAAAGACTCCACAAGTTCCTTTTTCGTAAGTTAATCCAATGAGACCGAAAAAGTGATAATCTACCACCCATCAAATGTTTTCTTCAAATACTTTTACGAGCATGAAAAGAACAATGTCACTTGACAATCGTTTCGTTTTTACAGAGCCTGAAAATATCTTAAAGGATACCATGGGTTTCTTTTTTAGTGTTACCATGACGAGTATTAAAAGATGACAAAATTATACTCGATTACCTTCTCATTGATTTACGAGCACGAGAAGGAACAAATACTACGCTCAGATATGGTGTCACGTTCTAGGAAGAGAATGGTTCAATGATGTCCATCGTCCTAGGGGGTGTCTTCCATAGACGTGACTGACATGATCATCTCATCAGTAGGAAATATCACATGAAATAGATCAAGAGATGAATCACAGAGAGGAGAGGAAGGGGTTGTCAATTGAATATCTTGGTAAGCGGACTCAACTGGACTTAAAGGCATCTTGTCGCCATAATGAGAGTAATCACCAGGGCTAGGTACCACCCATGGGTCGTATGACTCAGGGGCTTCATGAATGGTGGTGGATATCATGTTAATAGAGGCAAAAAAAGGAGGGGGAATATCGGGTGGTGGGATTGGAAATGTACCCATCAAAGTAGAATCTTTTAAAAGACCCACTTCAACATTCTCGTAACCAGGAGGTGATTTCGAAATGAAAGGAACGTTGCTAGTACGGGAATCAAAATTAAAGAAGGACAATTGGTCAATAGTAACAACCTTTCCTTGATGTGGGAAACATACCACATGGAAAAGGGTAGACACAACTGCGTGCATGGAATCAAGCCAGCTACGACTGAGTAAAAGGTTATAATCAAGAGGTGCATCGAAGACCTCAACCTCAACGTTGACCAATTTACCTTCCAACGTAATAGAAAATGACAAAAGAACACTGTAGGGTTTAAATCTTGCACCATTGAAATCATTAAGTGTATTGTGTGATTCGGTGAGGGTAGTAGATCCAATGGCTTTCCAACAAGTAACAGACATGACACAAGTCGAGGCTCCTTCATCAATAACAGTTCTGCAGATGTTCTTGTTTTCAAAAACAACTTGGATCTGGAATGCTAATTGAGGAGGAAGCCTTGGAACGTGATATTCCAAGTCAAAGATTATGAGATTCGTATCTTTGGGATCAATTCCACCAATGAAMTTTAACAAATCATTCCGTTGAGATGGGAAACTTTGAAGGACTTTGAGAGCTGACATCGCAGAGGGTGTTGGCGCAATATCTTCTACAATACTGTAGTTTTGTGCAGCATGGGCATGAGRGTTAAACACAGACTTTCGAACAACGCCCTTGGGAGGAGGGAGAAGGATTGTATCAAGACCCGGTCATTTGAGATGAAGAGGACCATTTGGAGTTGAAGTTGGGGGAKAAGGTTGAACTAACGAAGGTAGTATATCATCAACTTTCTCTTTTAACGGAGAGTAATCCTTGGCTCGAGTTGCGACCGAAACTTCGTTCTTTTTAGAGTCACCAGTACACATAAGAACATAGGATGAAGTAGAAGGGGTATCTTGGTCATGAATGACCAGTTGGGCTTGTTGTTGAGAAGGGAAAGGTTGTGACAAAATGACAGGTGTAGAAGGTTTCTCGGTCCCTTGAAGGAACTTAGTAACTTTGGCACGTCTTGGACAATCTTTCATGTAATGATCGTCACCACAAATGAGGTAGGGGTAACAAGGTTTACGTTTGTATTTATCATCAGCGTTTTGTGTTTTGTTTTTATCAGATTGTGGATTATTATTCTTGTCCTCCTTGTTCTTACCCTTTCCTTTCTTTTTATTTTGATTCTTTCCGACAGACGTGGATTGAACAGAATTAACTTCGGCAGTCTTACCGGTGGAAAGAGTAGGAGTAGGAGTATCTTGTGCATTAGAATGATTGGATTTGGGTTTGGTGTGACTGGCATGCGTCTACTGGATCTTAACATGGAAATCACACCATCAACAACATGAGAGGTTTTTGGAGGTTTTGGGGTAGGGTTTGTGGAAGGACGAGGAGCGTCAGGGATCAAATTGTAAAGTGTTCCCGTTTGCGAATAAACGAGATCAAGATACTGATCACGACTAATCATCTGCTCTTCAGTGAAAACACCATAAATGGAGACATCACAAGCGATAGGTCCAATGAGTTATTTGGTAAACCACTCGGCTAATAGTTGATTAGGAAGAGGAACTTTGATTAAACATCTTCTTCTCCTCCACTCATGGATGTGATCATAAATATGAGTAGACAAGGATTGCTTGAAAGAACTAAAAATTTTGGTTCATGTCTCGTATCGGATTGGTAACTGGTAATGTGTCAGAAAGGGCATGGCTAGGGTGTTAAAATCATTGAAGAAACCTCGAGGTAACTTGATGTACCATTTTGCTACCAAACCCGTGAGATTTCGTTGGAAAAGTTGTAGTCTGATGGAGTCATCCATCAAGGAGTCAGATGAACACCACAAAGGAAAAGTCATAACATGATTATTAGGATCTTCTCCTTCTCGATCATCAAATTTAGGAATGTCAGATGGTAACTTGGATGATATGATGGGCCGATGAGGAGAGTGTAAGATAGGATCATTCAGAATCCTAGACAGATCAGGTAAGTCCAAAGTGGCCAGGAAAGGAAATTGTCGGTTCATTTGTGGAAACTGGTAATTTTGAGGAGGAAGTCCCGTAGGTATACCAGTAGGATTGTAAGTAGTCTGCAAATAATTAGACAGTCCTGCCAGACTCGGATGTGGGGGGTTTTGGAACATGTAGCCCATAAGGTTAGGTTGGGTAGAGGGGTTCCCTTTGTAAGGGACACTAGATTGAACGCCCTGACCCCAAGTGGGATTCAAGGAACTTGGATATGGTTGGCTGAAGTTAGGGGGTACAAAAGAGTTAACTTGAGGATGTTTCCCCCCAAACGATTGTGTATTTCCTTGGGAAAGAAGGTTCCAAAGTTGGGATTGTGATCCAGGTGCGTTCTGTCCATACAATAGGTTATGGAATCCAACCTGAGGTTGTCCCCCAAGTTGAGGTTGTGCCCCAATTTGAGTTTGACTTCCAAATTGAGGCTGCCCCCCCCATCTTGAGGTTGAACTCCAATAAGAATCTGGTAACCATAAGTGAACGAATGACTAGTTCCTCCAAATGGATTGGAGCCACTAGGGATAGAAACAAAATCATTCAAAGATCTATACCCAGGGGGGAGTGATGGATTTGTTCTAGATGGAAGTGGTGTCCCAATCGGATCTTGGGAGATAACCACATTTCCAGTGGGAATCATGGTAGCTTGTGGGACCATAGTAGAATGGGCCATCTGAAGAGTAGGGATCGACTGAGAACCAATCAAAATTTGGTCTGAAACAGTGGTGATTCTACTGGTAGTACCGGTAAAATGGTCCAAAGGTATTGTGTAAGTGATAGACGTCTCAGGCACTTGTGATGCCATAGGTCAATCGGGACTCACTCCTAGGTTACCGTGAAGGTCATGCACTATCAAAGGAAGGAAATGAGGAATGGAAGTTCCAATAGTGTGAGCCAGGGTCATAAATGATTCACTATGAAAAAGAGGATCCTCTAGTCCAGATCTTCCATTAGGTCCAGTAGATACTCCAGTATTATCAACAATAACAATTTCTCCAGCCAAGTTCATGCGAAGTATACGTGGGTCTGACCTAAGAGGGGGGAGTTTAAAAGCCTCTAAAGAGTTTGAAACAATTTGAAATCCTTCTAAAGAGTGTGTGCTTCCAATTTCAGAAGCTACCTCATTGTTGACTACTCCCTCTGGAGAGCCTTCTGGTGAGTTACGAGGCAAGGGTTAGTAACCTTCTGGATCTTCTGGGGGTATCCCTTGCATCCTATGTGAACGACGAAGGCCGATGTTGCTCGATATAAGTAAATAATGAAATAAATCTATGGCTGACTAGAGGAAACAAACAACACTCACTAATAAAATCTAGGAATCAAACCAAGCAAACAAACTTTCTTATTTCGAAGTCACTAGTTGGTGATGAAATTCAACATCGCTAAATCAAGACAAGAAGGGGTTGGGATAGGCAGGTGGAAAAGTTACGTTGATGACCTGCTTAACAGACTTACACCCTCATGCAATCTCCCACACATAATCATGGGTATACCTTCTAAGGAGCCCGAGAGAGTTTGGCCAATGTCGATTCCAGGTATCGTGAAGACTTGCCCCTCCACAATCACCTCGTATAAAGACCCTAAAGAGATAGACTACTAATGTTACCAACTACTACAATTATTCTTGGGGAAACAGTCGACAGTCCGATCCACACACAAGGGAAGGGTATCTAGCTCGAAATCAACTTGAAAGGATTCCACTCATCATTGTGGGTATACCTTTAAGTGACCCCCATAATATGTGTAATCTCTAAACCAAGACCAACAAAGTAGGGTGAGTAACTTTGCTAGTCTTAATGCAACCTCAGGTTTGACCCTTGTGTGAGAAGGGCTTCCCAGGAAAAAATGTAGCAATTGGATTTGAACTCTCCCTACCACAAGATACTATTGTGTATTTTGATGCTTTGGAGAGTGTACCTCACAACCTATTCCAAAGCGCTATCCTAGCTAATGTTGGTGTAAAAGATACCTAGAAAATAAAAGTTACGAATTAAATTTTAGATTTACAATGTATTTTAGAGGCTGTTGCTTACTCAAAAATGATATGGAAATGAAACTGTTGATGTTATGACCTTGACCAAATAAAATGTAAAAAGAGATGAATGCGCAATTTTCAATTCAATGAACTCTAGTTACAGTAGGGAGAAGTTATTTTTCTTTTGAAGTACAACAAGATACTAATTGCAATTCCTTAATTCTGAATGAGCACAATTCCAAATAATCATGAACTACAAATTTTCCAATTTCTTCTTATATTTCGAATGTAAAAAAGTTTCTTATAAGAAATTGCTAAAAAGAATAAATGAATTCAATTCTTCCTTTCTAAGATAAAATCAAAGATATGATAATGAAAGGAAAATGCAACCTAAGAAAATCAAGGCACTCTCAATACCATTCCCAAATCAAATTCACAATGTAAACAAAACGAAAAAGACAAGAAAAATTCTTGACATAAGCAAGAAAGAAGTGTTTCTTAATCAACAAACAATCTGACAAATAAAATGAATCCAAAACTCAATACAAACCAAAAACCCTTTGTCAAACAAGCACTTAGATGAGGATCCGAGACTATATCCTTGTGACAATGAGTATGAGCAAAAACTTGCAAAAAGAAAAGAAAGACTTTTAATCACTGAAAACCAACCACAAGCAAGCTCCAAACTCAAGAATCAATCAATCATGGGCATAGGAAGTTCACCCCACGATTTCAAGACAAATTTGGGTGGTGAAAGGCAAAATGACTCACTCCATCAAAACCTACAAGAGTTGTCGCAGGCTGGGCATAAGACACAGTGCGACGAGCAAGGGTCATCATAGGCCACTGGCATAGCAGAGTGTGATGTCTTCGCACCAGATTGGCTAAGCAGAGGGCGATGAGAAAGGGTCATCATAAGCTGTCAGTAAAGTACAGTGCGACAATCTCTGTAAATTTTGAAAATTTGGGAGAAAGACAAAAAATCCAAAAGAACTTGTAAACCCAGGGAGTCTCAATGGATCAGCCACAGACTCAGAGAATGAAAATTATAAGAATAATGCAGGCTAAAGGCAAATGGGAAGAAAAAAATAAAAAGGAGGTCGTATCCCAAGTATGGTCTCCAATTTTGTTATGGGACTTATTGGTAAATGCAAACATAAACAGATCTCCCTAGATCCACCTAGATCTAGAACAAAACAGAATAGGAAATGACGCTTTCCCTAAGCTCTAATCATTGAGTTTACTATCAAACGAAACATAGGCAACATACCGTTTAAATATCGCTTCCTCTTGACGTCGTTGTCCTAGCTCCACTCTAGTGCTCCTGTGATATTAGATCTGCAAGAGAATACAAACCAACCAAAGTGAAAGCAATATAGCATAATCAAAGAGAACCTATGTATGTGATCAATGAATCATCCAATAAAATGAGATGAGTTTTATGGGAAAGAAACATATCACTGTATTATAAATAATGAAAGTGGAGATTACAACCAAAGCCTTGATTTTGCAAGGTCTCCTTCTGATGACCCTTTTCTCCAACACACACGCTTACTCCAAACTTGAATGAAGAAGATCCACAATGACTTGATGAACTGAAATGAAGCTCTCAAGAATGACCCAATGCATAATTCTCCATACAATCTTATCCAATTCAACCTTCATTAACCTTAGTCTTTTCCATGAGAAATCTTTATATAGGGGAAAGAGGGATGGTTGAAGATATTAGGATGATCCCACCAAATCAAAGAAGCGAGTAGGATCCCAACCATACAGATGCCACCTCACCTTCTAGAAAATTCCCTTCTAGAAATTTCGTGAAGGTCGACCTTTTCTTAGCCTTTTGGCATTGTCGCACACCAGCTGTAGAGCAGCTTGCAGAGACATCGCAAACTATTTTTAGGGTAGAGTGTGAGGACCATGTATCGTCGCACCCTTCTTATGATGCAGCCTACGACGACCTTCCTTAATAAGTTTTTTTGGAAAAGGAAGCCAATCGCTTTCCTCATGGAGAAAGGCTCTTTTTGGGAACATGAACATATGTTGTCAGTGGATCACTAAGATGACCAGAATAATGTGTAACACTCATGGCCCTGGAAAACGATAACAACATCGATCTTCTCTCTTTGCAGTGGTGGCAATGACACTCACACATAGCTCTACAGAGTGCCATATTCAAGTTCTCAACAACACTCCAGCTTCAGCTCTATCGAAACCAAATATCTTCCTTCACAATCCTTTTGAAATAGAAAGATATTTCTTCAGGTTACAGGTCTACGCCCTTTTCCACACTTTTAACCCACGCTTAGCGTGATCATATTACATTTCCAGTGATTTCTGTCCATCACAGTCACACTTAATCAAAATGGGGCGACCTAGTTGCAATCCTCCAAGCGACAAAGCAACATGTGCAGTCTCCAATGACAAAGAAAACAAGCAAACACAACTCACACACCTAAGCTGATCCAATGGTAGGGTGTCGAATTTACTCTTTACGGTTGTGGTCTCTTTTAAACAAACCATATCCATCTCAATGACACACCCTGGAAAATCAGCAAAAAACCATATCGTTGATACCTCAGCAAATGCAATTTCACCTCAATGATTACACTGTCAACACATAGAAATCCCTCCTTGATACAACAGACTAAACAGTCTAGCAGCTCCTCTTACATGCAGGGAGTGCCTCTCTTTGATTGGCGACTATAATCCTGAGCGGAATTAACATCACATTCACCCGGACAATAGAGTCCAAAAACACAACGATCCTCTTTCTCCACGTCGCTCTCGTCTTATTGACAGTTCACATCAAACAATAGATAACAATAGTGGGAAGAAATATATTTTCTGAGAGTGGTTCTTTTCCTCCTCCATGCGGGCATGAAGCTTCTCCTTAGCCACAGTCTTCTCAACCAAAACAGATTGATTTCCTCCCATAGGACAACAGAAATCAAATTCTTCTTAGCCACTCAGCGAGTTTGTCGCACCAAATGTAGACAACGATATCATGCAAAAGAATCAACAACACTTCAATTTCTCTTCCAATGATCTCTTCTCTCAATCGTCGAGGAGAAACAACCTAATATGCTCTCCTAGAATGAACATCACTACACGGTCTCCTCACACATTGTTATCCTATCAATGTGGTGGACAAACAGTTAGCAATCCACACTTATAACCAACACACAAATTAACAATCTACTATCTGCATGTTCCTGGGCCCTCTCGTGAGGGAGACAGGCCCAGGCTTGCTTTGATACCAACTTAAAAATTCATTATGTACAAGCATTACTTGAATTAATGTAATCATACATATAAATACAATAGGTGTTGTCTTAGGATAGAGAAACTATCTTGATCACACAATCACGTGAATATCTCAACCTCACACTATTCTAGCACTCTTAGTTGGAGATAATCTCTCTCACAACCAGCTAGACCTAACCCAACTCTCTACCAAGATGACCAATAATAATTACAGCCAAATATATGGGCACACATAATACAAGTAGTTATTATATATTCTAACATTTAAAGGATTCTTGGGTGGTATAGAGACGATTCTTGGGTAGTATAGAGTACGAGAGTCACGAGGGTGTTAGTGTAAAACATGATTAAACAAAGTGATATCACGTTAAAGAGGACTTACCAATGTTGATTGTAGAACGTGTTTAATCCAAAACATTACTCATCTTTCGTGCTTGACTAACTGTTTGGGGAGACGAGTATTTATCTTTTAAAAATGATTTTAAAAGAGAGGTATTTATTTAAAAATAATGATGTAAAATGATGTAAATGTGATGTATATTTAATTTAGCGATGGTATTTTTTAAAGGTTTGTTCATCTTTATTTAAAAAAATCATATTGCATCATGGATGATGAAGTTATTAAGTTATGGTTTATTTAGATAACTATTGATTTATTAAAATTTAATAAAGGAAAGTTCACTATTAGTAAACTTTAATAAAGGAATGTTAACCTTTTGTCGTATTTACAATAGAGTAACTTACAAATAAAATTGTTGAATTTACTTTATCTTTATTATTTTAAATATCTTGGTTAAGTCATTCATTGAATGAATATGAGGTTTTGGGATGTGTCATTTTCATAAAAAAAAATTAGGAAAATTTAGCAAATTTATAAATTTTTATAATAAATAATTTTTAAGTCTAAATTCTATTTGATAATATTTATAAATTTATTGATAATATTTATAAATTTATTATTGGTTGCTTATTCAAATGTATAATAACGTACATGTACATACATGAGTAGAGTCATGTTTTTTTGTCTAATTATTACATTAATGATTTAATTAATAATTAATGGCATTGTAATATACACAAGGTATATTACAAGTCATCCCTCCTAAAAACAAGCTTCGTCCTCGAAGCATAGGTAAAGACGGATCTTGTTGCCACGTCATTAGGTACTCTACAAAATAGCTTGCACATCCTTGAAATGTTATCTTTCCTATATTAAAGTAGTTCATTTTGCACAATCTCCAATAGCTTTTGGATTGAGTGTAAATAATGGGCACTTATGTCCTCACTTTTCAAAATTTCTTTCACCTTCAACAAATAAACATTATCCTCAAACTTTATTTTAGCCCGAGAGATAAAATATTCAAATGTGAGACATCTCTTTGAAACCAAACAATCGACAACAAATTTCAAAAGTTGTCGGGCCTAAGAATCCCTTGCAAACTTGATTGTTGCAATGCATTCTTCTTATTTGGAAAGAAAAGCATTTGATTCAGTGGGAGTCTTGTCTAAGAGACCTTCAAATTTGAACCTTGCCTATGTGAGATAGTGGTGAATATTATGTGGAAATGAGCGAAGCGTACACATGGGTGCCTTATTTTTAGTGGGATATTTTGATGTTGCATAGTTCTCATTCATGTGAGGGATAACCATTTGGGTGTTGCACTTGGTTCCTAGAGTTCCAGATTCTAGCAATGGCTTTTGGAAGTAAACACACCTTGAATCTACATACATCCTGGCATTGACATTGTCCAAGGCATTTAAAACATCAACCTCGTTTTTCTAGAAGGAGTCGCCAAATACATGTTAGGTATCTAGGCTCACATGATCTTGAAATGCTTCAACCTGTAAACATGGGTTGATTGCAATGGCTGCTGATGCTGCCACTTCTGACTTTGTCTGCCAAATATTGCTATCCCGAGAGAGGAATTGTATGTTAATATTACTCTTCTCAATAATGTCATCATCCATTGTAGTCAACTTTCACTGGCTCCCATAGGAGGCTCCCATGAGGGCTAAGTTATTTATAATCTCACATCCCAGAGCACCAGTCCCCACAAGAAACACTTTTGCATCTTCCAACTTTGTATGTGTCTCTTTTCCAAATACATATATCTGGGGATCGTAATGAAAATTCAGAGGCCACACGTCATTTATCCCAAGGGGTTCTATAGGAAGAGATTCCAATGAATCAAAATAGAAGAATTGGAAAAGTGGATGAAAATTGCTAGAACAGACTTTCACGATTACCTTCCCAATGATTCCACCAAACATAGTTGCCATGGGATTCAACATTGCATGAGAACCACTTGCAAAATGCTTGAACACATTTATATTTTCATCAATGGCATTGAAATCTAACCTAATCAAGAAATTGTCATTGTCATTTAAATCCTTTTCCACATCAATAAATCTATTGACATCTTCGTCTGAAGAAGCACGAGGGAAACACCCAAATTGATGAACAAATTTATCTAGTGCTCGGAAATCCAAGTGTAGAATTGTAGTTTGATCAAACTTGGATATATTTTTGAGAAGAAACTCGTCAGGATTTTCAAGTTCTTTATTCAGTGGCTTAAAATTTAAGAGCTTGGGTTTCTTAACCTCAGTGACTATGCTACCCATCTCATAGCATCCAAAATTACTGGTGTATTCCTATAGGTGGAAAGAATATGGTCTAACATTCATTAATTTTGTTGGCTTTCCATCGTTGAGCTCACCCATACCTTCAAATTTAGATAAAACAATGAAATCTCCATACTCGAATTGGAGCCTCCCATCATCATCCGTAATAAATTTTCCATCTGGACCAAAAAAAATCAATTTTGGGATGTATTTAACATGGAAAAGCCAAAAGATATCCTTAGTTTTATTTTGCAAATGGAAATGCATCCATGGAAAGCGACGTTTGGTATCACATTCAAAATATTTAAAAAAAAAAATTCCCCTTTATCATTGATAAAAACAACCTCAAACGCTTCTCCTCTTTCCTTTAGCTCCTTATATACTCGAATAAGATTCATAATGAACTGAAAGTAAGAATCATAATATTGATTGATAAAGAAAAACAAAGAAATTGTCTTGCCCACAAGTTCATAAATTGGGATTGGAATCTCTGCATGTATAACACTATCCCCATCATCAAACTCTATCACAAAATCACCTTCATTAGAAACCAAGAGGGACTCCAGGGTTTGTTCTCGTAGTATTGTTTTCTCTTCAGCTTCAATCTCTGTAATATACCTTGTGTATATTACAAAGTCATTAATTATTAATTAAATCATTAATTATTAATTATTAATTTTAATGTAAAGTCACATCTTTTTAGACGTGACTCTACTCTTGTACATTTATTTATACACCTTGTTGTACATTTGAATAAACAACGAATAATACATTTATTAAATATTAAATACATATTTTATATATATCAAGTATTAAGCATCCAAGTGGTATCAGAGAGAAAATATTGGCAAAAGACAAAAGAACATGCATTCAATATGGAAAATATCATTCTTAAAAACATGAAAATTATGGAAAATATGAGCAACACTCTTGAAGAAATAAAGAATTATGTGAATGAAATAATGGAAGAACTAATAGTGTTGAAATTACTAAGACAACTGAGAGGGGGGGTGAATCAATTTTTACTGTGCTTAAACAATTTTAAGTCTATTAAACCAATTTTAATCTTTCATCAAGTGACCATCAATATTATACATCATATGAACAACATAAATAATGAGCATCAATCATACATAAGATATACACAGAGACATATTTTCACGAGGAAACCCATAAAGGGAGAAAACCTCTTCTTCTTCGAAATGATAGGTAGTCTTTTAAGTTTTGTACATCATCTATGTTTGAGCACCAACTCAAAGTGAGGCTACTACATCTGTTTTACAAGCTCCAACTTGTTGAGAGAACCAACTCTTTGGTTTCTCTAGCACCCACTAGAAGGAAGCACCAACTCCCTAAATATTCCAGCACCAACTGGATTTATACAAGCACCAACTTGTATACAGAAAACTATGTGTTTTCACGAGCACCACCCTGCCACCCTGTTTTTCTAGGCACAACTAGATGGAAGATACAACTTCCAATATTCAAGCACCAACTTGAATATCAGAGGACCACAGTCCTCCCTAGCACCACCCTTCCTCCCTGATTATGCATAATTGATTGACAAACAAACAATACANACCCTGTTTTTCTAGGCACAACTAGATGGAAGATACAACTTCCAATATTCAAGCACCAACTTGAATATCAGAGGACCACAGTCCTCCCTAGCACCACCCTTCCTCCCTGATTATGCATAATTGATTGACAAACAAACAATACAAGTATTTCAATTCTTACCCCTTCTTCACTGTTCTGCAATTCTTCTCTGGTTCAAAAACTATTTTGCAGTTATTCTCTGCTACATGCTATTATGCTATTCTTCTCTTGCTTCTGTCTGTTTGGCGACTGTTACTCATCTCTAAGTTTTATCTCATGCTCTCCATTCTTTCATTTTACCCTTCTTACATTTCATCTCATTGTTTCGGTTAGAACAACCAACCTTACACAGTCGTTGCGTCTCGCCTTTTATACTCATCAACCTCATCAGTTACACCTTGAATCTCCTTGGGCAAAGACAAAAACTTCTCAGCAACTGTATCACCAACCGATCAAGAACCATGATTCGATTTTCTAACTGAATTGTAACTGAACTTATTAATCATGAAAATAAACGATGACCCTTCGATCATATTCCTGATTAACCTGCACCGTTGGATTACCAATGATGGATCTCGCGCCTACTCCATATACCCACTAGCTGTGACCATGGTCCTAATCAGAATGCCTTTTGCATTTCACATTTCGGCAATCCTGTGTCGAAGGGTCTCGACACTCCAAGTTGCGATCGCCGAAAAAGAGCTTAGTTTTGCTAGCCCCACCTTCTCATATGATCACCGATGGTGACCACAGCCTACACAAAAAGGCGTTTTCGCATTTCGCATTTCAACAATCCATAGGTGAAGAGTCTTGACTCTTCATGTTGCGATCTCTGAAAAGGGGCTTATCTTTGCTAGCTCCTCCCTCTCACATGACCACTAGCGGTGACCTAGCGCTTATCCAAAAAGTGCTTCGTAATTCACAAATTCAGGAATCCTGTGGTGAAGATTCTTGACTCTTCATGTTGCGATCGTTGAAATGGAGCTTAGATCTGCTAGCTCCTTCCCCTCACGTGACCACCGATGGTGACCATAGGCTACGCCAAAAGGTGCTTCACGATTTCGTGTTTCATCATTCTTGTCTTGAGTGTCCTTGACACCTCCAACTCCCAGTATCTGAAACTCTGAAATGGAGTCAAATCAACGGTCCACAATATTGATGATTCGACGGTCCAGATCTTTTCGTGATCTCACATATCGCGAGTTCCTGCCATGAGTTTCTTCCTTGACTCCTCCAACTCCCGGTATCCAAAACTCTGAAACGAAACCTTTTTCATGCTCTGATCTATCGCCACGTGTCCCTCTTGGACCAACGATCCATATCTTATCGCGATTTCACATATCGCGAGTTGGAAGGTTAGAGCATTGCCTTCCTTTGACTTTCCATTCAGCAAAAAGTTAATCCCTTGCCATGTGTACTCCTCGACGATGGACGACCCTCCTTCTTTCGGGACTTTGTAAGCCCACTTCATCTTGTACTTAAACATCGTGCTCCTTCTTTTGGATCCAACGTCTAAGATTTTTTCTCCTCTTTTGCATGTTCCTCCTATCTGTATTCAGATCTGACGGTCATCAGGAATTCGGGATGGATGATCCAATGATCACTGTTGCTCCTCACTGTTGATCTTGCCATTTCCATGCCATCATCACTCTGCTGAACGTGTTGATCTTTTCCATCAATGAAAAAACATGCATACTCTACCTCTGTCTGAAAACATGCCAACAAATAGAGGAGGTAGTCTTAGTATGTGTGGAGGAGGGTTTCCACCAAAACTAAATCGTGCTTCAAGAAGGAAATCAGAAGAATCCCTTTGTCACCAAGTCGAACCTTGAAGGTGAGGGCCAGTTCACACCAATGTTTAAATAGTCAACACTGACCCAATCAACATTTGGACAATCGTCGTAGTCACAATCTGGTCTCTGAAACAAACAAGAATAAACAAACACATAATCGTTGAACTAGATGAGCATAAAAAGGCTGTCACCTTTGTGAATAAATCCTACCAGAATTTGATTTTGTTGCTCTGTAATGAGGAACGTGATTTCTTAATCAGAAACAATGGAGGAAAGGTCCCAGTAACGGAGCTTATGGGGAAAAAAATGGGTTTGTATTTCTCAGCGCTGTGGTGTGGTCCTTGTAAATATTTCAATGCACAACTTATCGATATTTACGATGAGCTCATGAGGAAAGGAGAGGCCTTTGATATTTTGTTCATCCACTTTGACCGCACGGAAGAAAACTTCAAAAATTATCATGCAAGCATGCCATGAATGGCTCTTCCATTTGGAGATAGGAATTAGTGTGAACTGTCTCGACATTTTCATGTTCATTCTATTCCGACCTTGATTTTTATAGGGCCAGATGGGAAAACATTATAGACAGAAGAAGGGGAATTGATCCGAGAACATGAAATATGATCTTACCCATTTACACAGGAAATAATGAAGGAGATTGAAGCTGAAGAGAAAACAATACTATGAGTGAAAACCCTGGAGTCCCTCTTGGTTTCTGATGAATGCGATTTTTTGATAGAGTTTGATGATGGGGATAGTGTTAGACATGCATAGATTCCAATCCCAGTTTCTAAACATGTGGGAGAGACAATTGCTTAGTTTTTATTTATCAATCAATACTACGATTCTTACTTCCAGTTCACTTTGAATCTTATTCGAGTATATAAGGAGCTGAAGGAAAGAGGAGAAGTGTTTGAGGTTGTTTTAATCAGTGATAAATGGGAAACATAAACTTTTAAATATTTTGAATGTGATACCAGATGCTGCTTTCCATGGATGGGTTTCCCTTTATGAAATAAAACTAAGGATCTCTTTCATATTTTCCATGTTAAACACATCTCTTTCGGTATGAGTGAGATCAATGATGGAAAGCCAAGAAAAGTAATGAATGTTAGACCATATTGTTTCCACCTACAGGAAGACACCATTAATTTTAGATGCTATGATATGGGTAGCATAGTCACTCAGGTTAAGAAACACAATCTCTTAAATTTTAAGCCATTGATAAAGGATTTAAATGACAGTGACAACTTCTTGATTCGGTTGGATGTCAATTCCATTGATGAAAATGTAATGTGTTCAACTATTTTTCAAGTGGTTCTCGTGCAATGTTGAATCCCATGGTTGCTATGTTTGGTGGAATCATTGGGAAGGTAATAATGAAAGCATGTTCTGGAAAGTTTCATCCACTTTTCCATTTCTTCTATTCCAATTCATTGGAATCTCTTCTTGTAGAACCCCTTGCTCTAGAGGACGTGAGGCCTCTAAATTGTCGTTACAATGCCCAAATTTTTGTATTTGGAAAAGAGATGCATATAAAGTTGGAAGATGTGAAATTATTTCTTGTGGGGGTTGGTGCGCTAGGATGTGAGCTTATAAAGAAATTATCCCTCATGGGAGCTTCATGTGGGAGATAGGGAAATCTGAATACAATGGATGCTGACATTATTAAGAAGAGTAATATTAGTAGATAATTCCTCTCTTGGGATTGGAATATTTGGCAGTAAAAAACAAAAGTGGCAGCATCAAAAACCATTGCAATCAACCCACATTTACAAGTTGAAGCAATGCAAGATCATGTGATCCCAGATACCCAACATGTCTTTGGTGACTCCTTATGGAACAATGAGGTTTATGTTGTTTTAAATGCTTTGGACAATGTCAATTCCAGAATGTATGTAGAATCAAGGTGTGTTTACTTCTAGAAGTTATTGCTAGAATATAGAACTCTTGGAACCAAGTGCAAAACCCAAATGGTTATCCATCACCTGATTGAGAACTATGGAGCATAATGAGACCCCCATGAAAAGAAGGAACCCATGTGCATGCTTCATTAATTTCCACACAATATTCACCATTGTCTCACGTGAGCAAGGTCCAAATTTGAAGGTCTCTTAGACAGGATTCCAACTTAAGCAAATGCTTTTCTTTCCAAATCAGAAGAATGCATTGTAGTAATCAAGTCTGTAGGGAATGCTCAGGCCCGACAACTTCTGAAGTCTATTTTTGATTGTTTGGTTTCACAGAGATGTCTAACATTTGAATATTGCCTCTCTTGGGCTAAAATAAAGTTTTAGAATAATGATTATTTGTTGAAGGTGGAAGAATTTTTCAAATGTGAGGACACAAGATCCCATTATTTACACTCAATCAGCTAACAAAAGCTATTGGAGATTGTGCAAAATGAGCTACTTTCCCATGTCTAGACTGGATTCCTTGAAAATGAGCATTCAGGCTTCCTTGCACTCGATTCAGGGAATATAGGAAATCCAACCTTTCAAGGATGTGCAAGCTATTTTGTAGAGTACCTAATGAATTGGAAACAAGATTCATCTTTACCTATGCTTTGAGGACGAAGCTTATTTTTAGGAGGGATGACTTGTAATATACCTTGTGTATATTACAATGTCATTGATTATTAATTAAATAATTAATGTAATAATTATTAATTTTAATGTAAAGTGACATCGTTTTAGACGTGACTCTACTCATGTACGTGTATTTTTACATGGTGTTGTACATTTTAATAAGTAACGAATAATAAATTTATTAAATATTAAATATATATTTTGTATATATCAAGTATTAAGCTTCCAATCTCCTTCAGTATCTCTTGTGTAAATGGGCAATCTTGGATTCCTTTTTCTTGGATCAAGTCCACTGCTTCTATCTTTAAAAATTTCCCTTATGGCCCTATAACAATCAAGGTCAGGATAGAATGAACATGAAAGTGTCAAGACAATTTACACTGATTCCTATCTCCAAATGGCAGAGCCAACCATGACATGCTTGCATGATAATTTTTGAATTTTTCTTCTGTGTGGTCAAGGTGGACGAACACAATCTCAAATCCCTCTCCTTTCCTCATGAGCTCATCTTAAATCTCAACAAGTTATGCAGTGAAATATTTATAGGGACCACACCAGAGCATTGAGAAATATAGACCCATTGTTTTCCCCACAAGCTCTGTTATTGGAGCCTTCTCTCCATTGTTTCCGATTAAGAAATATTGTTCCTCATTGTAGAGAAATTACATCAAATTCTGGTGGGATTCATTCACAAAGGTGACAACCTTTTCATGATCATCTACTTCAGCCATTATGTGTCTGTTTATTATTGTTTTTGTCGGAGACCATATTGTGATTGGTGCTGATTATCCAAACGTTGATTGGGCTGGTGATGACTGTCCAAACGTTGGTGTGAACTAGCCATCACCTTCAAGGTTTGAATCGGTGATGAAGGGATCCTTCGTATCTCCTTATTGAAGAAAAATTTGGTTTTGGTGGAAATCCTCCTCCAAGCATACGAGGACAACCTTCTCTATTAGTTCTTACATTATTTCATTCAAAAAATTCTTTATTTCTTTGAGAGTGTGATTCATATTCTCCATAATGTTATTTGTGTTGTCAAGTATGACATTTATGGTTTCCATAGTAATGCATGTGGCTTCAACTTGATGACACAGGTTTTTCTTTGATACCAAATGAAAGCTGTAAACAAGATATATATAAAAATATATACTTAATATTTATAAAGTTATTATTCCTTCCTTATTCAAATGTACAACAACGTGTATAATTACAAGTACATGAGTGGAGTCACTCCTTTTTGTCTAAAAAGACGTGAATTTACATTAAAAGTAATCATTATTACATTAATGATTTAATTAATAATTAATGGAATTGTAATATACACAAGGTATATTACAGAATCTTATAGCCTTAATGATGATATTATGGGATATTCACTTTCTTGCATATACTAGAAATGTGGAAATATCCTTTCCCCCCCCTTACAGGCCACCACCGGTGGGTTATTTTAGGTGGTCAATTTTTTTTCTACACATGATGATGTAGCTACTTGTTGAGGTTTTGAGATTGTATCAGCATAGACTAGGCTAATAGCCCTATGTATTTGATCCAAAACGGATTTGAACCAATGAATGGGTGTAAGAATCAGTACCTCCAGGATTAACTTAGTGATTATGAAGGTTAGTAAACCATGTAAAATGCATTGCAATTGTAAAATAGAATAAGACAAAAGGAAAAAATAAATAAATGAAAGGAAAAAAGATGAGGAGAGAGTATCCAGAGGAAAGGGAAACAAAAGGTCATCACGTTGGCCTTCCCATTACCACAACTCTCCCTATATCCTTATACAGGTTCATTCTCAAAGGGTCTTTTGGACAAGGAGAGGAGGATGGAAAAAGAGCCAATAAAACATTGCAAACAAATATTTCTAAAACAAATTGAACCTGCATTCAAAGTTGGTTTTCCCTTTTGTGTTTATAGGGTAAAATCTGAGTTCTTATGGGTGAATTTATTCATTTTTATGTGATTTTCTCTATCTTTGTGATGAAATGGAGTTGCTATGTATTTTAATGGTTTCATATGTGTTGTTTAGATAACATGAATCCTTTTGTAGGCTTGTGTGAGGTTGTTTTCCATGGATACAGTCCCCATGAGAAAATAAACCGACCCAACAATGCTTTAATAACTTTTGTACATCCATTTTGAAGATGGGAGATCAATGGCTCTTATTCCAGAGCTATTGCAAATTTGTAGGAAGTTGCTAACTTCTTTTTTTATGGATGTTGGGAAAATTTTGTCACTCCTCTAGATCATATTTTCATTCCCTAAGTCAAATTTAGCTTGTCTAGGTCAAAATAATGCTTTCTTGGTCGATTTACTATTTGTTTGCCAAGCTAATTTCTTCCTCACTGGAGTGTAATTTCATTACTGGAGAAAATCCCTTTCCCCCTAGGTGTTTTATTTTGTACCTAGAAAAATTCACATCCCCCAGGGTGATTGCATTGGTTGTTGGGTGATTAAACTACCTAGATGGCCAATTTTATTTTGTTGGGCGATTAACTTACCTTGCTAGTCGACTCACTAGGTCATTGGTCGACTCAATTACATTGCAATCTATTTTTGTGAATGAGCAGCTTTGAGAAGTGACAAAAGTAGCCAACAAATATAGATTTATCAGATGCTTTAAAGTAGGCTTTCATTGCACATAATATAAATCTATACACTTGAGCCATTTGTTTAAACATTTGATATATGCATAGTGAGTACAAATGGTTGGAAAATTGCAACAATGATGTACCCCCTCTAACTGTGCCAATGTGGTCTCGTGCCATCATTATTGTACGTTGTGAGCTATAGATTTCCTTATCTGCAACTTGCATGTCACTAGTGTGATATTATGTGGCCATAGTATCCATTATAATCTACATCGTTACAATCAACTTGTAGAAAGAAACATATGGAAATTAATGTCTTAATTAATATTTATTGGGACTCGAGAGAGAAGGGACTCTTAAGTAGTTAGTCCAATTGGGAAAATTTTGAATGAGATTCAAATATTGACACTTACATCTCTATACACGATAATGTTGGAAGGACCAAAGTTTCCAGAGTAGAATGCATAGGTTTCACTAGAAAATAGTGGGCCATCTATTGGCATATCACAGGCCTTGCATCCATAAGAATAACATCGTAGTTTGTAGTCAATATCTCATTTATTGTTTGATCTGAAAATAGAAGGCTGAATTGTTATGCTATGCAAGCACCCTCTACTTCATTAAAATAAACTTTACAGGACCTTGCTTCATGTGTTAAAATATGCAAGATAGACTTATGTGTTAAGTTCATGTATCTTCTTGTAAATTCTTATGTGTGAGGATATGTTATTTTAAATGGTTATATATGTACTTTCAATAAATACACAACAACATAACTTGCATCAAATAAACCATCAAACTCAGAACAATCACGACATGATAAAGGAGTTCACCCCCCTCCGAGCTACATCTCCTTGAGCCTCCATCAATGGACTTGGCTCTTTGGGATTAATTTGTC
>SNQJ01S0000465.1:24833-40241 GCA_010110895.2 Picea sitchensis
TGGGGCTTCTAGATGACTCATGAGGGTTCTCCAACTTCACATGGCCATAACTCTCTAGCCGTGAGGAGTTATGTGGCATTCCACATACCACCAGAAATGACATGACATGTACTATCCATTTGAAATAGTCTTACCTACAAATATATCAAAAAACATACCATTATCCATCAAACAAACTTGGGTCCATTACCCAAACCTTTGTTCTACCTGACTTTCTTCAAGGGTTGACATCAATGCTAACCAACCCAATTAATCAACAGTTAAGTCGATAACTTTGTTTATTGTTATATATATAATAAATAATAAATAAATCTAAAATAATAATAAAATATAATATAATATAATATAATAAAGTGATAATAAATAATAATAATAATAATAAAATGTAAATTCATGACTCTTCGCACAAAGGGAACCTTGGCTATATTTAAGCCGGGTCGTCTTCAATGTACATATCATCATTCAATAATTAATAAATACATATATTCATTATATGTCACTGAGAAAATATTTTAATACAACATTGGTATCAAAGCTAAAATCTTGTCATAAAAAAGGGAAATACAAATTTTTCTTTACATGGAGGATACATTTTATCTCTTTACGTGGAAGAATTTTTGCTTGGAGGAGTTAAAAAAGGGAAATATAAATCTTCTTTACGTGGAGGATAAATTTCATAAGAATTCACATAAAAGTGAATAACGTGAAAAGTGTTATGGTATAAGATCTCATGGGGATCTTGTTGAATACACAACAAAATCTCCCCAAGATTAACCTAGTAATCATCGACATAAAGGGAGCTAGACTTCTAATGGTTTTCCTAGACCTAGATTCAAACACAAGGATTCAGATTATCCTAAGGAGTGCTGAAGTTTGCATACCTTTATTGAGGTTGTCCTTCACATCTCCTAGTTGTTGTAGTCTTGAAACTCCATCTCCAAGATCCACAACCTACTTCCTACATACAAAAGATAATCAAAACCTTTCTACCTCTCTACTTGAGATTAGAATCCTAAATCTAATTTGGTTCTAATTAGATCTACAATAGCATGAATTAGATCTAAACATTTGTTCATCAATTACAAGCATTTATAAGGGGGAAAACCAAATCATCTATTGAGAACATAAGAGAAATTACATAAAGCATACCTTAGATGTTGATGCATGATCCCTTGACCTCCTTGCTCCTCCCTTAGCTTCTTGGTCAGACTAAGTTCACTGAATTCTGGTTGTGATGGATGGAACAAATACCTATGAAATTAGACAACATAACAATACTTCTCAATTCTTCCTCCCTCTTTCCCAAGGCTTGCCTTTGTTATATATATCTTTGGAGGAGGCTTGGGAGAGGTTGTTATATCTTCTAGAGATCACTAGAGACTCGAATGATGTGAGATCCTAGGCCCTTGAAACAAATATCCAACTCATATCTCACATTTCACCTCGTAACTCCCCGATTCTAGAAGTTTTACAATGCCTCACTTGTTGAGCCACTAGTGACCAACGAGGGACCTCTCTTGTTGTCTACAAGGTGTCCCGTGAGTATCTCCAAAAAGGGGATAAAAATTAAGGAAAATATGTATTCTAGATTCTATACTCTTATGGATTCGTCTTTGGACTATAGGGTGGAAATTAAGGCTATGACACCATCAATATTACTTGTGTCATTCTTTCATCCTTGTTAAACCATGAAGGAGAACGATCATACTTGCATCATTATTTATTTCTCGTTAAACCATGAAGGAGGAAAAAAATACAAAAAAAAAAGAGTGGGGGGGTTTTCACCATTGGTATATTCTCAAAATGGTAGCATCAGTCAAGTTTCCCTTGAACATGGAACTTTTTTGAGTCCTCGTCATACAATTGAGTTTTAGTTTACCTAGGAGCCATCCCAGTAATATGAGTAAGAGATACTCTTCCGACTGGTTACTCTTCCAGTCATAATGGAGAGTGTTATGATGCCTCTTGATTTGTTTCACTATATTCGTCCATCTCTTTTGTCTTTCTTCCAATTCACCATTGTGTCATGCTATATGTTCAAGGGAATTTTAAGCCCGAGTCAGCCATATGTTGTTTTGTTGACCTTTTGATTCGACCATCCCTGTGTTAGTTGTACGTTATGATACTCTTTCTTCACATCATCTCTTGGTGTATGTTTCATGTCGATTGATGGGGGATACATTAAGTCCCTCCTTCTACGACTCTGTTCCTATCGAATTCAACACATTATCTAGGAGAGGGATCTAGAAACTGTTGAGGAAAAGGTATGGAATACCTTACTCAATCATTTTCAGATCTTGCATGGCTATGAGAAGATATTTGGGAATGTCACCCAGGGTTTATAGCCTCAAAAATTCCACTCAATCCACAAGTATCAATTACAAAGGATCAAGGATGGTTTTATGATTTATATTTGTAACTATGTAAAAATAAAAATTTAAACAAATCTAGGTGAATGCATACAGATTTTACATTGAAGTAAAAATGGAGTCAAAAGAGAAAGGAAGAACCAAGTCATGAAAACACATGTATGAGACAGAACAATAATCTAATTTTATTTCATTCTAACATACAAAACTGTGTTTATATTTTACAAACCCCTGCGAGGGTATGGACCAAAGTCATATTTAGGAGTCTCTGATGGGAACCATACAAAAAGACCCTGACAGTGAAATAAAACTGAAACTAATGATCTGGATCAATGTTCCAAAAAATGTCGCCACTTGAATCTGCAATATATTCTTTATCAACCATGAAAATTAATTCATAAACAAATAGGAGTACACAGACTATCGATGATAATTCAAACACCTTTAAAACAAGCTGTTGAAATGTATGATTTAGTTTTAAATCCTACTACCTTCAATAAGACCCTGTTGTCATCAAGAGGATTAGGCTTTCAAGTAAACTGAAAAATGAATGAAAACTGAAGCTATCTCACTAACTAGAGAGAAAACCTTAGTGTTGTAGTTCTCCTTTCTATTCTAGTTTGTAAGACTCATTTAATGTGTATATAACTCATACACATAGGTGCTCCTTGCATATGGAATAAAAAACACAACAAGTCGTATCTTTAAAAATGGTTTTTCAATGTTTCCATTGACCCCAAATATTTCCTTGTGACATACTGTATTACTAAACAAATGATTGGGATTAACATTCTTTTCATATTCGCACAACAAATAATCAACCAAACCCATGAATAAAAAGAGCATGGACAATGCCTTTACTAAATTCTAGGTTGTCCACCTTCCACAGTAATTTCCAAACACAAGTTTCAATAGATGACTATCAATAGTAAGGCGACAAAGGAGGATGAGCTGACCAAGTTGAGGGTTTGGTCAGAAAAATGCACGAACAACTTCTTAGAAAAACAGGATCACGAAGCAATAAAATAAAACAAATGCGGAAATAAAACACAAAAGATACACAATACAATAGAGACAAAGATATATGTGGTTCAACCAGTGTGGGATACGTCCACCAAAGAAATTTCCAGGTCCTTCCTTTATTATTATCCAGAAAATGAAGGGATACAACCTACAAAACACTCGTTGTAACATCCTCTTCTTTCTCTCACAATCTCCTGTCTCAAAATACAATATTTTCCATAATACATAGTCTTAATACATTTCCCTCATAAAAGAGGGTTTCCTTCTAGGTAAAAAACCATAACATAACTTCTACTGTCAGATATGCAACCTTATAATGAACGGTCTAAATTTACTATGAAATTACAATATACATTTACAAGGAAGAATTTCCTTCGGGGGCAAAGCCACCGAACCCCTGCTTGCCCTTGGACCCCGCAAAGAGGGTAACCCCCCTCTGCACTCTCCCATGTGGAGGAGTGTATATTCTTTCGGGGTGTAAATTCTTCATGGGGTATAAACACGACTGAAAATAAAGACCTCTAAATAAGGAAGATAATCAGGCTCCACAACCAACAATCTCCCACTTGGAGACTAACCTCAACAACTCCATCATTATTGTCTCTGTTGGACTATGAAACTTCTTGGACCTGGAAAATTTATCATCTTCGCCTTCAAGCTTGAATACCAACTGAAACTGAGTAGGGACTCAGTTTCTCCTTGGTTACTCCCTTAGTTAACATGTCTGGAGGATTCTGTCTAGTGTGTATATTTTCCAACTTCAAATGTCCATCTTCCAAGATGGATCATATGAAATGGTACCTATTTATATATTCTTATTCTCCGAATGGAAGGTTGAGTTCTTTGCAAGATGAATGACACTCTCACTGTCACAATACAACCTACTATTCTCCTGCTTCTTTCCCAATTTCTCCATAAACCTTTGTAACCAAATCATCTCTTTACTAGCCTCTATAGCAGCAACATACTCCTCCTTTGTTGTTGAAAGTGCAAATACCTTTTGCAGTTTTGAAATCCAACTTACCGTTGTTCCACCTATAGTAAAAACATACTCTGTGGTGGTCCTCCTACTATCTTTATCACCTTCTATATCTGAATCAACATATCCTTGTAGAATAATGTTTGAACCTTCAAAACATAATGCATGAGTAGAAGTACCTCTCAAATACATGAGAAATCACTTTACTGCCTCCCAATGTTCTTTACCTGGATTGTTCATATACCTGATCACAACTCCCACTGCATGTGCAATATCGGATTTTGTGCAAACCATTACATACATCAAGCTGCCAATTGTTGATGAATAAGGGACCCTGGACATGTATTCTATCCCATCCTATGTCTTGGGACACATTTCCTTAGTTAATTTGAAATGGCTGGCCAAAGGTGTACTAACTGGTTTTTCATTCTGCATTCTAAACCTCTCCAACATCTTCTCTATGTACTCACCTGAGACAATGTCAATTTGCGATTTTTCCTGTCTCTTGTTATTTTCATACCAAGGATTTTCTTTGCAGCACCCAAATCCTTCATCGCAAATGAATTAGCTAATTTCTTCTTGTGCACATTTATATCCTGCATATTAGACCCTGCAACAAGCATGTCATCTACATATAATAGAAAGATAATATAAGTTCCATTTTCTAGCCTTTTAAAATAAACACAATGATTAGAATGACATCGACTATAACCTTGTTTTGTCATAAACCTGTCAAACTTAAAATACCACTACCTTGGAGATTTCTTTAGGCCATACAAGCTCTTCTTCAAACTGCATAACAAATTCTCCTTCCCTTTGACCTCATACCCCTGTGGCTATTGCATATAAATCTCTTCCTCCAAATCCCCATGGAGAAAAGTTGTTTTTACATCTAACTGTTCAAGATGAAAATCTTCTGCTGCCACAAGACTTAAAATATTCCTAATCGAAGTCATTTTAACAACAGGAGAAAACATTTCATCAAAATCTATACATTTCTTTTGTGCAAACCCCTTTACAACAAGTCTAGCATTGTACCGTTTTTTTTCTCCATCTTATTCCTTCAACTTGTAAACCCATTTATTTTGAAATGCTCTTTTTCCTGCAGGAAACTGAACTAAGTCCCAAGTCTAGTTATTTACCAACGAATCCATTTCCCCTTTCATGCCTTTCTCCCATTTCTTTTTAGTGTCTACCTGCATTGCCTCTTCATAACATTATGGTTCACCAAAATCAGTCAACAATAAATAATACAATGAAATAGAGTATCGTTCAGGGGGTCTACTTAACCTAGTAGATCTTTTAACAACACTTGCAGGATTTTGAGGTACATGTTGATCCTGTTGTTGCACATTTTTATTTTCTGGTACCTTTGGAATTTGCTTTTCAGTGATCTCATCATGCACTGGGTATTCTGGTTTTTCTTTTTCCCGTTTCTTTCCCTGCAATTGATCTTTGTAAATGACCTTCTCATTGAATATGACATCTCTACTCCTAATGATTTTGTTATTTTCATAATCCCATAAGCGATAACCAAAATAATTAACACAGTATCCAATAAAGGTACACTTCTTTGATTTTGCCTCAAGCTTTGTTCTATTTTCTTTATCAATATGGACAAATGATTCACAACCGAAAGTCTTCAAAAAATAATAGTTTAACTTTTTACCTGTCCATGCTTCTTTTGGAATTATACCATCTAAAGAGCTTGAAGGTCCTTTGCTTATTAAGTAAACAACAATATCTATAGTATCTCCCCAGAAATGTAAGGGCAAACCAACATGCAATTTCATACTCCTTGCACGCTCCATGATTGTCATGTTCATCCTTTATGACACACCATTTTCTTGTGGTGTTCGTGGAACCGTATTCTATCTACGAATCCCATGGTATGAACAATAATCATCAAACTCCTTGCTGAAATATTCATCTCCATTTTCTAATCTGAGACACTTCAACCTTTTTCCTGTCTCATTCTCAATCAAAGATTTCCATTTCTTAAAAGTATAAAAAACATTAGATTTTTGTCGAATGCAATAAACCCAAGTTTTTCTAGTTGCATCATCAATAAAAGTAACATAATAATGAGATCCACCAAGAGATGATAGCTGAGTTGGTACCCATACATCTGTATGCACAAGCTCTAACCTTCCACTCTTCTTTTCTTTTTCGACTCTGAGAAATCTGACTCTCTTATGTTTTCCATAAACACAATGCTCACAAAAATCCAAATCAATTTGTTTAGGATCTGGCAACAAATTTCTTTTGTGAAGTATTTGCATCCCCTTCTCACTCATGTGTCCATGCCTATGATGAAACCGTGTTGTATCCACTCATGTAGAAGATAAATAGATAGAATAGTCAATATTACCAGTACATAAATACAATGTACCTACCTTCTCTCCTTTTGCTATCACCAATGATTCTTTGGTGACCTTCCCCACCTTATCTATAAATATGGATATACAACCTTCACTTTCCAATTTCCTTGTTGAAATCATATTTTTCCTTAGATCTGGAACTTGTATTACCTCTTTCAACAACCATTGGTTTCCATTGCTTTGCTTTATTTTTACCTTTCCCATTCCAAAAATTTTGCATGGTGCATCATTGCCCAAATGAACTTGTCCAAAATCACCTTGAACATAATCTAGAAAATGTTTCTTATGGGGTGTGGCATGAAATGAAGCCCCTGAATCTACTACCCAAGACTCAGAAATATTATCTACAAAAATAATCAAAGCATCTTGTAACACATCACCTGTTACATTTGCTTCCTGATTTTTCTCTTGATGTCCATATCTTTGTTTCTTTGGAGCTCTGCAGTCTTTCTTCAGATGTCCTTTCTTTCCACAATTCTATCACTCTATCTTTACAAATCTGGATTTGGATCTACCCTTCCTAGAATTATCGTGGTCCCTTGATCCCTTTCCTCTATCCTTTTGTGTTTCCCTGTTCTCCATGTTTAATGCATTACCTGATGTATCACCTGTGCTTTTCCGTCTCATTTCCTCACTAGGGATAACACCAACAACATCATCAAATTTTAAAGTATTTGAACCAGGTACAGAGTTACTTACAACCATGACCAAGCTGTTCCATCTTTCTGGCAATGAGCACAAGATTAGAAGAGCCCTGACCTCATCATCAAAGTCCATTTTACAAAACTTAGTTGATTAGTAACCGTATTAAATTCATTTAAATGATCTGCAACAGACCCACCTTCTAACATCTTCATATTAAATAATCTCTTCATTAGAAATACCTTATTATATGTTGAGGGTTTTTCATACAGTTTAGCCAATGCATCCTTCATCTCCTTTGTTGCCTTTTCTTTTTAAATATTGAAAGCCATCGATGCTACCAGGCTCAGCTGTATCATTCATAGTGCATTTCTGTTAAGAACCTCCCATTCTTCGTCCTTCATGGCCGTTGATTTTTTTTCTATTCCACCCAATGGTAGGAATATATCCTTCTGATATATATAATATTCCATATGCATATTCCATAACTGGTATTTTTGGCCGTTAAATTTCTCGAACCTAAACTTTCCATCTTCCACCATTGCTCCCACTCGAACTAGGAACCCTCTTTTCCTGCGAGTTACCTTTCGATATTATACCAGTTGTTAGAAAAATAGGATCACAGAGCAATAAAATAAAACAAATGCGGAAATAAAACAAAAAAGATACACAATACAATAGAGCCACAGATATATGTGGTTCACCCAGTGTTGGCTACACCCACTAGAGAAATTTCTAGGTCCTTCCTTTATTATTATCCAACAAATGAAGGGATACAACCTACAACACACCCATTGTAACTTTGTCTTCTTTCTCTCACAATCTCCTCTCTCAGAATATAATATTTTCCATAATACATAGCCATAATACATTTCCCTCATAAAAGAGGGTTTCCTTCTAGGGAAAAAAACCCTAACATAACTTCTAGCATAAGATCTGCAACCTTATAATGAACGGTCCATATTTACTATGAAATTACATTATACATTTACAAGGACTTTTTTTCCTTTGGGGGCTTCGCCCCCGAACCCTTGTCGGGGGCCCGCTTTCCCCCGAACCCCACAGAGGGGTTAACCCCCCTCTATACTCCCTCGCATGGAGGAGTGTACATTCTTCCGAGGTGTAAAGTATTCATGGGGTATAAACATGGTTGAAAACAAAGACCTCTAAATCAGGAAGATAATCAGGCTCTACAACCAACACAACTTAGTACCACCATAAATTTCCATATTTATATTTACAGAGATGATACAAGGGCATGAGCATAATGGCCACAAAAACCAACAATTAAATGAGAGGAAGAGTTTCAAAATAACCCATAGGTAACGAGAAATGATAACGTTCTTGTCAGACAGAGAGGATTCACAAAAAGAAAACCAGAGGCAACACAGGCCTAAGAATTTCCCTAACGATACCCCTTTTCATAGGTAAAGCACGAACAACTAAATATAGTAAGAGGCACCCACATAGTTTTCCAATGTGATTAATTTCACATACAAACACCGGAGAGACCAAAATTTCACTAATAATCCATACACAATCAAAATTTCCACATATCATAACTTTGGAAATGCACAGAAATTGAGAAAACTCAACAGTCAATTATTGGCTTAATTAAAGAGAAGAGTGAAATATTCATGGATGGGGTAGAAAGAAACCCCATACCTGTGTGTAAAAATTTCCAAGGAGAATCGACCAAGCCTATATACTTCTTCCAAGGTCGAACAAAGTAGAGCAGTAACAACCAACAAGAGAAAATGTGAAATGGTTAGGGTGGCGGGCTCAAGGTAAGTTAGAGCGACATGCATTTACTGCATGTTGTATATACACTTACACTCTCATTCATGGACAGTATGAGAAAGCCAACTATAGAAATCATCAACCATTAAATCCAAATAAATTAAATACAAGTTGAATGGCCCATAGTTTGCCAATGTTCAAACCTACACTTGTGCCAACCCTTGTCAAAATTCCCATGTAACACATATATCAAAACCTTGCTAGGGATACAAAGTCCCAACTTTAGATTTCCAACTTAACCAATGTGCGCAACCCTTGCCCTTTTGAAATCAAAGTAACCACCATTCCACATACTATACATCATACATAAATTAAAACTGGAGTGTAGATTCTTCGTCAAATTAAATGTAGCATAGTAATACTTGTGAGAGATAATTAAGACAACATCATTTCCTCTTTAGTCACCTCGCCCATAACATCTTGTAATCAATTATGTTTACAACGATTTAAAGAAAATAAAATTGTAGAGCTCGTATCTCAGCCAACTCATAAGCACATAAAACATAAGTGTCGTCTCTTCATCATAGTCACACAAATCACACAAGGGGTCCCACCTATTAGTATATTATTAAATATAATTAAATAATAAGGTGTTGCAACCATTTACAAGCAGGTACCCTATGTTGCGCTTTTATGCATCAAAAAACTAGCGAATCCATAGGGAAATTTGTCTCCAACATATTAAGAACTCAGAATGTCCGGTTTCGCATATCAGTGAACAGAGATCAAAGAATGATTGACGAGAATGATTATGCCACAGGGGGGGAAAGATGGTTTAAGGGAAATAATGAGACAAGATTTTGGGAATAACTCATGGAAAGTAGTACGCATGAGGGGGTTTGGTCCTGCATGCATAACATTCGATCCATCACAGTAAACAATGTTTCTTCATGTTTCAAGGATAAATTTTTTGATATTCTCTTTTGAATCTCAGGATGGAGGGAAGAAAGGGATAGTAGAAAATAGGGAAGAAGACCAGAGCATCTATCTAATAGTAGTACTGAATGAAAAAAACATTTCCATTGATGTCTAAAAGGAGGACATCGTGACAATTGTGTAAAATTTATTTTTATTGATCAACAATAATTACAGAATGGCATTGTTTTGGAAAACTGATCCAAAATTTATTCATGATAAACATAAAAAGATAGCATAAAAAAAATAGAAAAAATTGAAAAGTCAATTGAACAAAGCAAAATAAAACAACGAAACAAAAAGTTATGTACAACAATGATTCCAATATGGCGTTTAGTAGTAAACATGGTTCCACATAATGCTTCAAGTGAGAACCATTGGTACTATAAGAAAACAATCCCTCTTCCAAATCTTTTAAAAGATAAGAGTTTGTACCTAGGACAAAAGTGATTTTGAAAGGACCTAGCCATAATTTCTGAAATTTTGAATGTCTTCCTCTGTCAACATGGGTTGAGTCCCAAAGTAAGACTTTCTCATTCACCTTAAATTTGACCATTTTTTCATGTTTTTTAAAGTACTTCTTTACAGGTTGTTGTCTTCTCTTTATATTTCCCAAGGAAACATTTATTTGTTCTTCTAGGGATAATAGTGCATTTATCCTTTGAGGGACATTGGAAGAATTTAATTCTTCAATCTGTAGCATCAACCTTAGAGATGAGAGTTCCATATCAGTTGGAAAAATGGCTTCTTGTCCATAAACCAACTGAAAGGGGGGGCAACTTGTGCTTACCTTGGTGGTAGTGCGATATTCCCAAAGGGCGTAAGTGGGGAGGGTGTTCCATTGACAAGGCTTATCTTCGATGAGCCTCTTTATGATCCTAACCATATTGTTTTTAGTAGAATTGAATTTCCCATTTCCTTTAGGGTAATAAGATGATGAGGTGAAATGTTTGACTCCCAACTTGACTAGGAATTGAGACAATTTTGGGGAAATGAAGGCGGGGTCATTGTCTGTAGTAATCTCTAAAGGAATGCCAAATATGGAGAAGATATTAGTTTCCTGGAAAGAAATTACATGTTCATCCTGTGAGTGTCTAAGAGGGACAACTTCAGTCCACTTAGTGAAACAATCAATGGCTGTCAAAATAAAAACATGCCCTACGAAATACAGAGGATTAATAGGACCAATAAAGTCTAGGTCCCATTTAGAAAAAGGAAAATTCGGGAGAATAGGTTGTAAAGGCATGGAAAAAAGACGCTCTTTCCCAACATTTTTTTGGCATTTGTCACAAGATCTTGCGAATTTATAAGAATATCGAAAAATTGAGGGCCAATAATAGCCATTTTTGATGATTTTAAAAGTAGTATCTTTAGCAGAAAAGTGGCCACCAACGTGAATGATAGAATTTGAAGACCATGAGTTTCATGTAGTAATTTTTGGGCCTCCTCGTCATTTACACATCGAATAAATATACCATCAACAGACCTTCTAAACAAGAAGTATCCTAAAATAATATATCGAGAAGATTCAAGGCGGATTCTCCTCTTCTAATGAGGATATAAGTCATCTCGACATTTCTGATACAAGTAATACACCAGATTTTTATACCAGGGGTTTTCATCAATAGAAATGGTTTGATTCTTAATATAAAATAGTGTTGAAAGAGGATTATACTGATCGTCAATTTCTTCACTTGGTTCAGGATGTTGAGATAAGTGAAGGGATAGGTCTCATCCCTTGATTGTTTCTGAAGTCATGATCATCAAATCCTACTCCTGAATCTTGGAAAGATAATGTGCAAGTTTTCCTGAAAGATAAGTTTGTGAAAGAAGAAACTTGACAATAGGCAAAGGGACTTTTACCTGTGTATGTTTGCGTATGTAAGCTACATGTTTTTAATTATTCTAGTCATCACATTGTAAGAGAATAGAAGAAACTGCTTCCTTAGTGGCATTAGTGTATATGATAAAATATTTCTCAAAGTTCGGTTTTGCCAGAACTGATGAAAAACTTATTTCCTTCTTAATCCTAATGAAATTTTTTTCGACATCATCTGTCCAAGAAAAAGAGCGATCCTGATTTAGAATATTATGTATTGGTTTAAGCATTAAAGAAAAATCAGGAACAAACCTGTGGACAAAGTTGATAATGGCCATAAAGGATTGAACCTCCTTTTTGGAAGTGGGGGCAGGAAGGTTCAGAATAGCAATAATCCTTCTGGGATCTATTCTTATTCTTGAATCAGAGACGATATGTCCAAGGAACTTTCCCTTGGTGACACCAAAAATAGATTTAGAAGGATTTAAAGAAATGCCAAAATTTATGCATCGCATAAGAACCTTTCTAAGATGACCAAAATGATCTAATCGATTCTTGGAATAAACAGTCAAATCATCAAGATATACTTGGATAATTTTACCGATCATATCATCAAAATCTATTTTCATACTCTTTGGAAAGTGACACCTGCATTATACAAGCCAAAAGGCATGCGTTCATAAGTAAATGTTCCCCAACATGTAGTAAAGGTGGTTTTGTATCTATCAGTCCTTTTTACCTTGATTTGATTATATCCAAAAACACCATCAAGTAAGGACATCATTTGTGACCCTGCAACCTGTTGCAAAATCATTTACATATTAGGGAGGGGAAAATGATCTTTAACACTTGCTTTATTCAATACATGAAAATCAACGCATAATCGAATCTAACCAGTTTTGTTCCTAACATGAACTAAATTTGAAACCCACTCGGAATATTTAACTGGGAAGATTATACTAGCCTTCAAAAAATTTTCCAGCTCCTTTCTAATAGTAGCTTCTAGCTCAGGGTTAATGGGTCTTTGTTTTTTCCCAACTGGTTTTATCCCTTCCTTGATAGGAAAAGCATGTTGTATGAGAGTAGGATCAAAACCATGAAGATCCTCGTATGACCATGCAAAAACATCTTTAAATTCACATAGTATTTATGTGAATTTCGCCTTTTCTTAGTCAGAACATTGGGCACCTAGTTTAACCATATTTGGAGATTTAGATGTCCAAAGGTTCAAGGAAATGGTATCACCCACTTTCCTTTTCGACTCCTCTTCCTTTTGTATCTCTTTGTTTCCTATATCACTCGATGAAAATGAACTCTCAAGAGGAGTCAAGCCTTTTGAAAATTTGTTGTCTTCCATAGATATGATTTCCTTGGGCTTAAATGGTTCATTTTGTATGAAAGAACCTATGCCTTCATCATTAGGGAAAACCTGCCATGATTCTACATTATCAGGAATGTGAGGACGATATAAGGATTGAAATGTACAATCATTCCTTTGAGGTAGAAGTTGTCGAGTAGGAGATGCCGCAAATGTTGGATTACTAAGAGGGGAGGTGAATCAACAATAGTGCAATTATAATCCTTTTTATAAAAATTGATCCAAGTGTTATATCAATGTAGTATTATTATCCAATAATGAGCAATAATAAATGAACAATCACACACATACACAGTACACCAGTGTTTTACGTGGAAACCCAAATTGGGAGAAAACCACATAATGTTTTTTCTTATATGTCTTGAAGAATTACATTCATTGGAAGCACCAACTTCCTTTTTTTTCCAGCTGCAACTAGAAGGAGGCTCCAACCCCTTAGTTTCTCAGGCTACAACCTGAGGGAAGCTCCGACTCCCCAATTATTTGGCTACAACCAAAAGGAGGGTACGACCCCCTATGTTTTCCGACTACAACCAGAAGGTGGATATAACCACATGTCCTTGCTTCGTCCTGCCACCCTGAAGTAGAAGTAGTATGATGGAACCACTGTCAACCTATCACTATGGGATATACTGTTGTACAACTATATCAACCTATACCACTTACCTATATCCAATCTCTACAACTGCCCTGTAATCAATCTGTACCTGAATTGAACATGTATCTACACAATTACAATAGATATGCAACATGTAGTGATGCATCCCATGTATGTACGTGCCCTATATGTTATGCAGCCCATGTATGTACGCGCCCTATATGTTATGCAGCCTGCGTATGCCTTCTGAAACTAGGGTTTCCTTTCACTTGAAAACTTCTGACCCTCTGTAACTTCTTTCACATAGATCTGTAACTTGTCACTGTATCCAGACTATAACTGTACCCTGTGCATGCATCCTCATACATAACCTCTACTCAAGGCAAGTATGTCTCTCTCTAGTCATGTGCCATATAGGTATGTGTAATCATGAACAAGTATAATATCCCTCACATGATCTTAGTCATCAAGCCCTTTCTGATATTCAACTTCTCAATACATCAATAAATACAAGATCTCAACCATGTACCATAAAAACTCCTAGCCATATGCCAAGAAATACAAGATGTGCCTCAACAAGAAGTATCAATGATAAATATACCAACACTGTATTTTTGTAGATATGACTTATACAGAAGATCCCATGTAGCCACTAGTCTCTCTAGAGAGAATCCTCAAATCTCCATTGTCATTCCTTATGCATACATCAAAATCCAACTATTCATATAAATAAGACATACCTTTTTAACCAATGGATGGATCTGATGTATCTGAGCACTCTAGACCTTCTTGGGAGCTTGATATCAGAATCTAGAACCTCTGCACCTTCATCTTCTCAGGTTTCATGGATTTATCAACATGTACTCACCCTATACACAACCAACCCACGTACGTACTCACCCTATACATAGATATCCCACGTATGTGTACACACCCTATACACAGCCAACCCGCATATGTACACACCCTATACACATCCAACCCACGTATGTGTACTCACCCTATACACAGAAAACCCACATACGCCTAAGAAAATAGGGTTTTATGTGAATCCAAGAATTTCATCATCAACCCTTCATGCTACCTCAGATGTTCTCCACTTCAGATGTATCCACAAGTATTTACAAGAAGCTTTACACAAGAAAATAGATATACAATATGTACAAGTGTATTTTTATGAGTGAGTTTTGTCTCTTATTTATATCTTCATGTAGCCTTACACTTTCCTTATTTTAGGGATTCTTCATTTAAAATAATTTCTTTTTGCAAAGAACTTTGACTCTTGGGGGCTTCTATAAGACTCATGAGGGTTCTCCAACTTCATATGGTCATAAATCTCTCACCGTTGTTGATTAAGGTTAGTTGTCATTGATGTCAACCCTTGAAGAAAGACCCATAACACAAAGGTTTGGGTAATGGACCCAATAGTGTTTGATGTAAATATGACTCATTATTGTTTTGTCATGGTTGATAAGAAGTAAATATGGATGAACTCCAAAGTGGT
>SNQJ01S0000465.1:40251-107274 GCA_010110895.2 Picea sitchensis
TCATCTCCTATAGAAGTTATTTCATTATGGAAACCCTCTTGGATTTGGAACTAATGTTTGTATGCTTAGAGGATGAATAACTCTTTGATGTTAGTTCAATTATTCAAACTACATTAAATTCTAGTTCAAATGGCCAATTTAAGGCTTTAACAAGTTTTAATTATTTTGAGTAAAGTAGTGAGAGGATATTTTTTCTTGCATTAAAAAAAGTACCACTTATTAACATTAAATTGGAAAATAGATCTACTTGCATTGGTTAAGGAATTTTGTCAATTTTCTAACGGTCCAAAACACATTAAATTAGATGACTACATAGATATGAAGTTTTGGAATCTAAAGCATTGAGTAACAAGATTGCCTTTATTGAAGTTGAACCACATGTTGAACCACTTATTAACATTAAATAGATACTTGCATTGTGTAAAGAATTTTGTCAATTTTCTTACAGTCCAAAATACATTAGATTAGATGACTACATCTACAAGTTTTGGAATCTAATTTACATTGNTTCCACGTAAAACACTGGTGTACTATGCATGTGTGTGATTGTTTATTTATTACTTCTCATTATTGGATAATAATTCTACATTGATATAACATTTGAAGAAAAAGGATTATAATTACGTTATTACTGATTCACCCCCCCTCTCAATAATCCAACAACTGTGAGGAGTTATGTGACGTTCCACATACCATCAGAAATAACATGAAAAGAACTGTCCATCTAGGATAGTTCCACTCACAAATTCACTATCCTTCATCTCATTATTCCTCAAATAAGCATGGGTTCTGTCACTCCACAAAGCGTCTTCCCGTGAGGGATTTCACCATAAGGGGACCACTTTGGAGTTCATCCATTTTTACTTCTTATCAACCATGATAAGACAATAATGATTCATATTTACATAAAACAATATTGGGTCCATTACGCAGACCTTGTGCCACGAGGCTTTCTTCAAGGGTTGACATCAATGAAAACCAACCTTAATCAACAATCTCCCCCTTTGGCGTTGATGTCAACACTCTGATGCAATATTGAAATCATATCACTCATGATTCCCTTGTAACGATGCTTATTTCGTATATATTTGATAAATATGCTCGCCCTGGAACCATGCCTTTATCCTCTGCATCTGATAAATCTCTCCCCCTTTGTCATCAATGGTAAAGGTATATTTCCATCCAGGGTTTCTCCCTCTGACTGAACTATCCTCTTATGGTGCTTCCTCCTGTAAATCTAAGACATATAAGATAAGCATTCAAAAAGCATTCATTTTGGAGTAGAAATACCTCCAAGTCTCTGGCGAAGATATTCAAGGGATTCCCGTGGAAGTGGTTTTGTGAAGATGTTTTCCACTTGTTCTTTTGTGCCCACATACTCAACTCTGATGTTCTTTTCTGCAACCTGCTCCCGTAGAAAGTGATACTTGATTGGAATGTGCTTTGTCTTGGAGTGCATCACCAGGTTCTTTGAGATACTAATGGCGCTTGTATTATCATAATAGATTGGAATGGGCTCATCATACTCAACCTATATATCTGTCAGAGTTTGTTTCATCCAAAGAACCTGTGTACAACATTATGTTGCTGCAATATACTCGACCTTGGTTGTAGATAAATATATTGATGATTGTTTCTTGCTTAGCCATGATAGAAAACACTCACCTAAGTAGAACGCTGCTCCACTGGTGCTTCGTCGGTCATCAATACAACCTACCCAATCTGCATCTGTGTAGGTAATAAGTGACAGCTCTTTTCCTTTTGGATACCATAATCCAAACTCTTATTTTCCTTTGAGATATCTGAAAATCCTCTTTACTGCTAATACATGTGATTCCTTTGGTGTTGTTTGAAATTGTTCCACCTGTCCAACTGCCTACATTACATATGGTCTAGATGATGTCACATATAGTAGGTTGCCAATCATTGACCTATATTGCCTCTGATCTATAGACTCTGAATCATCATATTTTCTCAACTTACAACTGCTTTTCATGGGAGTGATAATTGGTTTGCAATCTTCCATTCCGAACCTCTTTATCATTTCTCTTATATACTTGGTTTGAGAAATAAAAATTCCTTGGTTGCTTTGACATATCTGAAGTCCCATAAATAAAGATAGTTCTCCAAGTAACGACATTTCAAATTCATTCTGCATATATTTTTCAATTTTTTGGCTTAACCTGTCATCATCACTACCAAAAATAATATCATCAACATAAACTTCAATTAATAAAATATTACCTTGACTTACCTTGATGTAGAGGTTGTTTTTTGCACTTCCTTTTCTGAACCCTGCCTGCTGCAGATACTTATCCAGTCTGGAGTACCATGATCTAGGAGCCTGTTTTAGACCATACAAGGCCTTCTTTAATTTACACACATAATATTTGTTCTCTGACAACTGAAATCCTTATGTTTGTTCAATGTAGACTTCTTCTTCAAGTTCCCCATTCAGAAAAGATGATTTTATGTTGAGGTGTCCTAGAAACGAAGAATTGACTTTTTATTCCATGACCGCTGCAGTAGTCCATAAATTCCTTTGAAGTGAACTCTCCTCCATTATCATATCTCAATCATTTGATTCTTGAATCCATCTCTTTTTCAACAATTTCCTTGTAGATATTGAAGTTTTCAAAATCTTCTGACTTGTTCTCGAGAAATCAAATTGTAGTCATTCTTGTATAATCATCAACTAATAACATAAAATATCTCTCACCTTTTAATCCCTTTGTTGTAGTTGGTCCAACTAGATCAGTATGCACAATTTTCAGTGGTCTTGTTGTTGAATATTCCTTTGATTTGAACCTGGTCTTTGTTTGCTTTCCTTGTTGACAGTGCTTGCATAAAGTGTTGGTTGGTTTCGTGATCTGGGGCATTTCTCTAACTATTTCTCTTTTGCTGACTTTGAAAAGGTTATCAAAGTGAATGTGACCCATTCTTCTATGCCATAACCAACTTTCATCTTGCTTTCCTAGACAACACTTTTCATTTCCAATTTCACTTAACACATATATGTTGTTTGAAGTTCTTGCAGCTGTACCGACCAATTTCCCTGAACCTTCTCTTCTTATCTCACAGTTTTGTGAATCAAAAGTAACTTTATGACCTTGGTCACACATTTGACTCACACTTAGAAGATTATGTTTCATATCTTCTACCAGTAGAACATTTGTTCCTTTTCATTCTTGTTCCCAATTCAGACTGTGCCTTCTCCAATGATTTTGGCTGAATTATCATTTCCGAAGGAGACTGATCCATTTCTTTCCTTTCGCAATGTAAGAAATTTGTCTCTATCACCTGTCATGTGTTTTGAACACCCACTGTCAACATACCAACCGTGTTTCTTTTGCTTAGCTTGTAGAGAAACTATGCATTCTTCATTGCTATATTGATCTTGCTTTCTTATCCATGTCATTTTCTGAGGCTCTTATCTATGATTGTTGTTATTCTGTTGAGGTTATTTAGGAGGGACTTCCATTCTGCAATCTTTGGACATGTGTGAAAAATTGTTACATTTGTAACATTCCACTTCAGTGCTCAAAGATTCAAACCTGTTGTAACTTCTTCTTTGTGTTTCACTAGGTATTCTTGAATAACCCCTTTGTGTATGACTCTCAAAGTTGTTATTGTTCACGTTGTTAGCTCTGCAATTTACAACTTTATGTCCAAAATTATTACATGCATAACATAAACCAAAAAATATAGTTTGATACATAGGAGTTGAAGATCTTCTGAAAGGAGGTGCTCTTATGAATCCTTCTTCTTCTTGAGGCATGTCTGTCTCTTGTTGATTCTGAAATCTGAATCTTCTTGGTGGAGGAGTGTCCCTGTAATCTTCCTTGTATATATTCCTATCCACTTTGATTGTTTCTGCATAGCTTTTTGGATTTGTTTCTTGCTCTGTTGTTTTGGATCTTGATCCCTTTTCTATCTGATTGTATCCAAGTCCAAACTTGTCAAGATTATACTTTTGACTGTTTATAATGTCATCCAGAACTTTTGAGCTATTCCACATATTTTTCTTTTGGATATCCTTTCTTAGTGTGACAATATCTGCTTCCAAGTTTCCAATGATCTTGTCGTTTTCTTCTAGTTTTTCTTTGAGAGTTGCTTCAATTCTTTTATCTTCTTTTATTTGAAACTTCAATTTTGTGATCATTTGTTCTAGTTCTCGAGTGTCCTTTTTCTTGTCTAGTTCTTCTTGTAGTTTCTTGTTTTTCTTCTTTTCTCTTTTGATAACTTCTATGGTACATATTAATTCTTCTCGATAGTCAACTTCTGCCTCTTCAATTTCGTCTTCGAATTCTTCATATCCTTCTTCGGCTTCTTCATATTCTTCTTCGGAATATTCTTTGTCAGAATATTTTACTGCCATGAATAGAACTCTTCTTGTCTCACTGTCACTGATTTCATCTTCATCTGATGATGAGATGTATTCTTTGATGCATAATATTTTCTTGAAATATTTCTTTGTATTTAGTTTTCCTTTATATGTGTGTTTTCCTTTTGAGTAACTTTCATCATTTCTCTTTTTCTTATGAGGACATTTGCTAGCAAAATGACCAATACCATCAAAATTAAAACAAATTAAAGGAAGCTTGCCTCTATACCTACTGTTGGTTCCCTTGTTCAGTCTTTTGACAAAGTTGGCCACTTCTTCATCATCTTCTGAGACGTCGCTGCTGCTGCTACATTCTTCTTGTTCCTTTTTCTTTTGATTTGATCTTTTGGATGCTTTGAAGGATGCTTCTTTTACATCTGGATTTTTCTGTTCAGTTCTCATTTCATATGATGTGAATATTCCATGGAGTTCATCCATGCTTATTGAGTTTAGATCTGATCTTTCTTCTAGTGTTGATATCTTAGGGTTGAATCTCATAGGAAGAGATATTAGTACCTTTTGAACAATTACAGATTCTTCAATTTCTTCTCCCAATCCTTTGATTTCATTTATTGTTTCATCGACTCGTAAGAAGTAGGCTGCAATATCTTCATATTCCTTCATTTTTAGTTGTTCGAACTGACCTCTATAAGTTTGAAGCTTTGCTGCTTTGACTTTTGTATCTCCTTCATAAATATTTTGAATCTTGTCCCAAATCTCTTTAGCGGATTTACAGTGTGCAACTTTGGTGAATACCGTATTACTGAGACCATTCAAAAATGAATTTGTGGCTTTGGAATTATTCTCACCGAGTTTTATCGCTTTGTCATTTGTTGGTGGAACTGATCATGTTGTGTATCCATCTACAATTGATTGCCAAACTTGAAATCCCTGTGCCTATATATATGTCTTCATCCTTATGTTGCAAAAGGCATACTTATGTCCACCAAACTATGGCATTCCATTTTTGTATAAGTTGGTACTCTCCATGATCTACCTTTCAGTGGTTAAACTGATTTCTGAAGGAACCTACTCTGATACCAATTGTTGGATTACTAAGAGGGGGGGTGAATCAGTAATAGTGCAATTATAATCTTTTTTATCTAAATTGATCCAAGTGTTATATCAATGTAGTATTATTATCCAATAATGAGCAATAAGAAATGAATAATCACACACATACACATTACACCAGTGTTTTACGTGGAAACCCAAATCGGGAGAAAACCAAAAAACATGTTTTGTTATATATATTGAAGAATTACATTCATTGGAAGCACCAACTTCCTTTATTTTCCAGTTGCAACTGGAAGGAGTCTCCAACCCCCTAGTTTCTCAGGCTACAACCTGAGGGAAGCTCTAGCTCCCCAATTCTCTGGCTACAACCAGAAGGAGAGTACAACCCCCTATGTTCTCCGGCTACAACCAAAAGGTGGCTACAACCACCTTTCCTTGTCCCATCCTGCCACCTTGAAGTTGAAGTAGTATGATGGAACCACTGTTAGCCTGTCACTGTGAGATATATTGTTGTAAAACTGTATCAACCTGTACCACTAACCTGTATGCAATCTGTACAACTGCCTTGTAATCAATCTGTACCTGAACTGACCACGCATCTACAAAATTACAACAGATATGCGACCTGTAGTGATGCAGCCTACGTATGTACGCCACCTATCTTTTATGCATCCTGCATATGTATGCACCCTATCTGTTATGCAACCTGCATATGCCTTCCGAAACTAGGGTTTCCTTTCACTTGAAAACTTCTGACCCTCCGTAACTTCTTTCACATAGATCTGTAACCTGTCACTGTATCCAGACTGTAACTGTACCCTGTGCATGCATCATCATACATAACCTCTACTCAAGGCAAGTATGTCTCTCTCTAGTCCTGTGCCATATAGGTGTTGAAACATATATATTTTTCTAAAAACTTAGACTAAATATAATTTTCATTTTTGTTCAAATGAAAAGCACGAAAATGCACTTAGATAATCACCGTCGAAATGAAGTCTTCCTATAAATCCAAAGGTTTAAAATTCTTAGCAGATTATGGAGCTGCCTTTTTAATTAATGAATCAAATCTATATAAAGTTTTGCTTTTGAAATTTCGGGATTCAGGGTTTCGCGAAATGCAAAGGTTCGACATTGAGCATCCTCGAAGTCCTGATACCCAAACTCATGAAAGTTTTAAATGTTAATCTAAGTTCATTAACGATTAAGTAAGATTAACAAAGAGTAAATCTCGTCACGACTTCACGATTCGAGATGCTCTCACATATAATGGCTTTGAAGTACTGATACCCGAAACCTCGACATTTTAAAAAACTAATCGCGATTAATCAAGAGTGTTAAGTATGATTATAGTTAATTAAAACCCGTCGTGAATTCACGTTTCGTAAGTCTTAGCTTAAACTTCTTTAAAGATCCTCGAGACCCAAAACGCCGAAACTTGATTAAGTGTTAGGTATTATTAATTAAGGTACTAAATGAGGATTTTACTCTAATTAATCTATTGCTCAAAATTAACTCAGATACATTAAAAATTTTCGCTTTTCCCGAGATATCGATCATAAATGACATTAAGGGAAATGATTCCAAATACAATCAGATTTTAACGCCCAAATATTTTCATTCAAGGAATTAAACGTGTTGTCTGTGAAGGTATACACATGCTTTATGCATTTAAGGCAAAAAGGATTTTTAGCTCTGAATCACTTTCTTTTTTTCTTAGAGCTAGCTTAGCGAAATAACTGGTTTTCTGCATTCTCATTCTCTGTAACAGGTAACAAAACTCCAAATTTGATATCATGGATCCACAGAAAGCGCCTAAAGAAACTGGTGAAAGTTTTGGCCATAACACAGATGTTATTTCTGATACTTCGCCCAGAAGTATAAGAACAGTTAAAACTTGGACGTATGTGTTCAACACCATACAATATGAAGTGGTAAACTGTCCTGATGAATCAAGCGATAATGAAAAGGATAACTTATCTACCAAATATAAGATTGTCGCTCAAGTAGAACTGCATAAGATAACAACCAGGCCGAGGCTTTTACCTTACACCGACAGGATTAAATGGGCACTGGATCATGTAGATATCCCGACTTGAATGATATCCAACTCTCAGAAAGTAGTTGTTGGCTCATTTTGACCGAAACACATCCAGGTCATGTATAAATTGTCTACAACATCAAACTTCGTTTATAACGCCATTTTTCTTGCAAATTTTAATAATAAGTAGTGTGATCAGTTTGGAAAGAGTCTCTCCAACCTGATTAAAGACTGGTGTTCACGCCCTGAAAATTTCAGAGTCGAGTCTCACGGAGTATATTCCATCTCATCGCTTGAACCACAGTTCATGTATATAGCCATGATGATGTGAAGAATTTATGGAAAATAAAACACGACCCATTTCTTCCTACCATGGGTTCCCATTATTCATTCGATGGAGGAAGGATTTTCTTTTGACTGGGAAAAGATATTGTCAGATAATCTGGCTAGCGAAATCTCAGAATACCAAACGAATAAAGCCAAAGGGAAACCAACTCAATTCTTTATGTCATCTTATGTTATGGACACTATCTGTTCCATGACACCTTTCCAGACAATACATAAACAATTCATGATTACCATTCAAAGCTCTGGGAAGACAAGGACAAATATTTCTTTTATGAAATATTTAACTGGGTAGTGCTGCCAATGCATATTTTTATATTTGGTCACCCACAACCAAGAATTTTAGACAAGGTTATGGTTAGCCTAGGTAAAGTGGCAGACTGGTACATAGAGGAAAATTTCTCTTATATCAGAGTTTTCGACTGCTCGGTCCCTCCATATGCATTACCTTAATTTTTACCAGATAGACTGGTGTGTCGTGAAGTTGCATGACAAACTGTACTCGGTGGGATTAGCAAAGAGCTAAAATCCGTGCAGAAAAAGGTATGGCCATATTTTCCTTTGTCTATTGGTTCATTTTCCTTATTAGATTTTGGTCACTCCAGGGTGTAGGCAACATATTTAAAAGATATAAATCTGGTTAGTATTGAGTTCAAGAAGCACGACCCACAGAGGGTCGTGGGAAACCATATGGCAGGGTGCAATCTTAAAAAATATGAACATGAAGAATCCCCTCATGACGAAATGTTATGAGCGGTAAGATCATACTAAGAAGTTCTGAGCTGAGTGTGAGCTCTGCTACCTGGTGAAATGGTTGATTTTTACAATTTCCAAAAACACCGGAGAAGCGACCTACCCAAAGTATTACAAGGGAAAAGCCTAAAATCTCCAAATACACAACAAGAAAAGACCCAAAATCCAGAATTCGGAAGCTCTGCCAAACAAGAGACCCTGGAAAATCAGGAGAAAGTTGAGGTCTCAACTCAGAAGGGAACTGTTGGCCCAAGACCAAGTTGTGGGAGATACTTGGTCATATTTGACCATTTTTGGACTTCGACGCCCTATCAAAGGAAGCGTGCAACACGAAGCAGAGATCATGGGATCTCAGTCCACTTTTGGGCCCCTTTTTAGGGTTTGGGTTAATGTAATGGGAAAGGGATGTCGGCCTGTGGGTTTACCCACGCTTAGGCCCACTTTTGTATGTATAAATAGATGTATAGAAAAGGTAGAAGAGAGTCGATGGCTTAATGATAGTAATTAGATATGTGTGATTGAATGTGGATTGTAAATTCTCTGTGCATGATTGTAAGAGACTTGTAGAGCTCAGTGCAAGTTATTGTAGGAGGTTGTGAAAGGATTTGCGCTGAAGCGCAAGGAAGAAGGATCTAGCGAGCTGTGTAGATATTTTGTCCTGTGCAGTGTAAGGGTTGTTGAGGCTCTATGTTGTAACTTCTTGACCTAGATAATAAAGAAGAAGATTTGGTGGACGTAGCCCCAGGGTGGGGGTGAACCACGTAAATCTGTGTGTGATGGTTTGTGCTTTGATTCAATGTGTTTACTTCTTCTTCTACTAAGTTCTTTGATATTTGTAAGAAGATCTGCTTATGCTTTGTGCTCCTAGATGTGTATGAATGTTATATCTGATGTGTATGAATATGCTTAGTGTTGATCTACTGGGTTTGATCTAGCTTACTGTTGCTAAGTGCTTGAATACTATAGATTAGTGTCAATGATGTGAAGCTCTGTCTTATAAGAGAAGTGGTTATTGGATGTATCTTGAGGAACGGATGGTGCTAAGTGCTCTAGTAAGTTATATAATCACATATCTGTGTCCCAGCTAAGGTTGCAGACACCTGAGTCTTGCAACCACCCCTGCCTCTACCTCGGGTGAGACTTCATATGCTTCGTAGGTGTTGCTGAAAGGGCTGGTAGTTAGGGTTTTGTTGGTGCATTGTTGTAGCATTGAACCCTGGGTCTGCCCCTGTGCCAATAAATGGTTTCGATGCCGAGACTGGAACTGTGATTGCTGGGAATTGAGAAAGAAAATCTATGTGCAAAGATTCGATCTAGAAACTAGGAAAGCTCTGTGCGTAGATCTGTTTCCCTAGTGTGCAGTGTTCTACTTAACTTGTGAAGCTTTGTACCAAGAAAGAAAGCTCAGATCTGCAGAAAAGAGGTAAGATCTATAAGCTTTGTGTTCTAATAGAGGTAAGAATAGTCAAAAGTTTTTAGATCTGGAAGCTTTGTGCTCTACAAAAGTAAAATAAATGAAAATTTTTGTTTCTAGAGTATGGATTTAGGTATGTTGATAGATTCTGTCCTAGCTTGGAAACTAGGGCTCTGATAGATGAAATAAATTTTGATATGAATAGATCTGATAGATATGTTATACCTATGCATAGAAAGAATGTTTGGACTAACAAGCGAATGCAGGATCCTCGAAAGAAACTTTTGCAGGCTAGCTACCATAACCCTACTGCGCAGTACTGAAGAGGTTGGGGATCATTTAAAAGAAAGAGAGGATTAACCCTCTGTTATAGTTCCAGAAGACCGGGACATATTGCTAAGGAATGCCCTGGTGGAAGACCTAGTTGTCTCTGTTGCAAAGCTTTGGACCACAAAGTATTAGATTTCCCTAGAACGATTGCTAAAATGGAAGGAATGAATCTGAAAGAAGAAAACCCTAAGACAGATCCAGAAATAAAAAAACCCTAGAGAGAATCAAACAAGATGTTACTAAAAATACAAGACACCTTGAATGATCACTGACATGTTATATTATCAGAGGGTTTTAACAAGAAAGAATGCATCAAGGTAAGAATAGGAGACTTCAACATTGACTATGTTCTAGATGAGGAAACAGAGGTGGATGTTATGACAAAAAGAACTTGGGAAGTTATAGGGAGGCCTGTTATGACCCCTTCACTGAGTGGAATAGGGTTATTCAGAGGGAAACTAGTGAACCTATGTGGAAGGTTCAATCAAATATCTATGAATGCTAATGGAAATTCAACAGAAGAAGATTTTCAAATTATCAAATTTATTGAGGACAGCGCCCCGTTTACTATGTTACTTGGAAATCATTGGATTGAAAGAGGTCAAGCCAGAAAGAAGGAAGAAGAATTTTTTTTAGAACAATAGAGACAAGAGTTAAAAGACTTCATGACCAGAAGGATCGTGCAGTTGATTGAAGAATAGGAGAACAAATCGAAGCTATATCACACTAGGAACCCATATGTCAAAGTTATCAGAACACCAGAGGACTCACGGAAGACTGAAGTTTCTATCTCAGATAAAGAAGAGATGTTATACCTGAACCCTAAGAAAGAACCTCAACAACACGAAGTAACTATATCCAAGGAAAATAATAGCCAAAATAGGAAAAGAACTACTGAAACGAAGCTCACTGGAAGAAAGCTAGAAAGTTAAGTAAGAAGAAGGAAAAGATTGAAAAGTTGCAGGAGATTCTAGATAGAACATCGCAGAAAGAAAACTTGCAGAATGGGAGAATCGCCGAGATATCAGAACAACGAACTATGGCACTTCACCATGCCGAAGAGATACAGCTATTGGACCGATACACCCATTCGACTTCCTCCCCAAATGGATAGAAAATCATTAAAGGATCATCACTAGATCGTTGGAATGCACCATAACGGATAAATCAACGTTAATGGAAGCTTCATGCCCATTGCAAGTAGACCGTTGTCAAATTTATTATTTAGTTTGCCGCGCCATGCATGAAGAAGACTTTTTCCAGCTGAGAATTGGAAGCCCACCAAATAGTAGTTGTATACAATGATCATTGCGATCTGGTTGGTCATCCTAGTACAATATCTGATATCATTGTGAACCCCGACTAATTTTTCTCTCCGAGCATGTATGTTTGAAGAATTTAGTGCAGCCAAAGAATATGCAAGAGAGGTACTCACTAGTCTTAGAACCGAAAGAGTCATGTCAGAATGAGGATTGTCTACAGGCATCCTCGACGAGAGGAGTGCAAGCCTCCCCATTGACTACTCGAGAAAGAACATCTCGAGCTGGCACAGAACGCAGAACCAAACATAAAGATGATATGGCCAATGCAAGGTTGGTTCCATCCATCCTACCTACTTACATACTACCTCTGAGCGGTGTGATCAACAGAGACATCATTCCTAGAGACTTCGAGTACACTCTAGTCACTACGTACCTACCAAAAGGGGTACTCATAGTCTGCACAGATCAAGACAAGATTGCAACATTGAATTTTAGTGACTTCAACCTAGGGGATCGTAAAGTCTACAACACACTTTCCCCATACAAGTACCTAACCAAAACCAAGGGAAAGAAATCGAAGATCATCCCTCAGCAATGGACTATGAACCTCATGCGGTCCACTCTGCTGAATGTCATGAAGATCCCAGATTTCGAACGTCACCAAGAAGTCAATGCCTGTGTTAAGCTACTCCTGGAAAGCTACCACAGAGGATACCTATGTTTGAACCACCGCATCATAGTTGATCCAACGCTGATCAATAGGATCACAGGTCTTAGCATGCAGGGCCCTGATCCCCATGACTACTATCCTAGAAAGACCACAGACCGCACTCTTGCTCAGAAGATCAAAGAATCTTATGGCGATGTTGAGAAAGGAGCATGAGGATTCAAGGTAGCCTCTATTCAGAGTTGAGCAGTGCACCTTCCATGTCAGTTGATCGCAGGGAATCTAGTTCACAAGAATCGACCCACGTAAGTATTCGGCTTTGCAGTTGACCTCGCAGGAAAGTGTGAAGAGGGACTACAAATGAACTGGGTGAAGTACCCGGTGAATCAACTAGAGATTGACTGCCTAGAATCCCAGGATCAGGGGCATGAATTCCATTTTAGATGGCTCTTGTTACTTATAGCTTTCATTGCATGGGAGCTACCGGAAGATGCAACCTTCCCAAACCTCAACCCTTTTGAGCCCTCAGCCGCGAAGTTTAGTACCTTATGGTACTCAAATGCTATGAGAAAACAATGGAAATCCAATGCTGTATTCCAGGCCTACTACAATCAGTTGAAGCGTGCCATCCAGTCTGAGCCTCGGATAACCCTGAATACCCTCTTCAGGTTCAGGCCCTTAATGAAGTTCATCGCAGACCGCCACTTCATTTACATAACATCACGCGCCGATGAGAACAAAGAGCAGTTACAATATTATTATAAGATGACATAAAAAGACCTGGAGGAAATCACCAAGGAAAGGTCGGCAGACCTCCTTGTTTCAGCAGACCCCACAGAATTGTCCGACATCGACAACCCAGAAGCTGCGCAGGATACACCTAGGCCCAGTAAGATGAAGAAAAAAATGAATACGAAGAAGGATTAGGAAATAAAGGATATAGACAACAGATCTATAAGGACCACATCCATTTCACCCGAGCAAGAAGGTAATGACGAAGAAGTCGAACAGAGGCCAGAAGACGAAGAGGACTTGTCGAAGAAAAGGAAGGTTTCACCTCTGAAACCTTCCTCCCGGAAGAAACCTAGAACCCCTGTAACCAAACCAAGATGAAGACCATGTTCACCCCCGATGACTTCAGTTTCCTCCTCACCACTATGAACGAAGCTATAGAAGAAATAATAGAAAAGAAGGAAGCCAAGCAAGAGGCAATGTACAATAGAATTGAGAGCAAGCTCCAAGGCATGTAGTAGGCACTTTGGTCTAGCTGTGCAATATCCACTGCACCCCTACCAGAAGGAACAACAACAGAGGTAGATGAACCAGTTCAACTACGCAAGATTGCTCCCACAATTGAAGCACGCCTTCAGAAAGCATAGGAAGAACCCACGCATTCCACCCAGGCCTTAAAGCAAGCACATGAGGAAATCATTAAGCAGCGTCAAGCTGTGCAACAAGAGAGGGACACTCTCCAAGAAAAATTGGAAGAAGACAGAGTGAAGATACAAAAGCAAAAGGAGCAGTTGCTCGCGAAGCAGATCGGGATCGAAGAAGCAGTCAACAGAGCATTTCTCTCTGTGACCAGCTTAGATAAGAAAGCATAAGAACCCTTAGAACACCAAGTGATAAATCTTGTTGAAGTTATTCAAAAAATTCAACAAAGAGTCGTAGAGTTAGAGCTTCAGACCATACCAAGTACCCCGCAAGAAGAGCGTGACCAACGAGAAATGACTGCCCGGAGCACAGTAGAAAGGATTAAAGCACTCACTGAGGAATTCAAACAATTAAGTAGCAGAAGTGTGCAGATACATGAGAACCTAACCAAGAATCCTAAATTTCACAAATTGGAGTCACAGTTCCAGGAGGCGAAGCATGAAGCCGAAAATCTACAGGTGTAACTGAAGCCCCTATCACCCATAGAGAAAATGAAACGGTCTTTCGATTAGCGCATAGCACAGCAACAGATCCATATAATCCAGAGCAAGGTAATGGAAGTAACTCAACAACTTCAACCTTTGTAGGATAAGGCATCTCAGTTATTTATAGAGATCGAGAACCAAGGAACAGAGTTGGAATAGGTCGTAAATTCAACACAACAATCCCTAGAAGGGTCAGTGAATGTCACACTCATCCAAGAGTTCACCGAGCAAGAAGTAGTTGCAATGCAACAAGTTGAAGCATCTCAAGCCCAGCTTGAGGCGTTCGAAGTAGAATTGATCAGACCTGAGTGACTCGGGACGAGTCACAAGTGAGTGTTGGGGGCCTATTGGCCCTTGACCAAGTTGTGGGAGATACTTGGTCATATTTGACCATTTTTGGGACTTCGATGCCCTATCGAAGGAAGTGCGCAAGACGAAGCAGAGATCATGGGATCTCGGTCCACTTTTGGGCCCCTTTTTATTGTTTGGGTTAATGTAATGGGAAAGGGATGTCGGTCCGTGGGTTTACCCATGATTAGGCCCGCTTTTGTATGTATAAATAGATGTCTAGGAAAGGTAGAAGAGAGTCGAAGGCTTAGTGATAGTAATTAGATCTGTGTGATCGAATGTGGATTGTAAATGCTTTGTGCATGATTGTAAGAGACTTGCAGAGCTCAGTTCAAGTTGTTGTAGGAGGTTGTGAAAGGCTTTGTGCTAAAGCACAAGGAAGAAGGATCTAGTAACTTGCGCAGATCTTCTGTCCTGTGTGGAGTAAGGGTTGTTGAATCTTTGTTCTATAAATTCTTTACCAAGATAATAAAGAAGAAGAGTTGGTGGACGTAGCCCAAGGGTGGGGGTGAACCACGTAAATTTGTGTGTGATGCTTTGTGCTTTGATTCAATGTGTTTAGTTCTTCTTATACTAAGTGCTTTGATATTTGTAGGAATATCTGCTTATGATTTGTGCTCCTAGATGTGTATGAATGTTAGATTTGATGTGTATGAAGATGCTTAGTGTTGATCTACTAGGTTTGATCTATCTTACTATTGTTAAGTGCTTGAATACTATAGATTAGTGTGAATGCTTCGAATCTCTGTCTTATAAGCGAAGTGGTTATTGAATGTATCTTGAGGAACTAATGGTGATAAGTGCTCTAGTAAGCTGTATAATCATAGATCTGTGTCCTAGCTAAGGTTGCAGACACCTGAGTCTTGCAACCACCCCTGCCTCTACCTCAGGTGAGAATCCATCTGCTTCACAGGTGTTGCCGAAAGGGTCGGTAGTTAGGGCTTTGTTGGTGCGTTGTTGTAGCATTGAACCCTAGGTTTGGCCCTGTTCCAACAGGAAGTATCCTAGAGAAGAAGATACTAGACAACCAGGGCAAAAATAAAAAAGAAACAATAATAAAGAACAGAGAAGATAGACCGCCATCTTCAGCTGAGAAATCAAATACTGAAGAAGCTGGGAAAAAGTTGTCAACAGAAATCGGCAACCCCATTGAGGTTATCACACCATTACAGTTCACCAGAGGAAACCCTAATACAAAGGCAATGTTCATAAGCGATTTCATGCCTATCTCTTTTGAGGAGATACCTCCCACTGAGTTCTTCTTCAGTAAGAAAAAAAAGGTAGTGGTGAAGAAAGAAATGCACACGAGAGAGGGTGCAATGGTAAAAAAGCACAGAGTATTATTAGATGGGAAAAAATTGGAAGAAGAATATTTTTCTACAGAGGTGGCAGACTCTTTAGGAGATTTTGCAACGACCAAATTATCTTCTGTTGATAATCTGAAATAAATTCTAAGGCAGAGGAATCAGTTGATAAATCAATTGCGAGATCAAATAAGGAATTTAGAGAATAATGTCAAAAGTGAGGTCAACAAAGGACTCGAACAGGATAGAGCCAAAGATAGGCAAGAGATTCAGTAACTTAAATTTGATCTTGAATAAGTACACAAGATTGCTCAAGCAAGCCAAGGGCAGGTCATCCAACAAGAAGAATTATTAAGGAAGCTGCAAGATAAATTGAGTTCTACTGAAAGCCAGATTGTAAATATAACAATGTTTCAAGCCCAGGCATTGGAAGTGCAACAGAAGCTAAAAGCAGTACAACAAAGTCTGTTTTCTAAGGTAGAGATCATCCAATATTATTTTCGGGAGATGATTAAATCATTAGATAATATTCTTTTCAGAGAAAAGGAGGCTAATGCAGCCTAAACCACCTTTCAAAAGGAAGTCATATCTTCGGCTAGAGAAGAGGTACCAACAACTCCTAGATTAATTGTCGTAGAACAAATCAGGGGTGATATCATACTAAAGGCATGGGAGGCCAATATAGCTAAGATTAAGAAAATGAACAAAGAAATAAAGGAAGAGTGTGAAGAGGCTTTTGATTTGCTAGATAAAAAATCACTAGGCATTGGAAAGGACAATTGTGCTGGAGTATTAGGGCAAATAAACATTATAAATAATCAATTGGACATCAAAGAAAGCTTAAATGAAGTTCAGATCTAAATTTCACTATTGAAGCAGGTTGACGTCGCTCAAATGGATAGATGGTTGGTAAAGCTAAATCTACAGTTGCAATCACCAAGTTTTGAAGGTAAAAGGATTGAAGACAGGTTGCCGAAATTACAGAGAAAGATGTATCTTTTTGAGGCAAAGGATGTGACAGCGCCTTCCAGAATTTTAGTACAATTTATAAGCAGGTGTGTCGAGTGTCTCGATCCAGGTGAAGGAAGTACTTCAAAGAAATAATAAAGTAATACATGCATGCTCGTTCTGCCAATATGAGAAAGAGATAATTTCAATATGAAGGAAACAAGTGGAACGGTTCAAGTTTTTATTTCGTAACCGTTAATATCTAGGAGTAAGGAAAATTCCAACCGCCTAGGGTTGGTAACATTTTGTATAAATATAATTTCAAAAGATAGAGAGAAGGATTTTTCCTGGCTGATTGATTAGAATCTGGACCAGGGGTCAAAATTTAGCCCAAAATTTAAAGTGTTCTGAATCGCCTCAAAATGAACAGGTTCGTATCCCTCATCGTCATGAACCCAACGCACTTTGAACGAGGTCAAACGGACATTGGATGAGTGAGATATCGTGATCTATTTGATTTTCCAAACATGGAAAAAAAGTTGTTGACTGTACAGTCCATACATGATGACGTGGTAGGTGACGTGTCAGCTGATTTGGCAAGTTGACAAGGTAGGCGTTGTTGGTAGGACACATGGGTGAATATATTTTTGACACGTGGCATCGTTGTGGCAAATGGATTGGTGCCACGTGGCCCAGGCGTGGGCTGCCACATGGCACCTTTGTATATGGTGTAGTTCAAAAATATTGTGGAGTCCATGGGGATCGAACCCCGTAACTCCCCCATGGTCCAAAGTCTTGGAAAGGGGCCACCCGACAGGTGTGCCACACGGTGTTCCTTTTTTGATATATGTGTTTAAATATATTTAAATTAACACTATAGTGAGTTTGGGTGCGGGGTCGGGCTGGGGTTTAGCCCTAGCCCTCAGTTTTGGGTGTCTATCCATATGACCCGAATCCACACATTTGCGCAGGGTTTTTCAAACGGTTTCCCAAAACATGTGCCCGCCACTTGTCACACCTACATTGATTCTTGGAACGAGGCCCTTTTTATGCGCGGGAAACGTGGCCACATGGCCCCCATGCGCCCAACACCTCCATGGTTTGGGGGCTAGGTTCCCTAACCATTCTACATTTTTGTGCATTTTGTGGAGATGAATTTGGGTGCTGGGTTTAGGCACGGGAAACACCCAGAAGCCAAGTTACTCACACAGGAGTGCGTTTTGGCGAACCAGAGACAACAAGCTTGAAGGAGGAAAATGGCAGGAGGCCTGACTTCTTCAGTTTTTGGCCAAATGAGGTGCCAAAAAAGACCAGCTAGGGGTTTTTGGATGTTTTGAATCCATTGGCATAGTTTTCAAAGCCATTTGGAGGCTTATTTTGCAGTTTTTTATACCTTGAAGTTTCAGGAGCTCTAGGGAGCTTAGGGCCACCATTGAAGGAGGCCATGCTCAGATGAGCCCAAGTCTGTTTTTTGTGACTAAATAGTCATTTTTGACTAATAGTTATGATATGAACACATTGGGATAGGTTTTAGAGGCTTTTGAGGACTTTTACAGGTGTTTTTTCCACAAGGAAGCTCAGGGAAGCTCAAGTCCACTAGTAGAAGAGGTCATGCTTGAATGAGCCATGGTCCGTTTTCAGAGTTCTATTAGTCATTTTTGGGGTTTTTATGTATTCTGAACCCAATGGTATAGTCAGTAAATCCATTGGATTTGAGCAGAAGCTTGTAAAATAATATTTGACAAACTAATCCCAGAGAGCCTAGTCCATTGATGGAGGCTCAAGGAGATGTAGCCCAGTTGGGGGTGAACTCCTTTATCATCTTGTTATTTTTGTGAGTTTGCTGGTTATATTTTCTACACTTATGTTGCTGTTTTATTTTATTTAAACAACATATTTAACCATTAAAAATTCCTCACACATAAACACAAAGAAGATGCATAAACTTGGCACATAACTTATCTTGCATAACTAAGACATTGAGAAATGTCTTAAAGTTTATATTTTAATGGAGTAGAGGGTGATTGCATAGAAAAACAAGTTAGCCCCCTATTTTCATATCAGGTGGTATCAGAGCATAGTTTTTTCTCATGTGATTGCCATTTATAGCTAGAGATTTAGCTGTTGGTATTATTGTGCAAGTTTTGTGTTGAAGTTTGATATCTTGCAAGGATGGAGGAAGCTTCAAATATTGATAGTTATCATACATCTTCATTAACCAAGTTATTTGACAAAGATATGTTGAATTCATTTGTAACCATGAGAGATATGGTATAAGAGTTGTGGGAAGATAGGGAAGAGAGCATTGTCCTTCAAGAGCAGTTGATGGCCATGAAGGAGGAAAAGCACAAGCTTCTTGAAAAGTTGCATGAGATGGAGACCCAACTCCATGAGGTAGAGGAAACCCTTACCAAGTACATGCATGAACATGAGGTATGTAATGTTAGTTTATCTTCAAATTCCTTTCAATATGAATGCTTTGGTGTTTTTGAAAATCACACTAGAGGAATAGGGTCCAAGTTATTGTTAAAAATGGGCTATGAAGGTAGAGGGTTAGGCAAGCATGCACAAGGCATTGTTGAGCCTATTGTTGTTGAGGAGAGGCCCAAGTATAGGGGTCTTGGATATGAACAGAAAGATGGAGCAAATTCCAAAGTTGAGGAGACAAGGGAAACAGTTCCAAGAACAACTTTTGTTGCAAGTTCAATCCCTCAAGCATGCAAAGTGTGTGTTCAAGATGAATGCAAATGTATGAAACAAGAAAGTTGTGACATCCATGAAGACAAGAACATATTTGTTGGTCTTCAAAAGAGAGCCAGTAACTCTTCAAATTCACCTCCTCAGGAAGGTGATAAAGGTGAATGTTATGGAACTTTTGTTGCAAGTTCAATCCCTCAAGCATGCAAAGTATGTGTTCAAAATGAATGAAAATGTGTGAAACAAAAGAGTTGTGACAACCATGAGGACAAGAACAGATTTGTTGGTCTTCAAAAGAGAGCTAGTAACTCTTCAAATTCACCTCCTCAAGAAGGCGATAAAGGTGAATGTTCAAGGTATATTTCTACCTATAACTCGGTTGCTTTTGATTATGTTAAGCATGGTAAATTTGCATGTAAAAATGGAAGAAAACGTCCATGTACATATTGTAGTTTAGATAACGATCATGTTTCAAGATGTTGGAAAAGACTGACCACATTCAGGAAAATTTCCAAGCAAAGGCAACTTGAAAAGAGGATGCAAAAGATTTGCACTCATTGCCAGAAGAGGGGTCATCTCGTTGACCAATGTTGGACATTGCATCTAACCACTCATCCACAACACAAGAAGAAGATGGATAAAGAGACTGGCAAGAATGGAAGAGGAGATTCCATCATTGATGTGGGTCAAGATGATTCATAAGAATACGTTTTTCAGCAGAAAAAGTCACCATTGAAATGGCTTGGTAAGAAATGGTTAGATTTCTTGAACAAGTAAGGATTGCATTTCTTTGTTTGTAGATGCACGTTTCAGCCTTTTGTATGCATTTTTGTTAAAAGTTTGACAAGTTGTAGCAGTTTATCATAACTTGTATGATGCAAGTTTGTATGTGAATGCAATTCATTTGAAGGCATTCTTGTTGTTTCACAACTTCGCCAGGAGGATGTAAAAGAGGGGTATGATACTCACTTGTTGCAGCCATTTATAGCTTTTCATTTCAGCTCTTATGTACCCAATTTTTTTTGGGTTTATGTACTTATGTTTGTACTTGAAGGAGAGTTGAAGAGCTATGCACATGCATGTGATTTTGTATGTGTGTAAACAATGAACTTGATGATAGTTTCACTATGAGTGACTCATGATTGTAACATGGTTGTGTATCATGAATGTCAACTTGTCATTGGGAATGTCGATATGTTTCAAATGAGTCTCAACTTGCGTCGATGTTTTCTTGACGACTATGTTGTGTTGATCATGTTTTTCGACTTATGTTTAGTTGATGGTGTTTGTTGGCTTGTAAGTCGATATTGAGTACACCAAGATGCAAGAAAACACCATGTACTTTGATGAAGTACAAGATGCGACCATTTGCTTGAAGAGCAAAAAAGACCTTGTTGGCATCATTTTCAGTCTTGTATCAAGTTTGTTTTCAAGATTGATGGTTTTCTTGGTTTGTGACAAGATGTCGCAAGAAATTTTTTGTAGCCATTGTAGAGCGGAAAACGACCTATAAATTGTTATACTATTAATTCAATTTGAGGAATTTTTCTCATATAATCAAAGACAACAAAAAGAGAACATAAAAACAACAGATCTTTTAATTTTCTTTCCTCTATGACTGTACCTGTGGAAAGACAGCCTAATATAGAGCCCGGTCTCACAGATCAGACTAGCATCACTTTAACCTTGCTTAATACCATCTTAGAAACTGCTAACACCCGAGTTGAACTTGAACATTCATGGGCAGTGATTGAACAGAACATAAGCATCCAGGAACGTTGGGAAACTAGGCAAAGACAACTCAGAAATCAACCATAGATTCTTTCCCTGAAGAATTGACTTTCTTTTCATATTTTAAACTCTCTTTATTTTTTCGGATGCCTTGAAATTATACTTTGAAGCTTGAAGTATAAACTCAGGAACAACAATAGGTATGTGTAATCATGAACAAGTATAATATCCCTCACATGATCTTAGCCATCAACCCCTTTTTGATATTCAACTTTTCAATACATCAATAAATACAAGATCTCAACCATGTACCATAAAAAATATTAGCCATATGCCAAGAAATACAAGATGTGCCTCAACAAGAAGTATCAATGATAAATACACCAGCACTGTATTTATGTAGATCCGACTTATACAGAAGATCCCATGTAGCCACTAGTCTCTCCAGGGAGAATCCTCAAATCTCCATTTCCATTCCTTACGCATACATCAAAATCCAACTATTCATAGAAAAAAGGCATACCTTTTGAGCCAATGGATGGATCTGATGTATCTGAGCACTCTAGACCTTCCTGGGAGCTTGATCTTAGTATCTAGAACCTCTGCACCTTCATCTTCAAAGCGTCTCCCGGTGAGGGATTTCACCATAAGGGGACCACTTTGGATTTCATCCATTTTTACTTCTTATCAACCATGACAAGACAATAATGAGTCATCTTTACATCAAACAATATTGGGTCCATTACCCAAACCTTGTGCCACAGGGCTTTCTTCAAGGGTTGGCATCAATGACAACCAACCTTAGTCAACAACAAATACAACTAACCTATCAGCCATTGAATTAAGTTCCTTCTTAACATGAGTGATGCTAAATGATAACAAGTTCCAGATAAGAATCCAAACATCTTGGGTATAGCGTTTCATCAAATTATTACTAGGAGAAAAGATTTTACGCACAAGGTTCACAACAAGTTCAGAATCACCAAAAACTCTAGGGTGGTCGCAATCGAGGTTATAAGCATTTTCGATGCCTAGCAGTGAAGCTTCAAACTTAGTGGCATTGTTCGTGCAAGAAAACTATAACCTATAAGAAAAAATTTGAATTTTACCTATAGGTGTGAGTATAAGATAATTCTAACTCTGTTACCTTCGCTTGAGCATGAGCCATTGAAATGTGTGTGCCACATACCATCTTCCAAATCAATTTGTTACAGAGTAGTGTGATGCAGGAGCATCGCCTTCAAAGTCAAATACGCAAGCATGGAGGCAGAGATATGACATCTCAACATGGCATAATTTCAAATAAACATTTAACTCAGAAGTAAATCGAGTTGTTGAGATATTTTGGAAACAATATTTTTTAATATATCTTGGTTGTAAAGTCTTATACGACTGTAAGGAGTTGCAAATATAGAGTGTCGTCTCTTATCGGGTAATAACTAATAGTTATTGTAATAGGACAAGGTAGGTAACCGCTAAGACCTGATAGGATAGGTTGCAGACGGGACAGAGAGAGATCATGGAGCCAATCCTTAAATAGTTTGTTGTTGTATTGTAATATAGATAGGGAGAGAGAGATCAATAGAGAAAAAATAGAGTAGAAGAAAGACATAGTGAAGAACTACAATACTGTGTAATTTGTTTCGTGAATGGATAAAATAGACATAATTGTCCAAATCCTTCGGACTTTGTTCATTTTGATGTTTGATTGAATGAATGTTGCATTATGTGTGTGTGATTTATCTCATTTCATTCATGTATGATTGTTAAAATTTAATCGTATGAGGTTGAGACGAAACTAGATAAGTTTCAATTGTTTCTCTTCTGAAACTCATATGCAAGGTGTGAATCTCGTACGCAAGGAGTGCATCGACAGAGTCTCAGATTGACTTAGAGGAGTTTAGGGGGAACAAAGGGAACTTAGACCAGGTGCAAGGAGTGCACAATGTCAAGGAGCGACCAAGTGTCGAAGAACCGAGACAGAGGAACAAAAGGAGTGAGGGAAGAATTTATTTTCGAGAAATCCTTCGAATTGAGTTATCGAAATCCCAGTAATGCAAGGAGTGCATGGGAAATCAAAATATTCAAGGAGATCAAGCTAAGAAGAGATATCACTTTTCATAAGTGCATATGAGGTCCAAGAGACGGACTCGTAGGTGGAGCAAAGGTCAAAACCTTTGAACACTTAGAAAATCTTCTAAGTCGGAAGAAATCAAAAAATTAGGAGAAGGAGCAACAACAACTGTTGGATCACAGTGTAGAGGACCAACAACCATCTGATCAAATCAAGGTGCATGAACCTTTTCTCTTTTCACATGCAGAAGAGTGAACTTACCAAATTTTTGAAGTCCCAAATTAATTTGGGACCATCCATCGTCAAGAAGGACAGGTAGCGCAAGATTCACAACTCCGAAAGTTCGTGGACCAGGAGGAGGTGAGGTAGCTGAAGTAGATCCTGACCATTGATCGCTAGGAGATACGTGTCAACAGATCAATGGTTTTGGGGAAATCACTTCGAGAGTTTCAGTTGAGATTTGAAACTCCCTAAACCCGAAGATCCAGAGGACAGGTGGCGTGAATATGTGGATTCCGGGTGAAGACCCGAAGTAATTCATAGCTGTCAGATTTAGGGTGAGACGTGGTGCAAATCCGTGGACTCTGGGTAAAGACCCAAAGTAAATCTCAGCAATCCAATTCAAGTGGACACGAGGCAGAAATCTGCATACTTCAAGGGAAAGTGAAAGTTGAGAATTGAGAAATCCGAAGTTTGAAGACCCGAAGGGACTATAATCGTCATATCAGCGGGAGACACACGTTAGTGGATACCAGCTTCGGATAAAAGAAATTGGGAAAAGAGTTTAGATTTGATATTTTCGAAGTCCAAAATCCTGAAATGATCAGAACTGTCGATTGAAGAGGGCACGTGGCAAAATATCTGTCATTGTGGGAGAAAGTAAGGTTTGAGATTTGAAAACTCCGAACGTCAAATTGTGAAGCAAATCACGCCCGTTGATTTGAAAGGGTTAGATATGATCTGAAGACTTGGAAGGGACAGATCTCAGCTGTCAGTTCAGAAGCACCGTCAATATCGTTAGATCGACGGTCACCTCACATTGTGGGGATAGAAGATGCTCGAGCTTTAAAAGGTTGAAGGTGGGCTGCAATCGAGACCACGATATTGGTAAAAGGCCACGTGGTGGCTCGAGCTGAATTGTGGGGACAAAAGTAGTTTGGTTCCAAACCACTCTTGGGTGTGCTCACAATCATGTGTTTACATGAGGTCATCACCCAAGGTCACATCAAGGAGGGGCTTATCAGAAAAGGAGCTAGTGCCCAAACTCTAAGATTTCGCAAGCGCGAAGGGTAAGGTCTTGGGTGCCATAAGACCTGCACTAGAAATCCGAAAGGGCCTGTGTTTAGATATAGAATGAGACCATCAAGTTTTTAGAGAGTTGTTCGACTGAAGAATCAGAGATCCTTGACCGGGAGGTCGTGTAGCCCTACGAGGGAGTAGGGGGGCTGCATTAGGTGGTATTAGAGCCTTATATTGAGATTGTTTGTAGACAACAAACAAAGGAGAAAGGAGATAAATTGGTATCATTTGTGGTATAAAAAAAAAATTGGTTTATGTTTGTAGGCACTAGAAGGTGACACAGTGAAATGATGTCACCCAGAAAGCGTAGAGAGAATGCAGAAATAGAAGAAGAAATGAGGTGACTCAGAATGAGATTGGACGCCATGGAAACAACACAGAGGAGAGCACCAGACACTGGAGATATCAGTGAAGTTGAAAGTGAAGAGATAGAGGTCGAAGAAGATGTAGTATAGTTGCGGAAGACCGCTTATTGAAAGTTGTTTCAAGAATAGGAGCCAGAGAAACAATAGAGGTACTAATGTATGAAGGTAATTTAGAAGTTGAAGAATTTTTGGATTGGGTATGAGCTATGGACAAGTACGAGAAGACAAGATGGTGAAGCATGCAGTGACAAGACTGAAGGGTCATGCAACACTATGGTGGGATGAACTGCAAGCCAATCACAGATGAAAGGGTAAGAAGAAAATTAAAATTTGGGATAGGATGGTAGCCAAGCTAAAAGAAAAATTTATCCCGAAGGACTATCAAATCAATCTATTCAAAAGATTTCATAAACTCAGACAGAAAATCTTATCAGTGAAGGAGTAAACTAAGGAATTTACAGACTGAACATCAGGGTTGGACAGAAGGAAAATGAAGATGAAAAAACAACCAGGCATATCAATGGGTTGAGATATGAAATACAAGAGGAGATCAACATGATGTCTGTTAGTAAAGTCGAGGATGCTTATCAAGCAACCTTGAAAGCTGAAGAGAAATTGACCAGGAAACAAAGCCAACGAAACAAAGGAAGAAATTCAAGCAGAGGTAAGGTAACCAGGAGAGAGAAGTTCCAGAAGCCAAAGCATGAATCTAGAAAACAACATAGTCACCCTGAGAAAGGTGGAAGTTCTAAGGAAGGACAACATGGAGGAAGAAGCTCTTTTTCTAGAGGAGGTGAATTTAGATGTTATGCTTGTGGAAAACCAGTGCACAAGTATTGGGAATGTCCCAAGAGAAAGAAAGAAGGAGGAGGAGAAGCACACATTTATGAAGCATAGAAGCATGTGGAAGTAGAAGCAACAGAAGGAGGAAAGAAACTCATGATGAGGAAAATTCTTCTTAAACCAGAAAAGGAGGCAGAGGAACTAGTTCAATGAACAAGTTTGTTCAGAACTGCTTGCAAGACGAAAGACAGAGTTTGCATGGTGATCATAGACAGTGGGAGCACTGAAAATCTAGTATCCACAAAGATGGTGGAGAAACTGGAGATGAAGACAAATTCACATCCAAACCCATACAAGGTATCATGGTTACATAAAGGACATCAAGTAATGGTAAGTCAACAATGCCAAGTTGAATTTAAAATAGGAGGTTATAGGGATGAAATATTATGTGATGTAATTCCTATGGATGGTTGTCATATTTTATTGCGGAGACCATGGCAGTTTGAACGAAAGTTATGCATGATGGTAGAAAAAATACTTATACCTTAGAAAAGAATGACAGGACACATATGTTGTTACCAATAGAAGACAAAGAGCACAAGAGGGAAGCTAGTTCAAGTATACTTCTCATGAGTGGGAAGGAACTCTTGAAGGAATCTAAGAAGGAGTAAGAGATGCAGTTTTCTATAGTGAGGAAGCCAAGAGTTATCCTTACAAATAATTATGCGGAGGATTTTCCTGAAGAAATCCAAGAACTATTAGAAAACTTTACTGACATAGTAGTGGATGAGTTACCACAATCATTTCCACCCATTAGGATTATAAGCCATCATATTCACCTTATTCTAGGAGCTAGTTTACCAAACAAAGCATCTTATAGGTTGACACCTAGAGAGAATGAGGAAGTCAAAAATCAAGTCCAGGAGTTGTTGGATAAATTTTTAGTCAGGGAAAGCCTAAGCCCATGCGCAATACCAACTGTGTTAAGTTCAAAGAAGGATGGAGGATGGAGAATGTGTCTGGATTCTAGAGCCATCAACAAGATAACCATTAGGTATAGATTCCCTTTACCAAGGATGGATGATTTGATGGATTTCTTGAGTGGAGATAACTATTTTTCCAAGATAGACTTGAAGAGTGGATATCATCAAATAAGGATGAGAGAGGGAGATGAATGGAAGACAGCATTCAAGACAAATGAAGGTTTGTTTGAATGGTTGGTCATGCCATTTGGGTTGAAAAATGCACCAAGCACATTTACGATATTAATGAATGAAGTATTGAAAGACTTCATAGGAAAATTTGTCATAGTATATCTGGATGACATACTAATCTTCAGTAAGACAGAGGGAGAACACTTAAGACACATGACATCAGTGATGAAAAAGTTGCAGCAAGAAAAAATGTTGATAAATATGAAGAAAATCTATTTTATGATGAAATAACTCATATACTTGGGTTTTGTGATCTCTTCTAATGAATTGAAGATGGATCCAGAAAAGGTGAGAGAAATCAAACAATGGCCATTGTTAGGAAGAATATTTGAGGTAAGAAGTTTTCATGGGTTAGCAAGTTTTTATAGAAATTTTATCAGAAATTTCAGTGGTATATGTATGCCCATGCCGGACACTGTGAAGAGGAAAAATGAGTCTTTTAGTTGGATAGAGGAAGCTAAAAAAAAATTCAAAGTGTTGAAGGAGAAGATCACAGAACAACCAATTCTGCTCTTACCAGATTTTGGAAAAACATTTCAAGTGAGATGTGATGCAAGTGGATTAGCTATTGGAGCAATCTCGAGTTAGGATAATAAGCCAGTTGTTTATTTTAGTGAGAAGTTGAATGACACCAAGAAGAAGTATTCCACATATGACAAAGAATTTTATGCAGTGATTCAAGCTTTGAAGAAGTGGAGGCACTATCTAATTCCTAAATAATTTGTCATGTACAGGGATAATCAAGCTTTGTATTTTATTACTAGGCAAGAAAAGTTGAATCAGAGACATGCTAAATGGGCAAAATTTATGCATAATTTTACTTTTGTTATTAAACATATTGTTGGAACTTCTAACAAAGTTGCATATGCTTTGAGCAGGAGGAGTTTAATTTTACAGGAATTCCAAGTGGAGACCTTAGGGTTTGAACACCTCAAGGAAATGTATCGAGAAGATCCAGATTTTAAGGAAGCTTATGAGGCATGTAAGAATCCTTTGTTGGGAGACAAAATCCCATGGACAAAATATTTGATCCAAGATGGATTATTATTCAAAGGAAGCCAACTATGCATACAAAAATGCTCAATGAGAGATAACCTGCTAAAAGAAAAACATAGTGGAGGTTTAGCTGGACATTTTGGTCATGATAATACATTTACACAGCTAAGAAATTCATATTATTGGTCGAGCATGAGGGTAGAGGTGAAAAAGTTTGTGAACAAATGCATAATTTTTTAGTATGCAAAAGTAAGACAACAGAACACTGGTTTGTATAAGCCATTACCAATTCCAGAAAGGTCGTGGGATGCACTTAGTATGGATTTTGTATTGGGATTTCCTAGAACTCAAAAAGGGAGTGATTCCATATTTGTTGCGGTGGACAGATTTTCAAAAATGGAACATTTCATACCATGCTAGAAGACAAACGATGCTACACATATAGCCAATTTGTTTTTCAGAGAAGTGGTGAGACTACATGGATTGCCTAGGAGTATAGTCTCAGACAGGGACACCAAATTTGTAGGACACTTTTGGAGGACTCTATGGAAGAGGTTGGGGACAAAATTGTCATTTAGTTCATCATATAACCCTTAGACAAATGGACAGACTAAAGTAGTAAACATGAGTCTGGGAAACTTATTAATAATTTTAGTCACTGAGCAAGGTCGTCAATGGGATCAGATTCTAGCACAAGAAAATATGCATTTAACAATTTAGTGAACAAAAACATAGGGAAAAGTCCATTTGAAATTGTGTATGGTATAAAACCAAGAGGGATTACATATTTGAGAGATCTGAATCAAGATGAGTTCAGAAGTGTTGGAGCAGAGGATTTTGCAACAGAAATGCAAAAACTCCATGACAGAGTCAGAGAGAAGCTACATGACAACAACTTGAAATATAAGAACAGAGTTGACCAGAAGAGGAGAGAAGTTCAATTCGAAGTAGGAGATGAATTTTTAGCTCATTTGAGAAAAGAAAGGTTTCCAAGGGGGACATATAACAAATTGAAGATGAAGAAGATAGGACCATGCAGGATTCTCAGAAAATTTGCAGCCAATGCTTATCAAATTGGGTTGCCAGACAATGTTGGGATATCACTGATACTCAAGGTTGTAAACCTGTATCCTTACCGGAGAGATGAGGCAGGAGAATCAGATGATCAGAAAGAAGTTCAGTGGGAAGAACAATTTCCCATAGTAGAAAAACCTCAGATGGAGAAAATCATTGAACAAAGAGTTGAAAAGAAGACCAAGAGGAAGACATATCCTGAATACTTAGTGAAGTGGAAAGATCATCCAGTGGAAGGTTCAAGTTGGGTCACTGAACCTTATATTTTGAAGCATGGAAAAATAGTGCAGGAACTCATGGACATGAGTCCATGAATATTTTAACTAGAGGAGTATGATGCAGGAGCATCGCCTTCAAAGTCAAAGATGCAAGCGTGGAGGTAGGGATACAACATCTCAACATGGAAGAATTTCAAATCAACATTTAACTCAGAAGTACATCGATTTGTTGAGATATTTTGGAAACAATGTTTTTTAATATATCTTGGTTGTAAAGTCTTATACGATTGTAAGGAGTTGTAGATATAGAGTGTTGGCTCTTATCGGGTAATAACTGATAGTTATTGTAATAGGAAAAGGTAGGTAACCACTAAGACCTGATAGGATAGGTTGCAGACAGGACGAAGAAAGATCGTGGAGCCAATCCTTAGATAGTTTGTTGTTTTATTGTAATAGAGATAGGGGGATAGAGATCAGTAGAGAAAAAATAGAGTAGAAGAAAGATGCAGTGAAGAACTGCAATAAATGTAATTTGTTTCGTGAATGAATAGAACATACATAATTGTCGAAATCATTCAGACTATGTTCATTTTGATGTGTGATTGAATGAATGTTTTGTTCTGTGTTTGTGATTTAGTTCATTTCATTCAAGTATGATTGCTAAGATTTAATCATATGAGGTTGAGATGAAACTAGATAAGTTTCAATTGTTTCTCTTCTAAAACTTGTATGCAAGGTGTGCATCTCGTATGTAAGGAGTGCATCAACAGAGTCTTGTATTGACTCAGGAGAGTTCAATGAGAACAAAGGGAACTTAGACCAGGTGCAAGGAGTGCACAACATCAAGGAGAGACCAAGTGTCGAAGAACCATGACAGAGGAACACAAGGAGTGCAGGAAGAATTTCTTTTTGAGAAATCCTTCGATCTGAGTTATCAAAATCCTAGGAATGCAAGGAGTGTGTGGGAAATCAAACTATTCAAGGATATCAAGCTCAGAAGAGATATCAATTTTCATAAGTGTAGACAAGTTCCAAGATATGGACTCGTAGGAGGAGCAAAAGTCGAAACCTTTGAACACGTAGAAAATCTTCTGAGTCGGAAGAAATAGGAAGCTCAAGAGGAGGAGCGAAAACAACCATTGGATCACAATGTAGAGGACCAACAACCATATGATCAAATAAAGGTGCACATAACTTAGCGCTTTGCACACACAAAAGAGTGAACTTACCAAATTTCTGAAGTCCCAAAGTAATTTGGGACCGTCCATCGTCAAGAAGGACAAGTGGCGCAAGATTCATAACTCTGGAAGTTCATGGACCAGGAGGAGGTGAGGTAGTCAAATTATATCCTGACCATTGATCGCCATGAGATACATGTCAGCAGATCAGTGGCTTCGGTGAAATCACTTCGAGAGTTTCAGTTGAGAGTTGAAACTCCTGAAACTCGAAGTCCAAAGGAGATCTCAACCGTCAGATCCAGAGGACAGATGGCATGATTCTGTGGACTCTGGGTAAAGACCTGAATTAATTCATAGCCATCATATTTAGGGTGAGACGTGGGAAAAATTCATGGAATCCAGGTAAAGACTCAAAGTAAATCTCAATGGTTTGATTTAAGTGGACACGCGGAAGAAATCCGCATACTTTGAGGGAAAGTGAAAGTTGAGAATTGAGAAATCTGAAGTCTGAAGACCCGAAGGGATTGCATCTGTCAGATCAACGGGAGACACGCGTCAATGGATTACCAGTTCCAGATAAAAGAAAATGGGAAAAGAGTTGAGATTTGAGATTTCCAAAGTCTGAAATCCTGAAACAATCAGAACCGTCGATTGAAGAGGGAACGTGGCAGAAGATCTATCATTGCAGGAGAAATCAAGGTTTGAGATTTGAAAACTCTGAATGTCGAATCGCAAATCAAATCACGCCTGTTGATTTGAAAAGGTCAGATATGATCCACAGACTTGGAAGGGACTAATCTCAGTCATCATTTTAGAAGCACCGTTAATATTGTGAGATCGACGACACCTCGCATTGCAGGGATAGAAGGTGCTCGAGCTTTAAAAAGTTGAGGGCAGGTCGCAATTGAGACCACAGTATTGGTAAAAGGACATGTGGTGGCTCGAGGTGAATTGTGGAGAAAAAATTAGTTTGGTTCCAAACCACTCTTGGGCGCGCCCACAATCACGTGTTTGTGTGAGGTCATCACCCAAGGTCACATCAAGGAGGGGTTTATCAGAAAAGGAGCTAGCGCACAAACTCTGAGATTTCGCAAGCGCAAAGGGGAAGGTTGGGGGTGCCATAATATTTGCACCAGAAAGAACAAAGGGCCTGTGTTTAGATATAGAACGAGACCATCAAGGTTTCAGAGAGTCGTTTGACTCAATAATTGGAGATCCTTGATCGGGAGGATGTGTAGCCCTACGGGGGAGTAGGGGGGTTGCATCATAGTGTCACTCTCATCAACAAAGATAGAGTACACCCCTAAGTCTTCCTCAAGATAGTTTACATTCAGTTGAGGAATGCTCTCTATGTATGGTGAAATTCTTCCTTCTCTTAGGACTATAATATTATTTCCATTTCGGGGAATAGATAAGTGTGTTCCATCAAGCGAAAGATATCCACATGTTAGGGCTTACTAGTCTCTTCCTACGATAATAGAATAGTTTCTTATTTTCATGTCGATTACTTGGATGTTGAGGGTTGTCCTTATTTCGGGATGTGCAAACAGAACTAAATTTATGTCTTTGATTTCACCTATAGTTGACCGATGCAAACTATTATAGGATAGCATGCTTCTAGAATTTTTGTTAGTACATGATAAGCCTAGCTCTTCCATGATGATTTTTGACATTACGCTTGGACCTGAATCGCCATCGATTAGGCAACAATGGTATATATTATCCATAATTTTTACAGAAATAAAAAAAGGAGGTTTCTTTACGGGGTGTCTAAAATTATTTACACCTATCTTATTTATTGTGGGATCATGTTCTTTTTCCTCTTCAAAAAGGTTGGCTATGGTAGAAGCTTTTCCTTCCATAAATATATTGAGATGATTTTGTTGTTCAAGGATGACAACCATGTCCAAAAGAGTAGAATCGACCTTGATATTATCCAATTGGTTAAGCATGTTATACTTGGAAGAGGGAAGAGGGGAAGAAACTCCTTGACTTTCGAGAATTTTGACAATTTGTAAATTAGTACCTTGTGAAGATGAGGTTGGAGTGGAAGAAGTACAAGGAGGATCATATTTCCCTTTAGGAGCATAAGATTTTTTCCTAGTATTTATCATCATAACATCTTCCGGTTATTCCCAATCTAGAACAACGATAGTGGTTTCAGGATTCTTGCCAAATATTTTATCTCTGGTATTCTTCTTAACTTCACGAGTACTTTCTTCATGATTTTGTTCGCAGAAGTTACACCAACTGCGATACATAATGGATTTGGGATGAAAAGTGTTCTCATTTGTATTCCTAAAATGCATTGAGGAAGAAGAAGATGCCCCATGAGTAAGTGAGGGAAAATTCCCCTTTAGTTCATAGCCTATCATCTGATTGTTCATATCTTGAACAAGTTGTAGGAGGGAAGACATATCGGTTTTCTTGAATGAGTCTCCTTTAGGGAGTCTTGTTCTTTCAAGTTGCTCTTCATACTCCAGGCAAGTGTGGAAAGCAGAGCCAAGATTGTCAATATTCTTTTTCTTCGATCCTATGACGATAAGGAGAGGGAAGCGCATTATAATAATGCATGAAAGCGGCTTGATTTTGGGGGCGCCTTAGTTCAGGAATTTGATTATACAATTTGGTGAAGCGAAGGTTAAAGGAATTAATAGTCTCAGCATCTTTGTAAGAAATATTGTTATATTCCCTTAAATTTTCGTTCGGGCTCTTGGATTGTCCATAAGTGGACTTGAACCAATAAACCAACTCTTCCCATGTGGAAAGTATTTTTGGAGGAGGATCAAAAAAATCAGTTGTCGCTTTTCCTTCAAGCGAGTTGATAAATAAGTACATGCATGTATCGTTATCGTTAGGCCCGATATTATGACAAGCATTAGAAAATACCACTAGGTGTTTGTTTTTAGAAACAATATTATTCCCTGAGAACTTAGGAATATTTTCTTTAAACTTGGGTGACGGACGAATAGCAGGTTCTATATTAAAGGGAGAAGATACATGCCATGGGGTGGTCGTAGAATCTTCCTCAAACTGAAAAATCCTGTATTTCTTTATAACTTTAGCAGGGTTGGTAGCAGATTGGATAGGAACTTGATGACTATCTATAATACCAATTACCGATGAGGCTGAAGGTTGGGATTATGAAGCACCTCCAACACCACTAGCACCGTCTGCAGACATCATTTTGAAAGTGATGGGTAAGGGTGAAAAAGGTGAGTTGGTAGAATCAGACAAAGTCCTCCTTAGAGTGCTTTCATGGGTTGACAAAATGGCTTTCCTCTTTCCTATTTCAATGATAGGAGTAGGTTCAGGGTATAATCCTCTTCTTCTTATAGAAATGCGATGATTTTAGGACATGAAAAAGAAGACCAAAGACTTATAAAAAGGGAGGTTATTGTTGATTTCTAGGTTGCCTTTGTCTGGCTTCCAAGTGTTCACAGATACTTGTATCTTGTTCAACTACTTCCCAAGATCATTCAAGCTCGGCTCGGGTACTAGCAGTTTCTAGAATAGTATTGAATAAGGTCAAGACAATGTTATTTTGGTCTTTAAGACCATGTTCAATATTAGGATGCCTTATATAAGGTAATGTCATGAGAAAAATCAGTCAAAGAATATTCTAATAAAATAGAAAGATTCAAAGATAATCGTGAATACAATCAATAAGAGAGATATGGAAGATCTCCCCAATATGGTCTCCAAATAAATGTTGAGGAAAAGATATGGAATACCTTACTCAATCATTTTCATATCTTGCATGGCTAGGACAAGATAGTTGTGAATGTCATCCGGGGTTTATAGCCTCAAATATTCCACTCAATCCACAAGTATCAATTACAAAGGATCAAGGTTGATTTTATGGTTTATATTTGTAACAATGTAAAAATAAAAATTTAAACAAAGCTAGGTAAATGTATACAGATTTTACATTGAAGTAAACTTGGAGTCAGAAGCGAAAGGAAAAACCAACTCATGAAGACACATGTATGAGATAGAGATAGAACAATAATTTGATTTTATTTCATTCTGAGATACAAAAATGTATTTCTCTTTTACAAACCCAAATTCAGATTTAGGAGTCTCTGATGGGCACCATACAAAAATACCCTAACATTGAAATAAAATTGAAACTAATGATATGGATCAGCTTGCAACAAAATGCTTCCACTTGACTCTACAAGATATTCTTTATCAACCATGAAAATTAATTCATAAACAAACAAGAGTACACAGAATATCAAGGATAAATAAAACACCTTTAAAACAAGTTGTTGAAAGGTATGACTCAGTTTTGAATCCTACTGCCTTCAATGAGACCGTGTTTTCATCAAGAGGATTAGGCTTTCAAGTCAACTCAAAAATGGATGAAAATTGAAGCTATCTCAATAACTAGAGAGAAAACCTTAGTGTTGTAGTTCCCCTTTCTATTCGGGTTTGTAAGACTCATTTAATGTGTATATAACTCATACACAGAGGTTCTCCTTGCATATGGAATAAAAAACACAAGAAGTCGTATCTTTAACAATAGTTTTGCAACGCTTCCATTGAACCCAAATATTTCCTTTTGACAGACTCTATTACCAAACAAATGAGTGGGATTAACATTATTTTCATATTCGCACAACAAATAATCAACCAAAATCATGACTAAAAAGAGCATGAACAATGCATTTACTAAATTCTAGGTTGGCCACCTTCCACAGTAATTTCCAAACACAGGTTTCAATACACAACTATCAACAGTAAGGAGACAAAGGAGGACAAGCTGACCAAGTTGAGGGTTTGGCCAGAAAAAAGCACAAACAACTTATTACCACCATAAATTTCCATATTTATATTTATAGAGTTGATACAAGGGCATAGGCATAATGGCCACGAAAACCAACAATTAAATGACAGGAAGAGTTTCCAAATAACCCACAGGTAACGAGCAATGCTAACGTTCTTGTTGTACAAAGAAGAATCACAAAAAGAAAACTAGAGGCAAGGAAGGCCTGAGAATTTCCCCAATGATACCCCTTTTCATAGGTAAAGCATAAATGACTACATACAGTAAGAGGCACCCACATAGTTTTCCAATGCGAATAATTTCACATACAAACGCCACAGAGACCAAAATTTTTCTAATAATCCATACGCAGTCAAAATTTCCACATATCATAACTTTGGAACTGCATAGACAGTGAGAAAACTCAAGAGCCAATTGTTGACTTAATTAAAGAGAAGAGTTAAATATTCATGGATGGAGCAGCAAGAAACCCCATACATATGTGTAAAAATTGCAAAGGAGAATCAACCAAGCCTGTATACTTCTTCCATGGCTAAACAAAGCAGAGAAACAACAACCAATAAGAGAAAATGTGAAATGGCTAGGGTGGCAGGCTCGAGGTAGGTTAGAGCGACATGCATTTACTACAGGGCATATCAACACTTACACTCTCATTCATGGCCAGTGTGAGCAATCCAACTATACAACTCATCAACCATTAAATCCAAATAAATTAAATACAATCTGAGTGCCCCATATTTTATCAATTTTCAAACCTACACTTGTGCCAACCCTTGTCAAAATTCCCATGTAATACATATATCAAAACCTTGCTATGGATACAAAGTCCCAACTTTATATTTCCAACTTAAACAATGCGTGCAAGCCTTGCCATTTCAAAATCAAAGTAACCACCATTCCACATACCATACACCATACATAAATTAAAACTAGAGTGTAGATTCTTCGTCAAATTAAATGTAGCATAGTAATACTTGTGAGAGATAATTAAGACAACATCATTTCCTCTTTAGTCACCTCGCCCATAACATCCTGTAATCAATTATTTTGACAACGATTTAAAGAAAATAAAATTGTAGAGCTTGTATCTCAACCAACTCATAAGGACATAAAACATAAGTGTCGTCTCTTCATCATAGTCATACAAGTCACACAAGGGGTCCCACCTATTTGTATATTATTAAATATAATTAAATAATAAGGTGTTGCAACCATTTGCAAGTAGGTACCCTATGTTGCACTTTTGGGCATCAACATAAACCATCTAGTACCTTGGAGATTGTAGTCCTCAATGGTAGGCCTTCTTGTGATCGATAGTGGGTTTCCATCATTGAATCATTATCGATTGATTATACGAGTGTTCAAAACCAGCTCATCTATTCACACTCGTTATATTGTACTAGGTACCTTGGGGTCCATATTCATCATCGATGGTTCCCCTCGTGTCTGTTAACAATATACATCAATGATCGATAATCAGATAGTTTCTACCATGCTTGACTTCAACTCATCTATTTTCATGTTGTAGATTTGTACCATCAGGGTTTGCGACGAAGGCCTTGGGTTTTGGGCCACATCATTCCTTCAAAACATCCCTTCCCAAGTTGTAATTGAGTATATCACTTTTATATGATTACTTTGATGATTTCGAGGGCACTTCACTCAGTGCTCGTTGTCTTCCTAATATATATATGTTGTGTCATAGATCCACATTGTATTTGTTGGTGGCCATGATTATGTTCATGACATAGATCCACATTGTATTTGTTGGAGGGGATGATTGAGTTCATGATGTAGATCCAAATTGTATTGTATTGTGGCTACAGTCTTATTGATGACATGGATCCACTGTGTATTTTTTCGTGGCCATGGTCTAGCATTTCATATCATGGATCTTCAATGTATTGTTTGGCGGTCATGCTCATTCAGAGTCTGAGTATGACTACATAAGGGATGGTCTATTTATACTCTCATATTTGGTGTTCGATTGCAGGGCTTATTTGACTTCTGAAACTTATTTTCTCTCTCCTCACGTTTCTTCACATGGAAACTATTTTATTGTAATGTATTTTGGCCATCCATTCCTTTCCTAGCCTCACACATTAGGGGGCATCTTTTATATCCTTAATTTCCACCCTATAGGACAGAGAGGAATACATAAAAGGATAGAATCCATAATACATATTTTTCTTAAGGTTTAGCCCCTTTTTGGATATCCTCACGGGACACCTAGTAGACAACAAGTGAGGGTCCTCCCTGGTCACAAGTGGCTCAACAAGCGAGGCACTGTAAAACTTATAGAAACAGGGAGTTACGAGGTAATAAGAGAGAGATGAGTTGGATCTTTGTGTCAAGGGCCTAGAAAATCACATCATTTGAGTCTTTAGTGGTCTCTAGAATATCTAAAAGCCTCTCCCCAAGCCTCCTTCAAAGATATATACAACAAAGGCAAGCCTTGGGAAAGAGGCATAAAGCCTTGGGATATGTTATGCTATCCAATTGTATAGGTACCCGTTCCATCCATTACAACCATAAGTTAGTGAACCTAGCCTGACCAAGAATCTAAGGGAGGAGATACAATTGGTACCATCAAAATATCCCATGTAGACCGAGGATGATGATGACATATGTAAATAAAGAATAAAGCATGATAAAAATATAACTGAGAAAACTAACATATACACAAAAAGAAAAACACACCACTCCAAAACCAAGGAAAAACACACCTATGTACAAATCATCATGCGACCAGATGCCCTAAGCATAATACTTCTTTAGGTAGAGCCCATCATGGGGCTTTGAAAGAGTATTTCCATCATAATCCATGAGATCATAGGACCCTCTCTTCAAGACACATTTAACAATGTAAGGACCATGCCAAAGGGGTTCAAACTTACTTGCTCCCAAGGTGTCATGGTCTTGATCGTAAACCAACACCAAGTCACCCTTCGAAAAGACGTGAGGAGGGACATATTTGTCATACTAAGCTTTGATGTGCTTCATGTGTGTTTCATTAGCCAAAGTAGCATCACGCCATTGTTCATCAAGTTGGGCCAAGTATAAGAGACACTCCTCCTTGGTGAAGGTATTGGAAAATAGTTCTACGACAATTTTTAATGATGGGATTTCACATTGAATTGGTAATACCACCTCTAGAACGTAAACAAATTGGAAAGGGGTAAATCTAGTGGTAATTTTGGAAGAGGCATGGTAAGACCATAATGTCTAAAAGAGCATAAGGTGCGAGTTGGTATTGTGTCTCCCTAAGATATTCTGGATCATTGTCTTGAGGACATGACTGATGGCTTATACTTGGCCATTGGCGTAAAGGTAATAGGGCATCGAGTTCTCAAGATGAAAACCCAACCTAGAAGCTAATTTAGACATCATCTTGTTACGAAAATGTGACCCATGGTATGTCACTATGGTATTTGGAATACCAAACCTAGAAATTATATGATTGAATATGAAAATAGTAGTGGTGGTGGCTTCATTAGAAAATTTAGGAAAATCCTCATCCCATTTAGTGAAGTAGTCAATGACCATGAGGATATATCCATGAACATTATCCTAGGTAGACTTACATGTCATGAAAGCAATGCCCCACTTAGGAAAGGGGTCGACGGTCACCACAGGATTCAGGGGGGCATGATGAGTGTGCATATTACGAGTGAATGTTTTACAATACTGACATTTCTGGACCACATTCATACATTCTTTAAATATCATTGGCTAGAACTATCCAGTGCATAGTATTTTTAGGGCAGTGGCCAACCCAAAGAGATGACTTCCACATTCCCCCGCATGGCAGTCATTCATAACTCTTTCAAATTCCTCGTGGATAAGGAAATGACGTAGGATCAAACCAACCCCCCAAAGATACAATGTGTCATCTACAATAAGGTGGTTTCCATCATGATAAATTATACATCAACGTTCATCACGAGAAAGATGAGGACAAAAATGTTGAGTTTGGAGGTAGACCAAGACATCTCCATACCAAGGATCAGACGAGTCAATAAGGAACAATAACTCATCAGGGAAGGAGTCATTAACCATTGTTTCCTCATCGGCTCAGGGAAGTTCAAACATCAACTTTGTGAAAGCCAAGGATTTATTAGACTTGGATGAAACAAATTCCAAGTCAAACTCTTAGAGGATTACAATCCACTTTGAGTACTTCCCCCCAATGATTTGATGACTAATGATGTGTTGCATTAGGTTGGTATCATAAACTACAATGGTTTTTCACAAGATGATGTAATAATGTAATCATTGGATAGCATACGCTGCCGCCAATGCCAACTTATCAACATGAGAGTATCAAAGCTAGGGACTAGCAAGTCCCTTTCTAAGATAGTAAATGATGTGCTCTCAGTGTGAATCATCCTATTGGATGAGCACCATGCCAATGGTGGATTCAGAAGCCATGAGATAGAGCAAGAAATATTGAGTATAATCAGGAGGTATCAATAAGGGAGTCGACATCAAGGCCTTATTCAAGGCATAAAATGATCATTGTTCTTGTTCGTCCCAAAAAAAAGGTACACCTTTCTTCAACAAGCGCATAAAACCTTTCATGATCTCAGCATAATTGGAAATGAAACTATGCAAAAACAATTCCTTCCCTTGCAAACATTGAAGTTGGCTAATGGTATGAGGAGGAAAATGGACAATAGCCGAGAACTTCAAGGGATCAACCAATATCCCATACATGGACATAATGAAGCCTAGAAATCTCCCAGACACAACACAAAATATGCATTTATGTTGATTCAAACGAATTTTATAGTATCAAAATCAGATAAAAATGGCCTGCAAGTGACGAGGGTGATCCTGTTCGAGTACTGGGGGGGGGGGGTGAGTCAGTATGAGCACTTTTACCACTTTTAACCACAATATATAAAATTAAAATTTATCAACAGTATATCATCAATGTATTATCTATGATTGCATTCAATATATCATGAGCATATAAATATAATCAACATCACATCAAATACACAGTACACCAAGATTTACATGGAAACCCAAATGGGAGAAAACCACATAATGCTTTCTTATAAATTGTCAAGAATACATTCATTGGAAGCACCAACTTCCCAATTCTCCATCTACAACTAGAAGGAGGCTACAACCCCCTATTTACAAGCTCCAACCTGAAGGAAGCTACAACTCCTTAAATTTTTTGGCTCCAATCAAAAGGAGGCTACAACCCCCTAATTATCAGGATCCAACCTGAAGGAAGCTTGAACTCCTTGTGTTATCCGACACCAAATAGAGTGAGGATACATCCCCCTTTCCTTTTCCCATCCTTCTACCCTTAAATATAAGTGTAGACCAATTGTCACTACTACAATCACTACCATTGTCACTGCCATTGCCACTGTCATTGTCACTTCCACTGTCACTGCCATTGCCACTGTCATTGTCACTTCCACTGTCACTATCATTGTCACTGTCACATCAACCGGTAACCTTTCAACCTTTCACTATCACTGATACTCAACCAGATCCTCTCACATGGATCATATAACAAGGACACCTGTCAACTAGATGTCCAACATCATCAACACATTCATTTACCAAGCATGTACCAAGATCACAAACATACCATCACAATATATGTGTCTCAACCATGTACCAAACCATCAACCTGTACCATACCAAGCATCAACCATGTACCAAATCATGTACCATACCAAGCATCAACCGTGTACCAAATCCTGTACCATACCAAGCATCAAATGTGTACCACAACATGTGCATCAACCATGTACCAACACCTATACCACAACAAGTGCATCAACCATGTACCAACACCTATACCACAACAAATGCATAAACCATGCACTAACACATGTACCATGTACCTCAACAATAAACCATGTACATAAACACCATACCAAGTACCAATCCTATACTATACGATGCATCAACCATGTACATCAATAATGTGTATCAAAACCGGTACCATACCATGTGTCAACCATGCACATCAACCATGTACATCAACACTTGTACCATACAATGTGCCAACAAATTGTACCATGAAGTGTACCTCAACCAAATACCATATCAATCATCCCATACACCATGTACCACAAGATATACCAAGAATGTACTATCAATGGTGTACCTCAACCATGTACCAATATCACCAAGTACCTCAAACATGTGATAACATCACCATACCAAACCAGATATCAAGATAGCCAATAGTGAACTTCTAACAATGTATCACATCATCATCAAGGTGTACCATATCACATACCATCACCACCATGCCTTATGCATGTACCATGCCATAACCAAGCATAAGCAAGATTCACATAAGCATACTTGTAACCTATAGTTGACATGTTGTACTGTATTGACATGTAACTCTTCCATAGCCTTTGATAGCATGGTACCAACATTCTCCCCAATTCGGTCTTGTCCTTGTGGGAAAAAGACTACCTACCATGCGAGGCCTCACGTGACATGCCCTAGGAAACCCACAAGGGTGTCTCATGGGACACCCTCAAGATGACCCAAGGGGGCCTGCTCAATTATGGTTACAGAACAACCCTAGCACTATACAGCTCCGAAACTTTCACTCTTTCTTTACACTTTCTCCGCTACCTCAGACTCGACATCAGATTCACCAATAGAATAAAATATTATACCATAACATTCTCACAAGATAGATATTTAATGTAAGTGTGTGTACACTTATGAGAGACTCCTTGAGGTGTTTATATACTTTTTCTTAGTAACCTCTTTCCTTAATCTTAGGGATTCTAGTACTTTCTTGTCACAACCACTTTACCCATTCATTAATTGACTTGTACCCAATTAGGGGCTTCTTGACCATTATTTAAGGCTTCCAACTTTGCAAGGCCATAACTCCTCAACCGTGAGGAACCACGTGGCATATCACTTATCATTGAAAATGACATGAAGAGTATTATCAATCTATGAGTGTCTTACCTACATCTACATTGTCCTTCTTTTCCATATTCCTAAACCAAATTTGGGTCCCATAACCACACCTCTAGGGCTTCATGTAGACTTCATCAAATGCACCCATCACATCTACTGACATCAACCACTCTTGTTGACATCACTAACTCGCCATCAATCTCAACCACATCCATAGGGCTTCTAGACTCCTCCAAGGGTTGAAATCAATATCCAAGGGTTGACATCAATGAAAACCAACTGTCCAAACCAATTTTCCAACAGATCCTTGCGACGCTATGAGCGAGTAGCCAAATCATCTAAGTAATCCTCTACGATTTGTTTGATGCATGGAAAGTGTATGACATGGCCCACTGAAAAGTGGCTCCAACATTTTAAATACCAAACGAAAATTTCCAATAATCATAAGTACCCCAAGGACAAATGAAGGCAGTCTTGTGATGATCTTCTAGTTTTATTTGGATCTAATTATAGTCAGAGAAACCATCCATGAATGATAATATTTCACTACCGGCACATTCATCGATCATCTGGTCAATGAATGGGTTTGGATAATTATCCTTTGGAAAAGTCTTATTTAAATCCCTATAATCGACACAAACCATAATAATGCCATGTTTCTTAGTGATGGAAACGATGTTAGAAATCCATTCAGTGAAGGGAATCAGATAAATAAATTGTGCGTGAAGAAGCTTCTCTACCTCAGCCTTGATGGAAACAAATTTATTTGGGTTGAATGGAAGAAGATTATGCCGGACCATCTTGGCTCCATCATACGTTTTGATCTCATGTTCAAAAATCTAGGGGTCAATGCCAGACATTTCTTCATAGGACCAAGAAAAAACATTATGTAATTCTTTGAATAGGGCCATGTATGTTTCAATTTCTTGGGGTGAAAATTCAACACCTATCAGGATGTGTTCCATGACATATGGCTTCTGGGAAATATCAATGGGTATAGTTTTAAAAATGTTGTCCAAGTCCCATTCTGATAAAATTTCATGAATCGTGATGGGAGACTGGGACCATTGAACATGGTTGGTGGCAACAAGATTTTGAAAGTCATCATCAAACCATTCCAAATCAGGGAGGAAAGATGTTTGATGGTGCCAATCCTCCCATGGCATATCAAGTGAATCCATTACCTCCATGATAGCTTCTTCAAATGGAAGTTCAATTTAAAGGAATTCCTTTGAAATAGGAAGAGGATGGATGGCCCAAGAGGGCTTGGGATATTGATCAAACTCCACATCCTGAGGGGAATTTGAATCATATCCAACAAATGATGATTGGATTTTCTGGTAGGAAATCTCCACTGAGGTGAGTGGCATGGATGATCCATATTTATTAACAACATCAATATGAGGTACCACCCAAGGGTCAAAATACCCAAGGGATCCACTAGTAAATGATGAAATCATGTTGATAGGAGCTACATTGGCAGTGGGAGATGATGAGGGAAGGGGAAATATTCCCATCACTGAAGGATATTTGAACATCCCCGCACAGACATTAAAAAAATATTGCGTGGTATCACCGACAAAGGGTACATTTGACCCCACATTGGATCCAAGGTCTAGGGTACAGAACGTGAGTTGATCAACCATAATGATTTTACCTTGGTGAGGGAAATTTAGGACCCTAAAAACCTACAAGACAATTTCAGTCATCTCGTAGAATCAAGTACGCCTGAGTAATGGATTGTACTCAAGAGGAACATCGAGAACCTCTACATCAACAAAGAAAGTATTACCACCTAACTTGATGGGTAAGGTGGTGATTATTCCATGGGGTTGGAACATGTGTCCGTCGAATGCCTTCAACAGTGTTTCATACATGTTGAGCTTAGGAGAGCCAATGGCTTTCCAACAAGAAATACACATGATGCAAGTCAAGGATCCTTCATCAATGAATGTTTGAAATATGGTTTTCCCATCGTTCACACTTTGATATTGAATGATACTTGATGGGAGATCCTATGAGTAACCTGAGATGAATCAAAGGTCATCAATCTCAATTATGAGGGATCAACCCCACCTATAGAAGATAGTAAGGGTTTCCACTATGTTGGGAAACTTTGGAGAACTTCAAGCACAAACATGGAACATGATGTCTGGGCTAAGTCTTCCACAATACTATAGTTGTGGGCATCCTGTGTGTTTGTATTATGTGTCATATGTCGAAGAACGCCCTTCGGGAGGCTTAGTGGTGCGTCAAAACATGGCTTCTCAATATGAAGAGGGGCACCAAGTTGGGAAGAATATGTTGCTTCTAGCAAAACATGAGAAGCCTCAAGAATGTCATAATTATTTATCTTCCTTTACAAGTTAACTATGTGGTCACAGATATAGACAGAATCATTTGAGGCAAACCCCTCATGATGAAGGGTACCTGTCATGCCCCCTTGTGGAGGGGAAGGATTTGTGGCAACCATGTTTTAAGGTTGAGGGGGGAAAGGATGGGTTAATATAGTAGGTTGCTAGGGGGGCCATTGTTATGCCAAAAATATATCGACCTCATCCTTCTAAGGACACTGGTGAGTAGGGTGGTCATCCCCCAAAATTGTGTAGGGAAAATGACTCTTCCTTTTCTCCTTAGTGCCTCTCTCCTGGGTGTTTTGGGTGGAGGCGGCCCCTTTATCAGTATTGGAATTTTTGTTTTTGTTCCTTTTCTTCTTTCCTCCAGGTTGTTGAGTATTTTTTGGTTGCATATATTGCACCAAATTCACCTTGGATATCTAAGAGGGGATTGCAGCAGTTTGAGCATTAGTTCCATAAGATGACATGTGTGACTTTATGGAAATATGACCCATTTGATCAACTAACTGGTTCACATAGGCATTGGAAACAAAACCAACTACACCATCAACATGGGGTCTTGGGTTTGGTTTCCTTGGATCATTTGATGACCTAGGAGCATTTGGGATTATGTCATAAAGTGTGCCTGACTGAGAATAAATCAGATCTAAGTGTTGGGCACAAAAAATGGCCTACTCCTCAATGGCCACCCCGACAATACTACATCTATGGAAATGGGTGGTAAGAGGGACTTGTTGAACCACTCTTTAAGAAGATGATCTAGAAACTGAGTCTTAATCATCCTGTATCTTCATCTCCACTCATGTATATGATCATAAATGTGAGTGTCATTATTTTGACACAGTGAAGTCAAGATCTATGTTCTTATCTCATACCATATGGGAAATTGGTGATGTGTTAATAATGTCATTGCTAGGTCATTGAATCTCTTAAATGAACCTCCTTTTAGTTCCATGTGTCATTTGGTGGTGGTTCTGGTCAAGGATCTATGGAAAAGATGCAACCTCACACTATCATCCATCAATGAGTTGGATAAGCACCATAAGTGATATGTCATAATGTGTATGGAGGGGTCCTCTCATGGATTTCTGTCGAATTTTGAAATATCTAATGGTAACTTGGAAGAAATTGTTGGCCATGATGGTTCATGGGAAATAGGGTCATTTGTTAACCATGACAAATCTAATAAATATAACATTGTGAGGAAAGGAAACTAACATTGCGAGGAAAGGAAATGGTGCAAATGAATACTGGGAGGGAGGTGAAGTCTTTGTTGTCCAAGATGGACCTTGCGGTCCCCCTATGTTTGTAATACTAGAGGGTTGGGAAGATCTTGAAGAGTGAGTTCCCACTAGGATGGTGGAACCTCCAGGATCATGACTTCTCCCAAAACCAAAAATTCTCCCAGGGGTAAATGTGGACCCTCCAGGAAAAAAATTCATGAAGTTAGTCCCAGGGAAGAAATCCCCAGGACCTGATTTGGTAACAAATGGAAATCCTACCCAAGGTGAAAATTTCCCCCAAGGAAATGGTGTGCTAACCCATGGAAATCTAAGACCTCATGATGCACTACTGCCCCTAGCCTAGCTAGGGAAAACCCCAAAACCACTAGACATATTCCACCTAAAAGGTGAAATAATTCTTGATGATACCAGGCCACTCATAGGGATGGTGGATAAGGAGGTAATTCCACCCCCTATGTTGAAACCAAAGCTCGTCCCCCCACTAGAATAAGATCCAAAAGTAGGCATCAGGATAGACAGGATGGGTGTAGAAACGCTCGGTAAACTAACGGATGGAGATGATGACACGGTTGTAATCCCCCATATCGAGGAACTGAAATAGAATGGTATGGATGGTGTAGGTCCAATGGAGCTAAGGGGTGGAAACGTAGACATCATTGGGATGCTCCCTAGGGGATTGACCCCTGTCCCACTTGAGGATAGGCTTGTAGCCTCAACTACACTATATGAAACACATGTTCCTGACATTGTGGGAGGATGACTGAAAAAATAAAAAGACTCACTAAATATTTCCTGCATTGGTATTTGTAGAAGGGCATCTGGCTCAGTCAAAGGAGGATTAAAATTTTATGGAGGATGCTCGTCTACCACTTCTACTTTGACTAAACCAGTCTAATTGAACCAAAGTTCAAGCCCTTCAAAGTCTTTGTCAACTATCTCACGACGCTTGATAAGTGGTTGTTCCTCTATAATGGGTTCAAGTCCTCATATTTGACGGGATGAACATAGTAGTTCAACCATGGTGAATATACTATGTTAAAATCCAAACAAATTTCAACCTAAGGCTGACTGAGACTCAGAATCAAAGAGAACACCCCTAATCAAATCTAGGCTAACAACAAGAAAACCAACTAGCTAAAGGGGCCTTCCGAAAACCAACCCTATGGGGGAGATGAATTCCCCACAAGATTGACTAGGAAAGGTACGAGGAGCAATTATGATGATCTATGTGAAATAGACATGATCAGTGAAAGTACCCTTTATTAAGGTAGGCACCCTCGAGGGGAACTGAGACTCTGAAATAACATCTACACTAGTTACTACATGCGCGTCCCACCTGCAGTCACCTATGTAGCTCCCTAGGAAGGGTGACTAAGGCTACCACCTAACAATGAATGGTTAGGCGAAAAGTCATAGGTTCAATCACATGTAAGGGAAGGGTAAAAAATATTGAAGCTTCGAAGGCGTTAACCAACGAAACCCATGTATACGTAGCAATCGAAGCGGTATCACAAACACAAAAAAAAAAAAACAAAGAGGGTTAATACCCCTACTTTCTCTGATGCGACCTCGTGCTTAACTCTTGTGTTAGAGGAATCTCCTGACACACCAGTTGCAAGAATGGATTTTAATGCTCTTTAAAATTACTCTAGGTTTTGTTTTGTGACCTTGGAGAGTTTACTCTCCAATCCTAATCCAAGGCCCTAAGCCTATCTAATGTTGGTTCACTATCAAAATAAATATGTTTAATTGATTTTAGATTACGCTTTATTTTTAAGGTTGTTTCTTAAGTCCAAGGGTAGAATATGAAACTTTAGTGATGTTTTGACTCTTGACCCAACCACGCAAATGCAAGAATGACAATGCAACTTGTTCACTTCGATGAACTCTAGCTATGGGGGGAGAGATATTTTCTTATTTTTCTTTACAAATAACCTCACAGAGACCAAGAAACCAAAAATCATTTCATATCTAACACCAAAAAATGTTCCTAATGCATTCTCTTCGCTAGATCTTTAAAGGAAAATCTAGCATGAAGCAAATATTTTTGTCCTTTTAATATTTTTCCAATTGAAATGTAACAAATATTCATGATCTATGAAAGAACATACAATGAAAATGGAAACCAACAATAAATAACAAGCAAGTGGGTTGTAAGAGATTGGAAATGAGGCAGGATCATCCCACTCCGATATCTCTACTTAGATCCCACCCAAAACTCACCTAGGAGGGTAGATCTAGTGATGAACAATGATTGCAAAAGGATAACTAACACAACTAATGACAAGTACTACTATATCACTTCATATCAGTTGGGTTCTCTACCCAATTTAACTGAAATGATCAATCAACAATGGAACCTATCCAAGAAAATGAAGAAAACCACACACAAGCATTCAACAAACCAGCTAATAGCAAAATATGAGACCAAAAACACTCAAACAGAAACAGAGACAAGATCAGAACAGTCCATAGAAAAACCCTATTTCTCAGAGGAAATACCTAACGTCAAAGTTCTATGATTTTCTATGCAAACATGCATTTTTTGCATATCCTCGCAGGGCAAAGACCCATCAACAGGTGAGGATCCTCGTGGAACTACTATAGTGCAACAAGCAAGGACCTAAGAATTTTTTTGTTTTTAAGAAAGATGGACTTGTTCCAAATCTTCTATATCTATGTCATATCTCTCATATCTACTAGATATAGGCTCTTAATCAATCAAAGGAATAATCACATGTAGACACAATTAAACAGAGGGAAGGATTGGCCAAGAGACTCAAACTAGAGAAGAATTCATCCCCGGTGGAGTCATCATTTTTGTTATGGGATTATTTCTCACAGTGATCTTGTTGAATATACAACAAAATCTCCCTGTGATTAGCCTAGGAATCGTAGATAGAAAGGGGGTTTTAGAATCATATGGTCTTCCTAGATCTATATAAAACAATTCATTTTATACTAAAGAAGAGTAGACCAACATACATTTTTTTTTTAAGGGCGTTACTATATGTCCTGGTTTTTGTAGTCTTGGAACTCCAGCTCTAAGCTCCACAACTTGCTTCTTGCATAGAAAAGACAAGTAAAACCTTTCTACCTCTCTACTTGGGATTAGAATCCAAGATCTAATTTGGTTCTAATCATATCTACAATAACATGAATCAGATATAAACATTTGTTCATCAATTACAAACATTTATAAGGGGGGAAACCAAATGATCTCTTGATAACATAAGATAAATTACATCAAGCATACCTTAAATGCCAATGCATTATCCCTTGACCTCCTTTCTCCTTGCTACTCCCTTAGCTTCTTATTCAGGCTAGGCTCACCGACTTCTAGTTGTGATAAATGGAACAAGTACCTATGCAATTGGACAACATAAAAATAATTCTCAATTCTTCCTCCCTCTTTCCCAAGTATTCCCTTTGTTATATAGCTCTTTGGAGGTGGATTTAGAGAGGCTTCTAGATATTCTAGAGACCACTAGAGACTCGAACGATGTGAGTTCCTAGGCCCTTGACACAAATATTCTACTCATCTCTCGCATATCACCTCATAAATCCCCAAATCTAGAAGTTTTGTAATTCCTTGCTTGTTGAGACACTAGTGACCAACAAGGGCCCTCGCTTGTTGCCTGCTACGTGTCCCATGAGGGTCTTCAAAAAGGGGATAAACCTTAATAAAAAGATGTATTTTGGATTTTTTCCTCTTATGGATTCTTCTTTGGCCTATAGGGTGGAAATTAAGGCTATAACAAAAGGAAAAAAGGTAAAAGTAATCTTTCTTTACGTGGAGGATAATTTTTTTAAGTATTCACATAAAAGTGAATAACATGAAAAGGAGGAAAAGGTAAAAGTAATATTTATTTACATGGAGGATAAGTTTTATAAGTGTTCAGGTAAAAGTGAATAACATTAAAAGGAAGATGGTAAATGTGTGAAAGTAAATAAATTATAAATATATATCTCCGTTGCCCCACCTTGCCAAATTTATGAAAAAATATACACCTCCAACCACTAGAAGTATGATAGATCTAAAAAAATAGATGGAACAAGTAGAAAAGGAATTCAATACTCTCAAAGATACAATAAAAAAAAAATGTGTTAATCTAAAAGACGAGATAAAAAAAAATGTAATGACACACTCAAACAAGAGATAACACAAACTCTTAAAAGTGAAATTATGGCATAATTCAAGATTGAAATGAAAAAGAACATAGACGTCGTGAAGCAAGATCAAGATCAAAAACATGACGAGATCGTAAAACTATTAAAAAATCAAGGTTATCGACATCCCAACGAGCAAGGGAGTACTTCAATCTCATCTAGGTCTTCATCACCGCCACCTCCATCATCTCCACCACTTTTTTATACAACATTGAAATCAAACCTCACCTTAAGGAATTTAACCCAGTTGAGGGAGAGAGGAGAGAAATTGTTCTCCATGGGAATATTCATACGAGAAACCCTGTAATCACAAAGTCATATGCCAATGATGAAATTACTGAAGAAGGAGAGTCTCATGAAGAAAAAGACAATGGAAATATCAATGGCGATTAATAAGATCTTTCAATGCAAAAAACATGTGATCGTTAGTCTCTCCTAAACAAAACATAAACGAGAGAAAAAAAATAAATGTTGATTATGATATGGGAGATAAAACATGGAGGGGCACCTCCAACATAGATTGGCTCCTACCTATGCCTTCATATCAAGACCCACTCAACTTGCAATGACAATGAAATCTTCATTAAATCAAAAACAAATCCATTATATAAAAGAGCAAGAAAATGGTCTTTTGTTAGAAGTTAATTTTGAAAAGCAGACAATGTCAAAAAAAAAACTACTATTGGGAGATACTAACGTCGTTGATATAAACTTATGGTTGATAGATTCATATGGAGCATAGTACAAAGGGAATATTCTTTATATTCATTCTCAAGTTTCAAGAATTTGAATTTTCTAAAACCATGCTTTTTGAACGTTGGCCTTCGGATAAGCAATCTCTTCAAATCGAGGTAACAAGTTTTCACAGTGTGGAAAAATGTATTAAAAGCATTAAGCTCGTGTATTCTTCTGAAGAAAACAAAAGCATTATTTTCTCCTTTATGATGAAGCCTTGGGTATTTTACCAATTGCTTTAGAATTGTTGTTTCATGATTGCATTGAGGAATGTAGGCAATATTTGGATGTTGTACATTGGAACTGTGAGCGAGAAAACAAACTTCTATCCTTGTTATCATATCTACAAATAAACACTTTGGTCAGTTTAGCTACCAGACTTGGTATGAATCCATGCAATTCTCCATGCAAACTTGTAGAATTGTTGGAGGAGTTTCTTCCACAATTGTTATCTGTGATTTTGAATGTGAATGAAAATCACTATGGTCTTGTTGACGCTTGAATTTGTCAAGACCAAAACAACAACCTTATGAGAAAATTAGTCCCCCTTCATGTTTAGAGAGGTTTTTCTCCTCTTTGGATAAAATATATATCTTTAAATAGCTCGGAGTAGGGAGAGTGCTTGACAACAAACCTCAATTTTTTATTGCTTGGATTTAAATGAAAATGGTTTTTCAATAACCCAATATGATATTTATGTGTAGCAAGAAGTTATTTACAAATAAAAGATTGAAGAGGAGCTTCAATATCAAAAAATAAAAATACTCAACACCACATATGTAATCCTCTATAGATACATTCATATCTCCTCACAAGGGAAAAGAGAGAATATTTATGATCATCTCAAATAATTTTAAAAGAGTATTGTAGTTAAAAGATGTAATACCCCAAGGACGAGCCCCGGTTGTTTTATGAATTGTAAACATGTTTTGTAGGTTGGTGAGCGGAGAAATTATAAGTTGGTAGGCTTATGTGTCAGCAGGCCGAAGAGACTAGGTGTTAAAGGCCAGGACTTGTTTTGTACATGTAAATATTCATATTATTAATATAAAAACATCGTTGCATGTAGACTGACCACGAAGAAAGAGTGATGGGGGACTAAGCTCCACTAGGTTGGGTAAGGGAGAGGGGGCTAAGAGGTTGGAAAGAGGGGCTAAGCCTAAAGGCTTAAGTCCAAGAGAATAATAATTTATTATTATTCCAAAAGCTGTGTAAAAGGATATGTTTTTATCCTAAGTTCTTGGGGAAGGACAGGGGACTTCCAAAGGGAAAGGAACATGCTTTATGAGTGACAGGTGTCGGCTCAGGCACATGCAAACTTAAGGGGCGGGTGTAGGCACTCTCACACACCCGCTAACTCGCTCAGGCACTCATGCACACACAAGGGGAAAGCTCACTCACACAAGGGGGGGGGGGTTCACGCCCAGAGTTTGGCTCACACTCTCATCATTTTTGGCTATGATAGACTAGTTTTTTCGTCTCTCCTCACGAGTTCACTCACGTATTGAGAAAGCCCATAGCCAGCCAAATTCTGCTAATGTTGAACCCGTGACCATTTTTCACCTCTTTAATTTACTGAGTCATCCCTTTCCTTACCCAAATTAGCTATTGCGTCTAAAGAAGCAGGTTGTCGGGAATGTGAGCAACTCTCTCTCCAGGTGAGAGAGGTGGTTTTGGATTGAAGAATTAGGTTAGCAGGCCTATGAGCAACTCTCTCTAGGTGAGAGAGTGTGCTAAGGAGGTGAGTTCTCCTGGAAGGAGTCGCGTAGCTACTACAAAGCTCTAAGAATTCAGGTCTGACATGTTGTTGAATCCCAGGGTAAGGAAGGTGGAAAAGTCGATGGACTTTGTGACAATGAAGGCATATACTCCTGGGGTGGGACAAGAATGTGGGGAATGAGAGTCTGTGAGTAGTGAGCGTAAGTGACTCCTAGGAGAGAATCATTCCTCTTAAACTGTGTGACTTTCCTATTGACCTTGCCTACCCTAGGAATCCCTTGCCCGATGGAGTTTAGTCCCAGATCAAGGGTGACCTACTACTGAGAGGGATGAGCAGTGCGGCCTAAGGCTGGGAGGTTCGTGAAAGTTTTGCACGCAGTTGGTGGTTTTTACTCTAGTTAAAAGATAAGTATCATTTACGTGCTTAATTATATATTTTATTCATGTCTGTGATCCTTGAATGTTATCATGTATTATGTTGCATGTATGAATTATTGTTAATTCCATTTGAGTCTATATGGTAGTAGTAACTCTGTGTTATTTGATTTAAATTCGTTAAATATGCATGTTATATATATATATATATATATATATATATATATATATATATATATATATATNTATATATATATATATATATCATAGTAGTGATGTTTCTCGGTCTGTTGTTGGTTGGGGACGTTACATTTTGGTATCAGAGCTAGTCTGTTGAAGACAATGTGTTTTGGGTAGAGTTTCACGGCAGTGGTGTTGGTGGTCGGGGAATGTTACAAATTGGTATCAAAGCCAAGGTTTCAACACTGAGCCTAGAAGGTCCATGTTAGTGGAAGCCAAAGCAAAGGTTTCAGAAAATAATTGTTGTCAAAATGGACAAAATTCACGTTCAGAGCCATGGGTTCAAGCACTGAACCTGGATGGGCCCGATAAGTGGTCATGAGAACCAAGGTTTCAGGTGGAAATTGTGTCAAGAAGAACCAATTTCAAACCTTGGAACATTCTTGAGTTCCAAGAGGTTACCTTGGTTGTGTTACGAAGCTCAGGAGGAGTAGCAATATTATAAAACCACGATAGACGTGGTATTGGGCCGTAGATTAATGTTGGTCATAGGATATGTTCGGAAAAATGGGAGTCTTTCATGACCGTCAGATCTAGGGAAAGTGAAGGAGGGTTAATTTGGAAGCCTTACCATTATATCAAGCCAAGAGAAGAAGGTAATACATGGGAGAAAAGTGGATCAGAACTGTCAGATCTACATGCAAGTGGATGTGAGATGTAGATCTCACGACAAATCATAACTTCAGAATTTGGGAGAAGTGGTGTGTGCTAGTGCACAAACTTTTGAAGCCCGAAGCTCCAACGCAAAAGATCAGATGTAGTGGGGTAGGTTGACGTCGCCAATGGTGACGTGGACCTTCCTAGTCATGCCATGTGCCATCAACTTAGTTGGTGACAATTGTACTATGTGGACCCAGAGGTAAAGAAGTCCGGAAATTCATTATTCAGTAGACTGGAAGGAAGCAGGCGTAAAAAATTACGAAACCCAAAATTTCGAAGTAACGAGGCATGATGATGTCATCAGGAATGACATGGAAACATGAGATGTGTGCCATGTGTCGGTGGGTTTCATACCCGCCAAATATTTAAATGTCACTAAGAAGGTGACAAGTGTCACCTGTCTGAGTGGGCCACATGTCTGTTCTAATGTTTCACCACGTGGACCTCCTCTCAAGTATGGGTGGTGGGGGCCCTGATGGTCCTAGTGAACGCACGACACCGGTTGTGAAGTCTGGAGACTTGACACTCCGGAAGAATGTTACATAAGGAAATGAAAGGAATAACTTTCAAAAGTTTCATAACGTCGAGGTGACGAGACATAATAATGTCACCAAAGGTGACATGGAATTGTTTGGAGATTAACGGTTTGGGGCATTGGGGGTGTGCAGATGTGAAATCCTCCGAAGTCCTGAAGCTCTAAAGCTTTGAAGTCCTGGAGCTCATATACCTGAAGTTCCACAGTGGGTGTCATCCATTGGATGTTGGGTAGTCATGGATTGTTGATCCACCCTACTTCGCGATTTCGTTAATTCGGAACTCCGAGAGACTGTCGAGATGTGCCTTGAAAACTTCTGAAGTTGTAGTCCCAAGGTCCCAAGTAAGTGCCTATCGATCTAACGCTTGGCCACAACCTGTGGTCGCGTGGGTTGGGAGCTAAGAAAAAGGGGCTAGTGCCCGAAAAATTGTTGCAGAACAAAGCAGAACTCATAAAGAAAAGATCTGTGAGGATTCTTGATTGGTCGAGAATCGCAGAGAATGAAATCTGAAAGTTTCTTTAATCAGATTGGTTTATGAATACTATGGAATTTGTTAAGGACTATTGGCATGACAAAATTTTGGTTAACTGCACATTGTGTTTGCAGAGTTAACAATTGTTAGAATCGAACTGAATTGTCGCAGAGTACAGAGAAAGGAGGAGGCACATAATGCTTCCAGTTCAGAGAATGAAGCAAGAGTAATGGATTTCCATTTGGGATTTGAACGATCAAACTCCAGTGGGCATCGAGAATAGATAGATAAGGAAGGAAACATGATGAAAATCATTGAAAGATTGTAGAAATATGTCTAGACTCACCGAGAATATAACAGAAAGCTCATGAAAGCCAGGGATCAATAGGGAGAATTCAACATAAAGTTGATGCGGAGCCTGGAAAGGATAGAAAGGAAATTGGATAAGGAGAGTGACACCAGTAAATCAGGGAGTCACAGGCCCCCTGATGAGAAGAGGAAATCAAGGAGTGTTGGCAGACACCATCATCACTCCCAAGGTCACTCTAAGAGGAGGGCACACAATATCTCAATCCCATCTCCTACGAGGAAGCATAGGAGATCTTGAGTGGATGAACTAAAGGGATAAATGAACAATATTAAGCCTCCTACGTTTTATGGAGAGCACAAGAAGGAGGAATATGTTGAGACATGGCTTCTTGGCATGAGGAAATATTTCCAATTGTAGAATTATTCCTCTCATGCAGAAGGAAGAATTGCAATGTATCAACTGAAAGGAAAGGCATCCATGTGGTGGGATCAACTTGTGCAGGTGCAACACATTAAAGAGAAAAATGTTACTTGGAACGAATTCAAGAAGTATTTTGAAAATAAATACTTTACTAAGAGATACTATGATAGAAAGATGAAAGAGTTCTTTGAACTCAAGATGGGTAGCATGTCCATTGATGAATATGAACGAAGGTTTTTGGAATTGTTGAAGTATGTTCCTTTCATCAAGGATGAGGCTGTCAAAATTCAAAGGTATCTGAGTGGAATTCCATATTCCATTGGTGAAAAGATCCAGTATGATGATCCTAAAACTATGGAAGAAACTATAAGGAGACCAAAATGCTTATATGAGAAGCAAGGAGAAAAGCCTACTTTCTGAAAGTCTTGGGAAGACAAGAAGAAATTCAAGATGGATCAGAGGAAGAAGGGAACTAATCCATCCTTTTTCAGAAAAAAAATCCTCAAGGACACCCATATTTTAGAGAGCCAAGGAAGGTTGAAATAGGTGGGAAAATGCAAAGACAACCACCTATGGAATGTTGGGGTTGTAAAGAAAATCATAGGTACAGAGATTTCCCCCACATAAATGACAAAGTGAGAGTTGTCCACAATGTTCAGCAGGCAGAAACAGTGGAGGACATGGGCAGAAGTGTACCAAGGATCTATGCATCCCTGGACAACAAGAAATCAAAATATCAGTCACATATGATTGAAGTGGAAGGTATGATCAACAACCAAACCATTACTATTTTAATTGATTCAGGAGCTAGTCATAGTTATATAGATCCTAGAATGGTGAAAAGTTTTCATTTTCCAAGAAGAAAGCATGGAAAATATTGGTTAGTGAAGTTGGCTACAAGAGCCAAGAGAAAGGTTGTTGAGTTGGTTAAGTCATGTCTAGTGGACATGAATGGACTGAGCACAAGGGTTGAATTGAAAATTTTACCTTTAGGTTGCTATGACTGTCTAATTGGGATGGATTGGTTGGAGAAACACCATGACATCTTAGACTGTCGTAACAAGGCATTCACTTGCCTGGATGAGGAAGGAAATTGGAGAACCGTCCAAGGAATTCCCAGAGTAGTTGCTATCAGATAAATATCAGCAATGCAGCTAAAGAAGTGCTACAGGAAAGGTTGCCAAATATTTTCAGCTCATATGGAAGAGGCACCTAAGGATAAGGAGTCAACTATTGAATACCATGTAGTATTAAAAGATTTTGAAGATGTATTCCAGGAGGTACCCTGACTACCCCCGGAGAGAGATATTGATTTCTCTATAAACCTGATGCCTGGAGCAGCTCTAGTGTCAAAAACTCCTTACAGAATGAGTACACCAGATATTAAAGAACTATAATTGTAGCTTGAAGAACTTTTGAAGAAGGGGTATATATGCCCAAGTGTGTCACATTAGGGTGCCCTGGTCTTTTTCATGAAAAAGAAATATGGGACATTGATATTGTGCATCGATTTCAGACAGTTGAACAAAGTGACTATTAAGAACAAGTATCCTTTACCAAGGATCGATGATCTCTTTGATTAGTTGAAGGATGCCAAGATATTTTCAAAAATATATCTTAGGTCAGGGTACTACCAGGTAAGGATAAAGGATGAAGAAATCAACAAGACCGCCTTCAGAACAAGGTATGGTCATTATGAATTCACAATGGTACCATTTGGATTATCAAATGCACCTGTTGTTTTCATGTGCCTAATGAATGGTGTATTCAGGGAATATCTAGACAAGTTTGTCATAGTATTTTTGGATGACATCCTGGTGTATTCCAAGTCGGAGGAAGAGCATGAACATCATTTGAGGATGGTGTTGCAAGTGTTAAGAGAGAACCAAATGTATGCCAAATTGAGCAAGTGATCATTTTATCAAAAGCAGATCCATTACTTGGGACATATCATTACAAAGGATGGGATAGTCGTGGATCCTAAGAAGATAGAAGCCATCAGAGAATGGTCAGCACCGAAGAATGTGACTGAATTCACATCCTTTATGGGTATAGTTGGTTGTTACAGAAGATTTGTTGCAGGATTCTCAAGGATATCTCACCCCATAACTTCCTTGCAAAGGAAGGAGAAGAAATTTCAATGGACAGAAGAATGTGAGAGAAGCTTCCAACAATTGAAGCAGTTGTTAACCAGTGTTCCAATCCTGAGGATTGCATATCCAAATGAATATTTTGTAGTGTGTATAGATGCATGCAAAGAAGGTCTGGGAGGAGTCCTCGGTCAGAATGGATTTGTAATATGTTATGAATCCATAAAGTTGAAGGATCATGAAAAGAACTATGCCACTCATGATTTGGAGTTGGCAACCATAGTGCACATGCTAAAGAAATGGAGACATTACCTCATGGGAAGGAGGTTTGAACTTAGGACAGACCATCATAGTCTGAAGTATCTATTTGACCAACCAACTTTGAATTCTAGGCAGAGTATCTGGTTGGAATTCCTTTGTGAGTATGATTTTGATATCAAACATATCAAAGGAAAGGAGAACAAAGTGGATGATGCACTCAGCAGAAGAGTGCATGAACTACATGCTTCAGCCATTGGCATGTATCAAATTGATATTAAAGGTAGAATTTCGGAAGCTACAAATGCAGATTTACAGTACGTGGAAATGGTAGCAAAGCTACAACACGGTAAGATGCTATAGAGAGTGGAAGATTATAAGTTGGAAGTTGATCTAACACTCCTGTACAAAAATAGAATTTATGTACCTAATTCTCAGGAATTGAGAATTATGATCTTGAAGGAATTTCATAATGTGCCTTATGTTGGGCACCCTAGATATCAGAAAACAGTGGCAGAAGTCAAGAGCCATTAATTTTGGCCAGGTATGAAGAAGGAAATTACAGAATACATCGCTAGATGTATGGAGTGTCAGAAGGTCAAGGCTGAGCATAGGCACCCAGAAGGGTTGCTACAACCATTTCCCATTCCTGAGTGGTAGTGGGAAGTGGTGACAATGGATTTCATCACAGGATTGCCCAGAACTGGCAAGCAACATGATTCCATCATGGTGGTGGTAGATAAGCTTACGAAATCTATCCATTTTATTCCATTGAACACCACTCACAAGGCAGCTAATGGTTTTGATATCTATATGAGGGAAGTAGCATGATTGCACAGTATTCCCAAGACAACTGTGTCTGACAGAGACTTGAATTTTACCTCAAAATTATGGAAGGGGTTATTCAAAGGATTCGGAACGAATCTGAACTTCAGCACTGCTTATCATCTTGAGTCTGATGGGAAGACATAGAGGGTGAACCAAGTGATAGAAGATATGCTAAGGATGTATGTGATGGAAAAACCATCTAAATGGGAAGACTACCTACACTTGGTAGAATTTGCCTACAACAATGATTATCAAGCATCATTGAAGATGAGTCTGTTTGAAGCACTTTATGGCAGAAAGTGCAACACCCCAATAAGTTGGGACAACCCAACTGATAGAGCAATAGTTGGGCCAGAGATGCTCAAAGAAATGGAAGAGAAAATGTTGAAGATTAAGAAGAATTTGAAGGCTTCCCAAGACATGCAGAAAAGTTATGTTGATAAGAATAGAACCCACAGGGAGTTTAAAGTGGGTGATCATGTTTTCTTGAAAGTGAAAGCCAACATAAGTTCTCTAAAGCTAGGAAACTGATCCAAGTTGGAAGCCAAATATTGTGGGCCATTTGAAATCCTGGAAAGGATTGGTCCAGTTGCATATATGCTTGCATTGCCTGCATCCATGATTGTACATAATGTGTTTCATGTTTCATTGCTTAAGAAATATATACATGATGCTAATCATGTTATTGATTGGAATGTGATTCAGGTGGAGCAAGAAGGCATCTTGAAAGTGCATCAGGTGCACATCTTGGATCAGAAGAGAAAACAACTCCGAAATTGAACCATAGGGCTTGTAAAGGTGCAATGGACCTGGTACGATCCGGAGGACGTGGCATGGGAGCATGGGGATGCTATGCGGGGAGAATACCCACATATTTTTGAAGATTTTGAAAAATCTTGCTCATGTTGTGTAAATAAGTTGCACCGAGGACAGTGCAAAGATAAGGGAAGGGGATTATAATACCCCAAGGATGAGCCCTAGTTGTTTTATGAATTGTAAACAAGTTTTGTAGGCTGGTGAGATGAGCAATTATAAGTTGGTAGGCTTATGTGTTAGTAGGTCGTAGAGCCTAGGTGTTAAAGGCCAGGAGCATGTTTTGTACATGTAAATATTCATATTATTAATATAAAAACATCGTTGTGTGTAGATCGACCACGAAGAAAGAGTGATGGGAGGCTAAGCTCCACTAGGCTAGGTAAGGGAGAGGGGGATGAGAGTTTGGAAAGAGGGGCTAAGCCTAAAGGCTTAAGTCCAAGAGAATAATATTTTTTTATTATTCCAAAAGATGTGTAAAAGGATATGTTTTTACCCTACGTTCCTGGGGAAGGAAAGGTGACTTCCAAAGGGAAAGGAACGTGCTTTATGAGTGACAGGTGTCGGCTTAGGCACATATAGACTTAAGGGGGGGGNACACAGGGGGGGGTCATGCCCAAAGTTTGGCTCACACTTTCATCATTTTTTGCTATGCTAGACCAATTTTCCCGTCTCTCCTCATGATTTCACTCATGCACTGAGCAAGCCCACAACCAGCCAAATTCTGCCAATGTTGAACCCGTGACCATTTTTCACCTCTGTAATTTACTGAGTCATCCCTTACCTTACCCAAATTAGTTATTGCAGTCGAAGAATAAGGTTTTTAGGCCTATGAGAAAATCTCTCTCCAGGTGAGAGAGGTGGTTGTGGATTGAAGAAGCAGGTTGTTAGGCCTATGAGCAACTCTCTCCAGGTGAGAGAGTGTGTTGAGGAGGTGAGTTCTCTTGGAAGGAGTCTCGTAGCTGCTACAGAGATCTGAGAATTATGGTCCTACATGTTGTTGAATCCCAAGGTAAGGGATGTGGAGCAACCGATGGACTATGTGACAATGAAGGTGTATACTCTTGGGGTGGGACAGGCATGTGGGGAATGAGAGTTTGTGAGAAGTGGGCGTAAGTGACTCCTGGGAGAGAATCCTTCCTCTTAAACTGTGTGACTTTGCTATTGACCTTTCCTAGCCTAGGAATCCCTTGCCCGATGGATTTTAGTCCCATATCAAGGGTGACCTACTGCTGAGAGTGATGAGCAATGCAGTCTAAGGCTGGGAGGTTTGTGGAAGGTCTGGACGCAGTTGGTGGTTTTTACTCCAGTTAAAATATAAGTATGATTCATTTATGTGATTAATTATATATGTTATGCATGTCTGTGATCCTTGAATTTTATCATGTATTATGTTGCATGTATGAATTATTCTTAATTCCACTTGAGTCTGTATGGTAGCAGTAACTCTGTGTTATTTGATTTAAATTCGTTAAATATGCATGTTATATATGTATGTATGTATGTATGTATGTATGTATGTATGTATTGTATGTATGTATGTATGTATGTATGTATGTCAGAGTAGTGATGTTTCTTGGTCTTTTGTTGGCTGGGGATGTTACATTTTGGTATCAGATCTATTATGTTGAAGACAAGGTGTTTTGGGTAGCGTTTCCTGACAGTGGTGTTGGTGGTCGGGGAATGTTACAAATTGGTATCAGAGCTAGTCTGTTGAAGATAATTTGTTTTGGGTAGTGTTTCCCGGTAGTGGTGTTGGTGGTTGGGGAATGTTACAAAAGGAAAGAAAAATTGATAGGTCAACCACAAATATCTCATACTTAAAACTCAAATTTACAAGATACAGTCAAGATCAACCCCGAAAGTAATTCTTTGTGGAGTATTTCTCATAAACGATATCTAACAATATACAAAATCCATTTGAAAGTCACATATATGGCTGCAAATGATCCAATGTCATATATGAAAAGTCTTGTATATTACAAGAAAAACACTTGAGAACTCAACCCCGTGATTGTTGCAAGAATACAAACACAAAGCTTTGAGAAAATAGTGTAGAGGAAGAAAAGAATGGAGAAGAATGGAAATATTTGCTTGTTGATCAAAATATTGATTACATAATGATGTCTAGTATGTTTCTCTCTTGCTCCTTTGAATTCCCTCTCAAAAATGAATTATGAACCTCATGAAGTCTCTCTTTTCCCTTTTAAAGAAATGCTCTTCTAACTACTTGAGTAGTTAGGGTTTTTCCTTTTTCTCTTTAAATTGTTTTTTCTTTTTTAGAAAACAACTTTAATTAATATAAAATTGGAAACTCATTAATTAATTTAAGTCATTGATATTTTTTCTTTAAAGTGGGCCCCAAAAATCTTTAAATAAATGTTTTTTAAATAAACTTTATTTCGAATAATTTTTAATTTGCTGCCTCCTTTAAGAGATGATTGTGTTTTATTTTTATGGTAAGAATGTGGATATTTTCATATTTTAAACCACTTCTTATGTGATCTTCATCGTTTTATATTTCCAACAATATTAAAAAAAATCCCAAATCTGTCGCTCGGATCTCAAGATATGAGGTCGTGAAGTTGAGTTGTCATGCGGACCCATTAAAAAGTGCCTCTGAATGATATTTTAATTTACAGGAAAAAATTGTCAACCATCATCCTTTTAAACATATACCATCATCTTCTATGTCGAAATAAATTTCCAATGGTAAAACGTTTGCATGATTTCGACACCTGTAGCTAAAGTTATGGCCCTCGGACGATTAACACTCAGCCACCGTCGATCAAAATTCATGGGCAAATCTGGCCTCTTGGATTAATTTTGTGATTTCTTCATGAAAAATCGATTTTTTCTTCATAGAGGTTATCCCACATGCATGGGATATTACAAATATTCATGGTATATAATACTAAGTGTTTCATACACTTAGTAAGAAACAAAGAAGAGAAGAAATTATGGAGCTTGGAGGATTCGGCCCTTGGAAAATTGTTGAATAAAATAATATTTTTTTGGAAACCCATCATCGTCTACCTCATGCCCAGTTAGCACTGATTCATCATTGATTCATTGTCAATTCATATCCCATGTGTCAGAATCTCATTAGATTCCAAGTATATCCAATAATACGTCGCCATGTGTCACAAATTGTGTGCTTCCTGGCATATGGAAGGATCTTATTGGATCGGAATGTAATGTAATTAAACTTGAGAAAATAAGTTAAGTATGGAAGGATGTATAAGAGGTAATTGAAGGGAAAATTATGGGTAGCGAAATTCGAGGGAGTAGTTTGTAGGTTGTGGAGATAGGTTGGCGGGTTGGGGAGTGAGGTGAGAGTGTCGAGGGAAAACGTGAGGATATGTGAGGGGGAAGGGAAATGGAGTATGGCGAGTCCAAACGACCTCCATACTCAAAATAAAATTAATTATAGGATGTGGGGAGTAGGGAAGGGTGAGGGAGTAGTGGGTTGGAGGGTTCGCGGGCTCGCGGGGGTGAGGGAAGGGAGGTGAATGAATCTGTGAACCCAACAAATATTTGAAATATTCGAAGTAATGAGTAAGGGAATGGAGAGAAGAGAAATTAAGTGTATAGTAGTATGGTGGAGTTATAAGAGAGGAATATTTCGAAAATAGGCTAAGTGTTGAGTAATATGGAAGAGAGGTGAAGAGAGGAGAGGGTAACACTTGGAAAAAATTTCTAAGTGTGGGTTCAAGAGAAAAAGTGATCCAAGATAATCCCAAGTTCCAAGAAATGAAAGTTTCCATTATGGTTCTGAAATATGGACATAGTTCCAAGACATGGTATGGTTCCATGAAAATGATCATGGTTCCACAAATTCTTATTTCCAAGAAAATTAGCTTTTTCCACATGGAAGAAGCATTTTTTGGGCAGTTGAACAAAAACTTGGATATCTTGAGCATACGAACTTCAATTTGCAATCCGTAAAATGCATGGAGAATCTTAGACTGAGGGTTTCATAATGAACTTATAAAAGTTCAAAAAATGTCTTCTTTTGATATCAAGGCATTTATGAATCCAAGAGCTGGACAATATAGATGACCAAATTTTGGTCAACGGGTCTGACTCATTACAAAGTAAAGAAGTATATTGTACGCTATTTTAAAAGAAATACATCCCCTACAATAACGAAGATGTGAAAGTCTAAGTTGTTCGAAGACTTGATGGGTAACATAGACCATGTTAAATCTAATAATAATAATAATAATAAAGTTATACAACTTGTTCTATGCTACTGGGGTTAGTTGGAATGATTCGGCAATGTGATGGAAAATTGTTTGAAAAGGTTTCTTCATTGAAGAATTGGCTTGGTATGATGGTCACGCTAGTCTTCTTTCTTTCCCTTGTGATCATACCAAATATTTGGAGATGTTGGCGCTATTGGATGAAGGAATCACTCATTTAGCTGAAATTATCTCATTGGGAAACCACAAACTTATTTTCAACATTTGGATTGAAATAATTTCCAATATTAAGTCTCGAAAAGATTGTGTTCTCAAATAAACAAGGGATATCTTATTAAATGGAATAATCTTCTAGAAGAAGACGCAATTTGGGAGTCAGATCATTTTCGACAGTTATATCCTTCATTACCTTTGCTTTGAGGACAAAGAAATTTTAAGGGAAGGGCAATGCTATATACATAATAAAAAATAAATAAAGCTATAATAATAATAAATTATAATATAATAAAGTGATAATAAATAATAATAATAAATGTAAAGTCATGACTAAAAGCAATGACTCTTTGTACAAAGGTTACCTTGGCTATATTTAATTTGGTCCCTCTTTGATGTAAAGATCATCATTCAATAATTAATCAATACATATATATTCATTATATGCAACTGAGTAAATATTTGTATGAAAAAATTATCTATACAATATCCTCCTAAATTGTTATTATCTTCAATATTTTGATTTCGTTTTTATGCTCATACTACATACAAAACAATTGTATGTTTTCCAACATTATCAATGGTTTCTATTAAATTTATATATCTTCTTCAACACCTCCAAGGATTCCAAGAACATTCTAGATTTGAGTGTCAATACCTTCCACCTTATCAATGTTATCTAAATATACTCCAACAAAATCATCTCTCTAAAGACACATGGTTTCCACTGGAACCTCATCGTTTTGTGCATTTTCTTCCTTCACCTCTCCATTCTCACAATTTACATCATCTTTATTTAGTGAGGTAGTCTCATATTCCTTCTCAACTACAATTTCTTTAAAGTCCTCTTCCCTTGGTGCCTTTGTTTTTTAGTTTGATAGGTGCGCAAGACTAATTTATTCACCTTTGTTGTAACTTTGTCAACATCATCTTCTTTGAGAGAATATTTCTCTTAAATATTCCATGCACTCATTTGTTCCAATGTGTTCACTAAATTTTATAGGCATCATGTGTATATAATGTCACCAATCCACAAATGCTTCAACAAATTTTAGTGGCATTTTGGCACATTCTCTTCATATATAGCCTCTCTTTCTATCAACTTTGTCCTTCATTGGACACATACATCCTCTTCATATCTTCTAATTGCACTCATATCAACAAACTCAATTACATAAATTACTACTTCTCATAGGCACTAAGTCAATTGTCATGCCTCTTTTGCAATGGCGATATCATCTTCAAACTCTTCATTGTTTCTTTATCAACATTTCCTACCACTAACAAATATGAAACACCAAGACTACAACTCTTCCAACATCCTCAATAGATCCCAAAAAATGATTTCATGCTTCTCTCTTTGCTTGGGTTTTCCGACTACATAGTATTTTTTCTTAAACTCTTCCAATGTTGATATCTTCCTCATCTTTGGCCTTCTCCATACCTTGAATTATGGTCTTTGTCCAGTTCCTCCCTTCTATATAATTCCCTTAGGTATCTCAATAAACTTCATGTCTCTCTTTGACTTCCTTTGTTTTCTTCAACTCCTACATTCTTTGCAACATTTCTTTGGCTTGCTTATGTCACTTCCTTTTTTGTACGTGTTATTCTAACTCATCTAGACTTTGTGTCACTGTGAACTTTAAGGTTGTTATGACCTTCTCAGTGATCTATTGACCTATATGTAACAATGCACCTCTCTTCAATGATATTCCTCTCTTAGTCACTTTGCATCAATAACATGCAAAAATAAACAATACAACCCAAGTTCTCCTTCCAAACTTAATCACTCAACTCATGGATATACCTTTTCTTTGACTTATATAAGAAATTAAAAATCATAGACATGATTAGTTAATTCAACTTTCTTTGAAGGAGACACAAGCTTCTTACCCCTCTTAACAATTGCTCCACAATATTGACAATTACTAAAAAACACATTTCACTAACTTTACTCAAATTGTCTTACATAATTTTGAGGGAGCTCATACAAAGAATCTTACTGCTCACACAGTAGCTCATAAAGTATTCACAAAAGGAGCTATATGTATGAGCTCCTCACCTTCATATTTCCTCTTAAATGGATTCAACTCAATTATACCTAAGGGAGTTATAGAAAGCATCTTACCACTCAACAAAATTCAATTCTTCTTTACAACAATCAAACACGATTCTATGACATGGAGGGAACTCTTTGGGTGTATCTTACACCTCTTCTACTGCAATATTCTAACTTCAAAATTTCGTTGTTCCACAAAATCTCATTTTATCCTTTATGAAAATAAACATAATTGTCTTTTAGAGAATAAATAACTTATTTTTATCTTAGCAATTTCTTTCCACATCTACAACCCGGTCATTTTCTTCTCTTCCTTCAACAAATATTTCTTCAATTTTTTCCCACAAGCCATAATAATTGTTCTAGGGTATGACACCAAATGATCAAAGGAGAATATACACAAACCTCACATAAAAGACCCAATGGTAAAACACATTGTATCAAACAAAATCTCTAGGTATTACACTAGATATGGGTGCTCTGTTGGCCCCATTCCAAAAATGTGCTAAAAACCTCTAACCAAGGACACACACATGCCCGACTCGGACACCTAATATTCTTTCTATTTTTTCCCTCCCTTCCTAGCTTATAAACCATTATTTTAAATATATAACACCAATTTATAGACATGTTAAAATATTGTTAGACATTGATGAATCCCTCATATCAACACCATGCAAGGCAACAACATGTAGCCTCTCTCACACCATGATATGCATGGACAACAACTGGACATTTATTTTTGTCTCATAATATCTAGATTCTCCTACACATTTTTCTTATTCCTTGAATATTCAACTAAGTAGGGTCTTCCCAATGTTGGGGATTGAAATCAATGTGAATCATTACCCACTAATTTGAAACCAAGTATTTCATTTTTTGAATGGACAATTTTCTCAATGTGTTTGAGTTTTTTTGTTTTTAGCCTTCATATTGTGAAGGGTTAAAGTGTTTTTGTTTTTAGTCTTCACATTGTCAAGGGTTGAAGTGTTTGGATTTTATTTTTTGAGCGGAACATTCTCCGGGTTAACGATTTAAATATTTTCCATTTTAATAACAAATTGATTTTACTTATTAAGATTAAATTATAAGAAATAATCCCCGGATGGGGTGACACGTCGCCCAGGGGTCACAGGTGGACTCCACTCGGCCCCGGTTTAAATGTTATTCACCACCACCCACGCGCTTGTATTTACCATGGCGGACGGATACAGCAGCAGGGGCAGGACGGATAGACCATTC
>SNQJ01S0000465.1:123879-144606 GCA_010110895.2 Picea sitchensis
TCTTCCTCTCTCTCCATGCCCCCTCTTTGTCTTCCTCTCTCTGACTCTCACACTCGCATACACTCTCTCTACCCCCCATTTATGTATTCATCTCTCTCCCTCTGAAACTCTCACACACTATAGTGAGTTTGGTACATCGCAAGGCCATAAATTGCCTTGACCTAGACATGTCAATACCTATACCTATACCTAGACCTAGACATGGAAAGGCATGGAAAAAGCTAGACCTAGACATAGACCATAGACCATGACCTATACCTATACGATGACCATGATGTATTCCATGTCATAGACCTAGAGTTAGACCTAGACCATGACCTAGACCACGACATAGACCTAGAGTTAGACCTAGACCATGACCTAGACCACAACATAGACCTAGAGATAGAGCTAGACCATGACCTAGACCTATACCATGACCATGAACATGACCATAACCTAGACCTATACCATGACCATGACCTATACCATGACCTATATCTTGATCTGGACCATGACCTATACCCCCCTAGCTCCATCTAAGCCTAGGCATAACCTATACTCGACCCTTAACCCCCTCCACACTCAAGCCCTAAGTGCACTATGCATATACCTCATGCTAAAGGCCTCACAATCCTTTCACCCACATATTTGTGCTCTAACCATTGCTCTATGATTTAAAACACTTTCAATCCTAAGCCCTTAGGTTGAGCACTCATACTTTCCCAGTAGGAACGCGTGCATGTTCCTAGAACACGCACGCGTTCTTGCTAGGAAGTTTTATGTGCCAAGCACACTCCTCAACCTCTTCTATCTCAAAGGGAACGCATGGAAAGTCAAGGAAATGCAAGGCATGGCATGCCATGACATGAAAATGCATGGAAATAAAAGGCATGGAAAATCGAGGTGTGTGCCAATGGTGTTTTTAAAAATGAAAAACAGTAGGGATGGGACTCAAAGTGTGGGATGAAAAATTTTGTTCCTAAAATCAAAATTAAATTAATTTGAAGTCCGACGAGTGGGTGACAAAAGGACTTAAAAGAAAATAGGGCAGAACATAGAAAAGAAAATGACAAAGCAAATAGGAGATCAGAGTGTTGGTTCTTTGGTCTGGGAGAAAGAGAGGAGAAATACAACTGAGCAACGAGGAGAATAGAGAATTGGTTCGCCAGGTGGTGGAGGTAGGTAGTTATCATAATTTGTTGTATTTCTTGATAAAATATTTTACCAGAAATATGAGTGAGTTTTTTTTTATCATTTCATTTGTAGACGTCGAAGAAATCCAAAGGTTTTCTAAAGGTGAGGCATGGCTCACAATGAATAAAGGATATGTGCAACAAAGGAATGTATCCTTGTATGTAAGGTGAGTGTTAATTTTTTATTTTTCTCCCAATGAAGTACTTATATGAACATGACCATGACCTAGACCATGAACTAGACCTAGACCATGAATTAGACCTAGACCATGACCTAGAACTTGACCTAGACCATGACCTAGGACCCCCTAGCTCCATATAATTCTAGGAATAACCTATACTCTACCCTTAACCCCATACACACCCAATCCCTAAGTGCATTATGCCTATACCTCTTGTTTAATAATGATATTTTATGGATATGATCGTTTACCTATTGTTTAATAATGATTTCACATGGTTTAATGATGATTATGGTACGTTGATTCTACTTTTTTATTTTAATATAAGCATAATATTTTAGTGGATTCAATATTATTTATATGGAATATTTATCCTTCTTTGAATGTTTTTCTTAATTCATTTTTAAATTATTTTATCTTTCACATTTCTTACCTTTTTGGTAATTTGATTTGATTTCATTGTCGGGTTTTCTCATGTCTCTCTAGGATTTCCCATTGTTTGATTTTATATTATCAAAAATCCAAGATTGAGAATTTTCTTATGAGATTGGCATAAATTATATATTACTGGAACACTTATCTATTTTTACGTTATTCAAGATTATATTGTTTGCATTAGCCATTTACAACCTGGTAACAAGCATAAAAGATTAAATTTCCTTGATTTTGTATTGTTTGCAATTAATGTTTGAAATGCCCTATATTATGTATGATGGAACACTTATCTATATGTAATCTCACACACACTCTCTCTACCCCCCTCCTTCCTCCCTATCTACCCCTCCCTCCCACTATCTCTCCTCTCTCTCTCCTACATCTACCATCTGTCTCCCACCTCTCTCTCTCTCTACCCCCCCCCTCGTGGTCTTCCTTTCCCACCCTCTCACACTCTCAAACAATCCATCTCTACTCCCTTCTCTATTTACCTCTTGCATCTACCACTCACTCTCTCGCTCATTGTATCCCCCTCCCTCTCTTGCCCCCACTCTCCTCGCCTTTCTCTCTTTTCTTCTATCTAACCCCCCTTCTCTCTACCCCCCTTCCCTCTCACTCTCTTTCTCTCTACCCCCCTCTTTGTCTCCCTCTCCCTCACTCTCACACACTCTCTTTGTCTTCCCCTCTCTCCCTCTCACGCTCTCTTTATTCCTCTCTCTCCACCCCCTTCTCTACATCGCAAGGAAAGAAATGGCCTTGACCTAGACATGTTAAGAACTAGACCTAGACCTAGATGTGTCAATACCTAGACCTAGACCTAGACATAGAAATACCTACACATGGCAAGACCTAGACCATGACCTAGACCTATATTATTACCATGATGTAGACCATGACATAGACTTATATCTATACCTAGACCATGACCTAGATGATGACATAGAGCTAGATCTTGACTTAGACCATGACCAAGACCTATACCATGAACATGACCTATATCTTGACCTAGACCATGACCTAGACCCCCCTAGTTCCATCTATGCCTAGGCATAACCTATACTCAACCCTTTGTTGGAAAATATTGAACAAGCAGCGAATGTGTGTTGATAGTTGTTGTCATTGATGGTAAATTTGTAGACAACGAATGGTTGTTGTCATTGATGGATTTGTATCAGTTAGACTACAACAAGATCACAGCTTAATCGTAACCGTTGAATCCAAAATGAATCCGGACCGTAGTTTACAGCGCTTGTCGGAGAAAGGATCTTAGCCGACAGATCGGGAGAAGACACCCGTCAGTCGTCAGATCTACAGAAGCTGTGAAGGAGATAAGCGTGGCAGCAATCGGGCGCCACCGAGAGAAGCTCGACAGGATGCTTCATCAGAGTTTCGGGGATCGGGATTTCAATATGCAAAGAACACAATGCAATGAAAACCCTGATTTCGTGATATGTGAAATCACTAGTCAATCACAGTCGTTAAAAGGAGATCAGATTCTAGACCGTTGATTCCAGTTTGTGTCAGAGTTTTGGGGATCGGGATTTCAATATGCAAAGAACACAATGCAACGAAAACCCCGATTTCGTGATATGCGAAATCACGAGTCAATCACAGCCGTTAAAAGGAGATCAGATTCTGGACCGTTGATTCCAGTTTGTGTCGGAGTTTCGGGGATCGGGATTTCAATATGCAAAGAACACAATGCAACAAAAACCTCGATTTTGCGATATGCGAAATCGAGATTGAATCCAGACCATCAGATCCAAAAATGATCAGGACCGTTGATCTGCCCTCTCATCGAAGTTTCGGGGATCGAAATTTGGAAGTGACAAGAACTTGCAACATTAGAAATGTTGAAATCGCGATATGCGATATTGCGCTTCAATCATAGTCGTCAAGTCAAGCTCAGATCTGAACTGTTAACCTTATACCATATCGGAGTTTCGTGAATCGGGATATGGTAAGGATTGCAACATGAATTGTGAAATCACGATATGCGATATTGCGACACAATCGTAGTCGTTGAGCCAAGATCGCTCCTGAACCGTTGATCAAACTCCACATCGGAGTTTCACGAATCGCGACTTTGAAATGCCAAAATCACTTGACATAATTCGCGATATGCGAAATCGCAATGTAATAGCAACCGGTAGTTATAGATATAGTCTGGATCGTTGATCTGTTTTCTACATGAAATTTCGGGGATCGGGGTTTGGTATGGACAAGAATTCTGAACATCAAGACTTACGATTTAGCGATATGCGAAATCGCGAAAGCGCCTTCCACATAAAACCTTGGTCACATCCCTTGGTCACGGGAAGAGAAGGAGTCAAGAATAAAGTTCATTTTGGAGTTTCAGAAATCGCGATGTGAAAGTGTCAAGACTTGGGCAAAGAAATGCCGAAATGCCGAAATCCGATTTAAAGGGCAAGAATAATAAAGATTATCCAACGGTGCGGATAAGGTTTGAAAGTGATCGGAGGGATGTTGTTCTTTCTCACACATTAACACTTCAGTTATGAATCCGTTAAGAGAAACAGACTGATAATGAAAAATCGGTTAGCGTTTCAGTCGCTAAGACAGATGTCCTTGTATTTCCTATTGGAAGGGGAAGTGAAATCATCAAGGCAGGGTGTATAAAAGAAAATGAGAGAGACGGAATTGAGTTGGTTGTTCTGGATGGAAAAAGAACGAAGTAGTAAGAAAGGAGAAAGGAGAAGATGCTGAGTATGAAGTTTTAATTGATGTATAGAATGAAATGAAATGTAAAGCAGAAACAGAGCAAAATGACAGGCAGAGCAGAAGAAGAACAGAATGACAGAAGAATGTGATGCAGAGAAGACCTGTTGAGGAAGAGAAGAATTGCAGAACAATTTGTTGAAGATCGGATTTACAGAACAGAGTAAAAATGGTAAGAAGTGATTTATCTGAATAAGTTGTCTGTGTTTTCATTATTTGATATTCGAGGGTGGTTGGGAGGTGCTCGGGAGGACTGTTGTCCTCAGAAGTTCAAGTGGGTGCTTGAACACAGGAAGTTGTAACTTCCATCTGGTTGTTGCTAGAGAAACAAGGGTGGCAGGGTGGTGCTAGGGAGAACAGGTGTTCTCTGTTATTCAGGTTGGAGCCTATGTAACTGGAAGTTGGTGCTTCCATCCAGTTGGTGCTGGAACATTCAGGAAGTTGGTGCTTCCATCCAGTTGGTGCTGGAATAATCAGGGAGTTGGTGCTTCCTTCTAGTGGGTGCTAGAGAAACCAGAGAGTTGGAGCTCTCAAACAAGTTGCAACTTGTAAAAAAGAGGTAGCAGCCTCACATTGAGTTGGTGCTCAATTATAAATGATGTACAGAACTGCAAAAGACTACCTATCATTTCGAAGAAGAAGAGGTTTTCTCCCTTTATGCGTTTCCTCGTGAAAATCTGTCTCTGTGTGTACTTTATGTGTGACTGATGGTTTTTACTTTTACTGTACATATGCTTCATGTTGTTGATGATCACTTGAAGTAATATTAATAATGTTTTAAAAGGTATAAAATTGTTTAAGCTTATAAACAACTGATTCACCCCCCCCCCTCTCAGTTGTTTTAGTATTTTCCAACACCCTTAACCCCCTCCACACGCGAGCCCTAAGTGAATTATGCATATGCCTCTTGTTAAAGGCACCACAAACCTTGAACCCACATCTTGGTGTGCTAACCATTTCTCTATGCTTCAAAACACTTTCAATCCTAATCCATTAGGTCCTAGTTGTCCCCAAACCCCTATACATCTTTATTCATAAATATTTTTGGTCTACGATAAATGTTATATCATTTTCATTAAGAGCGTTCATGTGCTCTTGTGACTTGAACTCCTTGAGGTTGTGCGCTCATCCATGCCCAGCAGGAATGTGTGCACATTACTAGAATGCACATCACACGTGTTCTTGCTGGGAAGTTTTATGTGCCAAGCACACTCCTCTACCTCATCTATCTTAAAAAATCAAACAAGGCCAACATATGTATGCAAAAATAGCTAGAAGAGATAGGTTTTTGTTCTTTTTGTCTTGTTGTTAAATTCATAGACAATTTTGTGCTATTACAAGACAATTGTGGGAAGAATTGGAAGACAATTTTTTCTAAGTGAAATTGGAATTGTTGGTTGTGTCTTCTTGTGTAATAGCAAGACAAACTTGTCCAATTGGAATCGTTAATTGTGTCTTCTTGTGTAATACCAATACAATTTTTTCCAATTGGAATAGTTAGTTGTGTCTTCTTCTGTAATACCAAGACAGATTTGTCCAATTGGAATTGGAATTGTTAGTTGTGTCTTTTTGTGTAATACCAAGACAAATTTATCCAATTGGAATTGTTAGTTGTGGATTCTTTTCTGATGCCAAGACAAATTTCTCCAATTGGAACTGGAATTGTTAGATGTGTCTTCTTTTGTAATACCAATACAATTTTTTCCACTTGGAATTGGAATCGTTAGTTGTGTCTTCTTATGTAATACCAAGACAAATTTGTGGTGGGGGGCTTGGAATCCAATTTTTATCTTTAAACATGGGGAACCAATGGAATCAAAATAGAAATTCCTCGAGGAAATAAATGCCCATTGAAAAGGTAGAAGAAGAAAGAGAAAATGCAAATTTATGTATGTCAAAGCTCAGGCTTTCATAAGTCTAGGGAAATTCAATTTCTGGTGGAATAGATTCTGTTGTTTTTTCTCCTCCATAACCACAATAAAAGTGTGGGAGTTTAGTAGAGACCAATCCAATCAATATCTCATCAAGACAAGTTGTTGTGGATGAACAGATGATGGAGGATTTGCTTGGAGATAATTATAGAATGGATGAAATTAGAGAGGAAATCAGTGCATGACATTATGGTGAAGAAGTTCATGCAGTGCAACCTCTTGTTGGGAAGTCATACATTTTAGAAACTAGTCATGGGAATGTCCAATCTCCTCCCAGAATTGATCCACCAATAATTGAAGGGGGAAGAATTGCAACATTTTTAACTCCATAGTAGGGAAGTCAAGAGTGTCATAATAGGGGTTCATTGTCCCTACCTAGATTATGCAATGTGTAGAAAAGAACTCCTAAACGCATTCTAGTGGATGAAAGTGGGATAGAATCACTTGAAGGTAAGTTACCTAACCATACTATTTGTTATCATTCTTATAATATAATTAAATAATATTTTGAACCAAAATCTGATGCCGCTAAATGTCAATTATTTATGGCTTTGTTAAAATATAGAAGTTTGACTATTGTTAGGAGAATTTTAGGAATTAAAACAGTCAAAAGTTTAGAAACAAGTCATCATATTGTTAGAAAACTTATGGATTTTTTTCAAATAATTGGTAATAAATCTCTTTCTAAATACCATAATGCATCCCATTGTGTCTTGTCACAATCATTTGTTAGCAAGATCACAAGAAAACATTGTTTTCTCCAACAAACCTCTTATCTCATGAAATTAAATATCAAAACCATTAGAAAGTATTCTCATAGATGAGATATCCTTGACATAGGTGGCCCAACATATTTTGGGGGCTTAACTAGTAGGCTAGCTCATTTTGACATGAAGTTAATTGGAGTAGTTAAGGGACTAGTACAAGATTTCTGGTATGAGAACACTAGGCCTTATTCCAACCAAAAATATGTACTAAAATTGAGAAGGGGATCTAGGGATCATGGACACCATATTAAACACTTTCTTGACATTACACAGACATAATTGTATGAGATATTTAGGACTGTACACAGTGGACTTAACTTGGGCCAAAGATCTTTCCATAAATGCAAGCCTTGGTATGTTCGAATAAATACAATTTGTAACACATGTTGTTGTATATATCACATTGAGTATGGTTATTATTATCACACACACACACACACACACACACACACATATATATATATATATAGTGTGTGTGTGTGTGTGTGTTGCATAACACCCGTTTGCATTGAGGCTCAATTATATTGTTGTCATCGTCATCTAGAGACTTTATTCACAACATCTTGTGTACAAGACCAGAGGGTTGTACATTTTATCAAAAATATTTCTTAGATGGGACATGCCCTAAGTGTGGTGGAATGGAATTACTGAGAAATTTCATCCATGTAAGAGATGAGTATGAATTAGGGAGGAAGGAGGTTTCCTTGCAAAGCTTTAAATGTGTTGCATATGACATTGATGGAGGGTAGGAAAAAAAAAGATACAATTGGTGAATTCTCGGGTACTAATATGTGACTTCATGAAGGAATTCGTTGAAAATGCATGACAATATGTTTAGCATGTCCATGTGGTTTGATGGAAGGAATATCATTTTAGAATTTGCAGAGATGCATTTCATATTGGTGTGTATAACTATGGAATCATCCTAGATGGAGGAGGACTAGTCAAATATTTTAGCAGATTATGATCACGTCTCAAATCTTGTACTTCCAGGTTCGGTGAAACCTTCTATCAAATTTTGAATAACTATCATCTATGCTTTGGTCATTTAGTGGACTCACATGTTGGCACTCCATTTTTTGCAGGGAACATATACACAATGGTTGCACCAAGAGGTAATGAATGGGGCACTGGTTATTGGTTGTCACGTTGCTTAGAGGGAAAGCAGAGTCTCGTGTGATTAGTAATAGACTTCGAAGGCATTGAATTTCTGATTGGGTCGACGGTTATTAAAGGAGAATATCTGACACCGGATGAAAGAACACATAATAAAGGTGGTTATGTATTTCAAGATTATAGACTAGGTGAAGTTGTATACCACTTTACGAACTTGGTTGTTAATAAAAACCTCCAACTACAAACAATTCCAAGTAAGAACTCATCAAAGGTATGATACTTCTTGCCTTACTCTGAGCAGGAGAAGTTAATGGATACCATCAATATTATAAGTGATCCTAATGGTCGACTTGAATGACCATAGGTGTGTAAAAGGAATAATTGAACAAATATTCCATATTCATGAATGATTGAAATTTTGGCATCATGTTATGGGTGTTATGGTATTCTTGTATGTTGTGATTCTTTTTTGTTGTTAGGGAACTATGTTTATCCTTCCCTTGCATTTCCTTTCCTTGTTTTCCTATCCTTGTATTTATTTCCTAGCCTTTCCTTGTCTTGCTTGCCTTGCATTTCCTTTCCATGCCATGCATTGCCTTGCCTTGCCATGCCATGCCTTGCCTTGCCATGCCTAGACTTTCCTTTCCTTTCCATGCCTTTCCTTTCCTTGCCTTGTCATGCCATCGCATGCCTTGTTTTTCCATGTCATGTTATGCCTTGCCATTGCATTTCCTTGCCTTTCCATGCCTTGCCTTTCCTTGCCATGTCTTTCCTTGCCTTGCCATGCCTTGCCTTTCCTTTCCATATCATTCCATTCCTTTACATGCCATTTCTTTCCTTACCTTGACATGCCTTTCCTTTTTATGTCATGCCATGCCATTCATTTCCTTGCCTTGCCATGTCATGCCATTCCTTTCCATGCCATGCCTTTCCTTTCCTTGCCATGAATTTCCAAGCCATGTCTTTCCTTGTCATGCCATGCCATGAAATTCCTTACCATGTGTTGGAACACAATAGGAATACTCAGGGTTCAACATTAATTCACCAACATAACCCTTAAGATATCGGCCCTTTCGGCATCACCTGCAAGCATGTGAAGTCTCACCCAAGCTATCTATGGGGACTGCAAGAACCGAGTTTCCACATTCATGAAGGGATGGGAGGCATTCATAAGAACCATTATTCTTAACATTCATTCATTATATCATGTGTGAAAAATCATCATAACCAATAACATATTCAAATTAACCATCCATACATTATGTGCGCGCAATAGACAAAACAGTAAACAAACACATCACACCATAACATAACACAAAGACACCATATTTAATATGTTTCACCCAATATGGGATACATCCACAACAATAGGATTCTTACATTATCATTCAGCATCATCTCTTAAATAAGGTGTGCACTGCACTCATACATGATATCTCAGTTATACCCAAAATGCCCTTGTTGTTCACGCATATAGTGAACACTTAACTTCACCCACACCTATCACACACACATATATTTTCTACCCAAAAACCATTACATATTTATACATTTACATTAGGGCTTATCTCCTTACAAAGGACCAACATTCCTAACTAACTTCTTTCCTTTGTGCGCGTTGATCCAGAAAATGCGTTAACTTCCTTCCTTCTTCTGTGCGCGCTCTGACGCAGTTCCAAAAACGTGTCCCAAAATTCTTGTCCCGACACCATGCCATGTCATGTCTTTCCTTTCCATTCCATGTCTTTCCTTTCCACACCATTCATTTCCATCCCTTGCCTTGCCATTCCATGTTGTGCCTTGCCTTTCCATGCCATGTCTTGGCTTGCCATGCCATACCTTGCATTTCCTTATCTTCCCATGCCATGCCATGCCTTGCAATGTCATGCCATGTCATGCCTTGCACTATCATGCCATGCCATGCCTTTCATTTCCTTTCCTTTCCATGACATTCCTTTCAATGGCATTCCTTTCCTTTTCATGCCATGCCTTACCTTGCCTTTCCTTTCCATGCCTTCCTTTACCATGTCTTTCCTTGACATGCCATTCCTTGCCTTTCCTTCACTCTCCATGACATGCCTTTCCTTTCCTTCACTCTACATGCCATGCCATGTGATGTTTTTCCATGCCACGTCATGGAATGTCATTCCATGGCATGCCTTTCCTTGCCATGTCATGTCTCTCCATGTGTTTCCTTGCCTTTCCTTTCCATGCCATGCCTTGCCTTGCCTTGCCTTTCCAAGCCATGTCATGCCTTGCCTTGCCAAGCCATGCCTTGAAAGGTGTTAAATTGTTAAACATATGTAATAAGCACTAAGAAAAACCCTAGTCCCAGAGATCGTGAAAAAAATGCTTTTACGGGGAACAAATGACAATGGAGGGGCCCCATTAGTTGAAACTCGATGCCCCAGATCCAATGCAACCGATTGTTTGTCCATATGAGTCTCAGTTTGAGTTTTATTGCGAGTTGCAACTCGCCTCCTCAATTCATTCAACAACATGTTAGCAATTTGGCTTGGGGGCATAAAATCCAAACCAAGTAGCATAATGAAGTTCCATAATCTCTCGCATGTTTGTTTGGATAAGGCCCATGTGACCACACTACCCATAATCACTCAGCATAGTATTCTTGAAAATCGATCTCTTGTTCAGAACTTGTATTATGCCTCATTGAGCAAAACCCTAGTCGTAGAGATCTTACAACAAACTCTTTTCCAGGCAACAGAATGACATTGATGGGCCCCACTAGCTTAAACCCAGTTCTTTAGATCCAATGCAACCAATGGTTCATCCATCTGAGTCCCAGTTTGATTTTTATCATGAGTTTCAACTCACCTCCTCAAACCATTCAGGGACATGTTCGTAATTTGGTTCAGGGGAAAAAATCCAAAACGAGCATCATAACAAAGTTTTGTAAGATTCCACACATATTTTTGGCCAAGTCACATGCAACCACACTACCCACAATTGCCTGACACATTGTTATTGAAAATCGACCTCTTGTTCAAAATTTGCATTATGCCTCATTGAGAAAAACCCTAATCTCGGAGATCCTACAAAAAACTATTTTTTGGGGAACATAATGACATTGGAGGGGGGCACTAGATGAAACTCAATGCCCTAAATCCAATGCAATCGACAGTTCATCCATATGAGTCTCATTTTGAGTTTTATTGCGAGTTGTAACTTGCCTCCTCAAGTCATTTAGGGACATGTTGGCAATTTGTTTTGGGGGAATAAAATCCAAACTAAGCATCATAACATACTTTTGTAAGCTCCTGCATGTCTTTTTTTCCAAATCCCATGTTACCATGCTACCCAAAATCGCCCGACACAATGTTCTTGAAAATCAACCTCTTGTTTAGAATTTGCACTATGCATCATTGAGAAAAACCCTAGTCCCGAAGATCCTACAACAAACAATTTTATGGGAAATGAAATGATAGTAGAGGGGTCATAATTGTTGAAACCCTATGCCCCAAATCCAATGCAACTGATAGTTCATCCATCCGAGTCTCTGTTTGAGTTTTATCGCGATTTGCAACTCGCCTCCTAAATCCATTCAAGGACATGTTCGAAATTTGATCTGGGGGCATGAAATCCAAACCAAGTAGCACAAAAGAGTTATGTAAGCTCCCACACATCTATTTTTCCAAGTCCCACATGACCACACTACCCACAATCGCCTAACACATTGTTCTTGAAAATCAACCTCTGGTTCAGAATTTTCACTATGCCTCATTAAGCAAAACCCTAGTCCTAGAGATCCTGCAACAAACACTTTTCCAGGGAGTGAAATGACATCATAGGGGCCCCACTAGTTGAAACCTAGTTCCCCAAATCCAATGCAACTAATGATTCATCCATATCAGACCTGGTTTGAGTTTTATCATGAGTTAAAGCTCACCTCCTCAAGCCATTCAGGGACATGTTGGCAATTTGGTTCAGGGGCATAAAATCCAAACCGAGCAGCATAATGGAGTTTCGTAAAATTTTGTACATTTTTTTGGACAAGGCCCACATGACCACACTACCCACAATCACTCAATACATTTTTCTTGAAAATCAACCTCTTGTTCAGAATTTGCATTATGCCTCATTGAGCAAAACCCTAGTCCCAAAGATCCTACCACAAATACTTTTTTGGGAAACAAAATGATAGCAGAGGGGCCACACTACTTGAAGCTTGATGCCCTTAATCCAATTCAATCGATTTTTCATCCATCCGAGTCCCAGTTTTAGTTTTATCATGAGTTGCAACTCGCCTACTCAAGCAAGTCAGGGGCATGTTGGCAATTTGGTCTGGGGGCATAAATTCCAAACCGAGTAGCATAAAAGAGTTTTGTATGATCCTGCACATATATTTTTCCAAGGCCCACACTACCCACAATAGAATGGCATAATGTTCTTGAAAATCGACCTCTTGTTCAGAATTTTCACTATGCCTCATTGAGAAAAACCCTAGTCCCATAGATCCTGCAACAAATTCTTTTTCGAGGAACATAATGGTAGTAGAGGGGGGGCACTAGATAAAACTCAGTGCCTCGGATCTAATGCAACTGATGATTCATCCATCTGAGTCTCATTTTGATTTTTATCATGAGTTGCAACTCGTCTCCTCAATCCATTTAGGGACACGTTGGCAATTTGGTCTGGGGGCATAAAATCCAAATTGAGTAGCATAACGGGGTTTCGTAAGATCCCACGCATGTTTTTGGCCAAGGCCCATGTGACCACGATACCCACAATCACCTGACACGGTGTTCTTGAAAATCGACCTTTTGTTCAGAATTTGCATTATGCCTCATTGAGAAAACCCTAGTCCCAGAGGTCTTGCAACATACATTTTTTCAGACAACAGAATGACAACAGAAGGGCTCCACTAGTTGAAACCTGGTGTCATGGATCCAATGCAACCAATGGTTCATCCATTTGAGTCTCGGTTTTAGTTTTATCATGATTTTCAACTCGCCTCGTCAACCCATTCAGGGACATGTTCACAATTTGGTTTGGGGGCATAAAATCCAAACCGAGCAACATAGAAAAGTTTCATAATCTCTCACACGTCTGTTTGGCTAAGTTCCATGTGACCACACTACCCACAATCTCTAGACATAGTGTTCTTGAAAATTGACCTCTTGTTCAGAATTTACACTATGTTTTATTGAGCAAAACCCAAATCTCGAAGATCCTACAAAAAACACTTTTTCGAGGAATAGAATGATAATGAAGGGGGGCCACTAGCTAAAAATCGATGCCTCAGATCCAGTGAAATCGATGATTCGTCCATCTGAGTCTTGGTTTGAGTTTTATCGTGATTTTCAACTTGCCTCCTCAAGTCATTTAGTGATATGTTGGCAATTTGATCTGAGGGCATAAAATCCAAACTGAGTAGCATAACAGAGTTTCGTAAGTTCACGCACGTTTATTTGGCCAAGGTCCACACAACCACACTACCCACAATCTCGTGACATAGTGTTCTTGAAACTCAACCTCTTGTTCAAAATTTTCACTATGCTTCATTGAGCAAAACCCTAGCCCCAAAGATCCTCCAACAAATGTTTTTTTAGACTATGGAATGGCAATGGAGGGGCCCCACTAGCTGATACCTAATGCCCCAAATCCAATGCAACTGATGTTTCGTCCATTCGAGTATCAATTTGAGTTTTATCGCAAGTTTAAACTCACCTCCTCGAGCCATTCAGAGACATGTTGGCAATAGAACTAGACCTAAACCATGACCATGACATAGACCTAGACCTAGATCTAGACCTAAACCATGACCTAGGCCTACACCTCGACCAATACCTAGACCTGCACCACTACCATGACCTATACCATGACATAGACCATGACCTAGACCATAACCTAGACCATGGGAAGACAAGGCATGACAAGGAAAGTCATGGAAAGGCAATGTCTAGGTATAGGTCTAGGTCTAGGTCTAGGTATGGCAATGCAATGCAAGGAAAGGCAAGACATGACAAGGCTAATAAAATATATACATGGCAAGGAAAGGCAAGGTTTAGGTCTAGCTCTAGGTCTAGGTCTACATGCTATATCTTGTTATAAAAGTTATTGAGTTGAAATATTAGTTTTTATTTCTTTGATTTTAAATAAGGCCTTGAAGTTATGTTTTTTTCATGCAATCCAAAATAATTATGGATCAATATTATAAAGATACTACACCATAAGGATGAACATAAACCTATTTAGTGACATCCCTTTCTATGTAAATCCTATTAAGTGTGATAATCCATGTTTCACAACTATGAAGATACCAAAGATATATGAATAAAGGAAGCGTATGTTATGACATTGAAATTCTCATGCAAGTATTTTTATCTAAGATAGATGGGATAACAAGTTGTATAATTACATGCTTAATGAATCCTTTGATTGCAATTTTTAGGTATTAAACTTGTTCATTAAGTACAAGCATTATTTTTTTAAATAAAAAAAAAGGTATGATACATGAATTGCATTTCTCTCTAATTATGACTAATATAGGTATCCCAAGGTTTTTATCACAAGGTAAACAAGGAAAAACCTTAGGAAAAATAAACCCTAGGTGTGTGTGAAGTAACTCCAACACCCCCCCTGAACATCACTATGGTGAAAATAAACAATGGGTCCCGGCAACAGGCCATGTTAGGTACCCAAATACAAAATATACATTGAACTAAACGAGGAAAGAGGGAAAACCTCATGGGAAAAACCCTCCCTCAAATTACAATGCATGTAAAAAAAATGAGAAGGAACAAAAAGCAGTTGCTAAGCAACCTTGTCCTTCACTCCAAGAAGATATCGCAACTGTGCAAGTTTGTGATCGTTGAAGATTTTGTTGAAGATGTAGATGTATTCACGGATCTGATGAAGTATATGAATCATTGCTATTTCCACACATATCCACTTTATCTTCTTGTAATGAATAAGATCCAAATAAAGTTTGGATGAAATTTTGAAAACCATGCAACCGTTTCCAGAAAAATGTTGAAATGTTGTTGATTTTAAAACGATCATAACTTCACTTTCCGAACTCCGTTTCGAATGATTTTTTTTTTGAAATTGGATATTTTCCCAAAGGAATTCAGATATCCAATTTGTTTCTACAAATAGTGCTCAAAAAACATCAGAATTGAGTCTGATGTGCGCGGCTCCCTTTTTGTCTCTTGAGATGCATGCATTGTGCATGGAAAAGTATCTGCATGTGACTCCTGAGATGCATGCCATTTATCTTCCACATGAATTTCAGAAAACAAATCTGAAATGGAGTAGACATCATCTTCAATTAATGGAATACAAATTTTTGTAGATACTTGTGTAGAAGGCTCTTCAAACTAAGATGATTTATCTTCCAGTGGATTTTCTACATTCTCTATCTTGTCAACATTTTACATGCATTCTTCCTTATTCCCAAATAAAACCTCGAATATGCTCCATAAATCATTTGGAGTGAATTCTTGTGAGTCATCATATACTTGATGGAGAATTTCAAGAGAAACAAAATAGAGGATACATCTTATGGCCATATCTTGTCTATTGAGAAATTCATTTTTCTCATCGGCAAAATCAGGCTCCACTTCCATTTCCATATTTATTTGGTACAAGCCTCTGCATATGAGCATAAGCAGAATTTTTGGCTTCCATTCCAAATAGTTATGAAGCGTGAGAAGTATTTATGGCGAATAATCCATCCTTTTGTTGTCTTCAATCTTTTGTACCTGCAAAAAAAATTTGGTGTAGATTTTTCTTAGCAGTCTGTCAGCTCTGATACCATGTAAATGTGTTGAAACTACACAAAATATATCTAACTAAACAATGATACACACATTTGCAAAGAGAATTGGAGAAAGAAGAAGAAGGAGAGAAAGAATGAAAGAATTCTCATTAATCGTTTTCCACTCTCAAAGAGTGAATAATTTACAATAGATATAGGATATATGAGTAACTAATGAGACATAGTGGTGGTATAGAGTGATTTGGACACACACCAGCAGTTACGGGAGTGAACTTCCAACTATTCTAGTCTCTTAGACAGTTACGAGAGTGAACTGCCACCTAGTTGAGTTAACTAGTCCACTAGTCTTCAGTTAACTGACTGAACAAAGAGTAGTGAGGAGTTAACTCAAGGAAACAAGGTTAATACGCCATTCTGGTGATGATCCCAAGGCAAGTTCACATTATTTGGTGATTATCCCAATGTTGCATGGTGACAAAACCAATGCAACATCTAAACTCAACTCAACTAGTCAAACTGAAATGTCAACTGAAAGAGAATATTCTCCAAGTGGAATATTCTCCCCTAATAAAGGAGACTGGATAATGACTAATTATGACTAATAAACAAGGAAAAACCTTAGGAAAAATAAATCCTAGGTGTGTGTGAAGTAACTCCAACAAAATGAAAGACATGGCATGGCATGGCATGGCATGGAAAGTCAAGGCAAGGCATGGCATGGAATCACAAGGCAAGGCATGGAATAGTATGCCAAGGCATGGAATAGTATGGCATGGCATGGAAAGGCAAGGCAAGGAATGGCATGGCATGGCAAGGAATGGCAAGGCAAGGAATGGCATGGCATGGCATCGAAAGACAAGGCATGGCATGACATGGCAAGGCAAGGAAATGCAAAGCATGACATGGCATGGCATGGAAAGACATGTCATGGCATGGCAAGGCGTGGAAATACATGGGAAGGAAAGGTAATGCAAGGCATGGCATGGCATGGCATGGTATGGCATGGAAAGGAAAGGCATGGCATGACATGGAAAGGCAAGGAATGACATGGAAAGGAAAGGCATGGCATGGCATGGGAAGGAAAGGCAAGGCATGGTATGGCATGGAAAGGAAAGGCATGACAAGGCAAGGTATGTCATGGCACGGAAAGGCAAGGAATGGCATGGAAAGGCAAGGAAAGGCATGGCATGGCATGTCATGGCATGGAAAGGCAAGGAAAGGAAAGGTATGGCATGTCAAGGCAAGGAAAGGAATGGTATGGCATGGAAAGGAAAGGAAAGGCATGGCATGGCATGGCAAGGAAAGGCATGGAAATGCAAGGCATGGTATGGCATGGAAAGGAATGGCATGGCATGGCAAGGCAAGGAAAGGAAATGCAAGGCATGGAATGACATGGCATGGAAAGGCAAGTCAAGGCATGCCATGGGAAAAAAAATCATGGTATGGCAAGGCAAGGCATGGCATGGCATGGCAAGGAAACGAAATGCAAGGCATGGTATGTCATGGAATGACAAGGCAAGGCATGGCATGGCATGGAAAGGAAACAAAATGAAATGCATGGCATTTCATGGCATGAAAAGGCAAGGCATGGCAAGGAAAGGCAATGAAAGGCATGGCATGGAAAAACATGACAAGGCAAGGCAAGGGAAGACATGGCATCGCAAGGAAAGGAAAGGCAAGGCATGGTAAGGCATGGCATGGCAAGGCAAGTAATGACAAGGAATTGAATGGCATGGAATGGCAAGGAAAGGAAAGGCATGACATGGCATGGAAATACAAGGAAATGAAAGGCATGGCATGGCAAGGAAATGCAAGGCATGGCATAGCAAGGCAAGGCAAGGCATGGCATGGCAAGGCAAGGCATGTTAAGGTCAGGAAAGGTAAGGCATGACATGGCAAGGAAAGGCAATGAAATGCATGGCAAGGCAAGGCATGGAAAGGAAAGGCATGCCATGGAATGGCATGGCATGGAAAGTGAAGGAAAGTAAATGCATGGCATGTCAAGGAATGGCATGGAAATGAATGACATGGAATGGCATGGAAAGTCATGGCATGCCAAGTCAAGGAAATGCATGGAAAGGAAAGGAAAGGTAAGGGAACGCAAGGAAAGGAAAAGGAAAGGCAAGTCTAGGAAGGCAAGGCAAGCAAAGGAAAGACAAGTCAAGGCATGGCATGGCATGGCAAGACAAGGCAAGGCATGGCATGGAAAGGCATGGAATGGCATGGTAAGGCAAGGCAATGCAAGGCATGGCATGGCATGGCATGGCATGGCAAGGAAATGTAAGGTAAGACAAGGAATGGAAAGGTAAGGCAAGGCATGGCAAGGCAAGGCAAGGCAAGGGAAGGGAAGGCATGGCATGGAAAGGTAGGGAAATGCAAGGCATGGCAAGAAAAAAACACTTCAATGGATGGAAAGGAAACTTGTGATATAAAGTTAAGTCATATGTCCCTATAAAAGATGTTTTTTATTTCTTGGGATGAGAAATGTTCCCTTTTTTGTGATTATTGTTTCATGGCAATCCACATTTTGATTTGGATGTTTCCTTACATAATGTTATGGAAAGATATATATTTATTGTTGTATAGGTTAAAATCAGAAGCTACATGGAAAGACATGAAAGGAGGGATTACTCTATTTTATATCATAGTTGTGTTCTATGGATTTGTAAATGCAACAACCTATATTTTGGCATTAGAAGGTTAGAACTTTGATTTTTAATTAAATCTTAGTGATTCATTGCTTAGTATTTGATGGGTTTAGTTAGAATCATATAGACATTTGATATGTATACATATGGATCTATTGATGTGTTGCGAGATATTATTTTTATTGTTATATGTTTATGATGATGATAGTTTTGCAATTTGTTTAAACATGCAAATTGAAATGTGGAACTTTGGTATGTGGATACTTGTTCAAAATGATGTATAATAGATGCAAGTCATTGTGTAAATAAACACACATTTCGTAATTGAACATTAATACAAATAAGGATTCTCATATGAAATTTGTAATGTATATGCATGGATATGATCTATGCAATATCCAAACGACTATAGTGTTGAGGTGACCAAGGCATGGCATGGCATGGAAAGGCAAGGAAAGGCATGGCAAGGAAAGGCATGGCAAGGAAAGGCATGGCATGGCATGGCATGGCAAGGCAAGGCAATGCAAGTCATGGCATGGCATGGAATGGCAAGGAAAGGCATGGAAAGGCAAGGCATGGGCTGGAAAGGGCATAAGGAATGGCAAGGCATGGCAAGGAAAGGAAAGGAATGGCATGGAAAGGGAAGGCAAGGCAAGGCATGACAAGGCATGGCATGGTAAGGCAAGGCAAGGCATGACAAGGCATGGAATGGTAAGGCAAGGCATGGCATGCCATGGAATGGAATGACAAAGCATGGCATGGCATGGCAAGTGAAGGCAAGGCAAGGCATGTCATGGAAAGGTAAGGCATGACATGCCATGGCAAGGCATGGCATGGAAATTCAAGGAAATGCATGGTAAGGCAAGGAAAGGTAAGGAAATGCAAGGCAAGGAAAAGGCAAGGCAAGGATAGGCAAGCAAGGCAAGCAAAGGCAAGGCAAGGATAGGAAATAAAGGCAAACAAAGGTGGGGCAAGGCAAGGCTAGGCATCGATCACATACTTTGTTGTGAACGCCCCATCCACTTGGCATCTTTCACATTCATCCATGGAGTTGGCTACCTTGGAATTTACACATGTGGAGTGGTTGCATGCATGCACATTCTTGGAGGGAACATTCCATGTGGACACTTACATTTGAATTGGCTTGATACTTATTTTTGGTGGTGTGTCCCCTTCATGAGCATTATTTGGTGCATAATACTACTATTTTTGGATGAGGGAGAATTGATTTGGAGAGGCTAATGTCCACATGTTGTAACATGGTCAACCATGGATTGAGGAGAGATCTAACTAATTCATTATTATGATATTTATTTGACTTGTCATTGATTTAGTTAGCAAATAATAATATTTTATTGTATAAGAGGAGATACTCACTCTATAAAGAAGAGTTCTATCTCTCCATTGTAAGGGGTGGAGAATTTGGGTATTTATGAGCTCTCCTCTTGGGATACATTGTAGAACATTTTAGCAAGCTTAACGGAGAATTTGAGGTATATTTTCATTTGATGTGAGGCTTTATTGTGCACTCATATTTTATGTGTTGATTTTGTATTGAGGAACCCTTGTAACATGTTGTGATTGTCATTATAATGAACCATGCTTTATTTTGGATAGAGTAATGTGAGGTTTCAACTCTCTTATTTCTATTGTGATTATGTTAACCTACAAGATTGTTATTATTGGTTCTTGTGTGTGTGTGTGTGTGTGGATTTCAAAGTGTGTGGATTTTATGTGTATGAATGTATGAATTTATTTAATTTGATTAATTACTTTTTAAAGTGTTAATGAAGTCTATGTAAGTAAGAATAGTTTGTTTTTTCTAAAGTTATTATAAATACTTGTGTTATGCATTAACGAATCTCTTATGGTGGAAAAGATTGTTAAGTTCTAAATCCATATGCAATTAATGGTTCTCGTTACCTAAATTTGAAAAAAGACTTAAGACCCATCCTAGTTAAGACTCCAATGAGATTCATAAGAAATGTATATA
>SNQJ01S0000465.1:144616-188527 GCA_010110895.2 Picea sitchensis
AAAAAGCAACCATATGGTGGTATAGATACCAAATGGTAGTCATTGGTCACTCATTGACCACTACCACCCTCAGGAGCATCTTGGAAATCAATATTTTTTATCTTGCTCGAAGAAGCACCTCGAGTGGTTTTGGGCCTGGGCATGGTTCATCGCTCTCGGTCTTGTGAGAACCCTCGACCCACCCCCTGGAAGTCACCAATGTCAAGGTGGTTAACATGGTGACCCATAACAAATTTTTCCCATAATTTTCTCAAAAAATATAAAGGCACCTCCTTGTTATTGCAGGGAGGTTTATCAAATACCATGTACCACCTATTCATCCAGTGTTGACTAATTTGTGGGTGGATGCATCAGTCAATGAAAATGTGTTGCTTGTTGACAGGTGGTCATTGTCTAGTTTGGGGATCAATAAAAAGAGACATGAGTTCTTGTTTTGAAATACCCAAGTCTCCAACTTAGTTTCTATCAAGTCCAATGCGGTAAAAATCAAACATTCTATCCCTGTATTGAGAAATAGAAATTAATTGTCGTTGGGCACTTGGAATGGACCTCACAATGACATCCAATGAAGTGGCCAAGGACTCTCTTATAGGTTCTCTTGTGCCCCTTAATTAATTTACAATTGTTCTCAATATGGCCAACCCCTCATCAATCTATGTGTCTATGCTAGTGATCCGGATTTATTTTTGGCACGAAATGAGAGAAGAGATATAATAAAGAAATGCACAGAGATATCACAGATATTCAATAATATAATAGAAATGTATCATAGATGCAACCATAAACACATATATACAGTAATACATGATTTCTATTAATGAAAGAAATGTACAAAGACTGTAAAAATACAGAGTGAAAGACTCGCTAGAATGGTAGCAGCTTATCTCTGACAATAGATGTGACAGCTACTCGCATTCGCAAGAAGATGATTACAATGAGGCTTTGAAGGCCTTTTTACAATAAACAAGAATGCCAAAAACCCTAGACATCCAAAAACCTAACCCTATGAGATGAAGCTCCAAAAGTCATGTGGGCCTCATTTGGGTAAGTTAGTACATCAACTTCCTGGGGTTGTAACTTTTGCATGCGATCTCCATTTTAGGTGCATGATAGCCCGTTGGAAATGTATCTTCGAGGAGATTCATTTTAGCCTCAATATCAAAGGAACTCCCATATTGCAAACATGTTTTCCCAAAAAACATCATTTAGGGCCTCAAAACGACTCTGGAAGTGAAAACTGCTAAAAATAGTAAATTACCAAAATTGCCAGAAAATTGTTTTGAGCCAGTTGGAAAAGGTGGGTGGCCACCGATATCCACCTGGATCAGTTGGGTGGTTGTGGTGGGTTGGGTTTTTTCTCACCTTGGTCTTCTTGTGGGAGGTTTACATTGTCTTTGGGTTCCATTTTATAATATATGATGCAATTTAATAAGGCATGGCATGTAAATTAGGTCAGTTTTTTTTAATTAAAATAGAAATTTACAAAAAAACATCAATACATATTTTAAGAAATTAAAAAAAAACATAAAATAATCACATTTCTTGTAAGTTAATTTTAAAGGGGAAATGTTAGGTAACATAAGAGGTGACTCTCTCTAAATTTTCTAGATGAGATTTCTCTATAAAATTACAAATTTCTATAATTTAGATTCTTTTAGAATATATTAAATTAATTGAATAAAAGTAAAAATTACTAAATTGGGAGGAAAATAAGAGAAATCAAACATACCTAGCTTGACTGGGACACGGTGGAAAGATATTGACTTTTCTACTCCTATATCTTTGCTCAATGAGGGTAAAAACGTGAGTGTGATGTGTGAAAATGGGCACAAATCGTGCCCGCGGCCAGTTAAAAATGGTATGACAGAGGAACATGCACGCGTTCCTGTCAACGAGCCTGCGTCGCAAGATGAGTGGAGATTCGAGATTTTCCAAACCTACAGAATCAGGAACTTGTGTGCATTCCTAAAAATGTGCACATGTTCCTGTGAGTGCGCATTCCTGTTGACCCCCTTGCCACTTTTTCATCCAACTTTGTGCACACACTCATATATATGGAGCCTACATAAATTTTTGTTATTTTATTTTTATTTTTTATTATTAATTATTAAGTTTTTATTATTATTTTAATGTGTTATGTTACATGAACATCTCTCCCATATTGGGTTGTTCATGTGGATCTAGTTCAAAATTATTTATAATAAATGCAATGCAACGTGTAAATAAACACACATTTATTAATTGAACATTAATACAAATAAGGATTCTCATATGAAATTGGTAATGTATATGCATGGATATGAGCTATGTGATATCCAAATGAATATAGTGTTGATGTGACCAAGGCATGGCATGGCAAGGCAAGGAAAAGAATGGCATGGCAATTCAAGGAAAGGAAAGGCATGGCAAGGCATGGCATGGCATGGAAAGGAAAGGAAATGCAAGCCATGGCATGGAAAATCAAGGCATGGCATGACAAAGAAGGCAAGGCATGGCATGGCAAGGAAATACATGGCATGGCAAGGAAGGCAAGGCATGGCATGGTAAGGAAAGGCATGGCATGGCATGACAAGGAGTGTCAAGTCAAGGCAAGGAAAGGCATGGCATGGCAAGGCAAGGCATGGCATGGAATGGCATTGAATGGCATGGAAAGTGAAGGAAAGGAAAGGCAAGGCATGACATGGCATGGAAAGGCATGGCAAGTCAAGGAAATGCATGGAAAGGAAAAGTAAGGTAAGAGAATGCAAGGCAAGACAAAGGCAAGGAAAGGCTAGGAAAGCAAAGGCAAGGCAATGCTAGGAAATCAAGAAAAAAAAAGGCAAGGAAAGGAAAGGCTAGACATTGATCACATACTTTTTTGTGGATTCCCCATCCACTTTGTATCTTGCACATTCATCCATGGATTTGGATACCTTGGAATTCACACATGTGGAATGGTTGCATGCATACACATTCTTGGAGGAAACATTCCATGTGGACACTTAGCATTTGAATTGGATTGATGCCTATTTTTGGTGGTGGGTCCCCTTCATGAGCATTATATGGTGCATACTACTACTATTTTTGAATGAGGGAGAATTGCTTTGGAGAGGCTAATGTCCACACGTTGTAACATGGTCAACCATGGATTGAGGAGAGATCTAACTAATTCATTGTTATGATATTTATTTGACTTGTCATGAAGTTAGTTAGAAAATAATAATGTTTTAATGTATAAGAGAAGAGACTCACTCTATAAACAAGAGTTCTCTCTCTCCATTGTAAAGGGTGGAGAGTTTGGGTATTTAGGAGCTCTCCTCTTGTTCTACATTGTAGAACATTTTGGCAAGCTTAATGGAGAATTTTAGGTATATTTTCATTTGATGTGAGACTTTATTGTGCACTCATATTTTATGTGTTGATTTTGTATTAAGAAACCCTTGTAACATGTTGTGATTGCCATTATAATGAACCATGCTTCATTTTGTATAGAGTAATGTGAAGTTTCAAATCTCTTATTTCTATTGTGATTATGTTAGCCTACATGATTTTGATTATTGGTTCCTAGAGTCTTAACTAGGATGGGTCTTTAGTCTTTTGTCAAATTTAGGTAATGAGAACCATTAATTGCGTATAGATTTAGCACTTAACAATATTTTCCACCATAAAATATTTGTTAATGTGTAACGCAAGTATTTATAATAACTTTAGAAAAAATGAATTATTCTTACATACATAGACTTCAGTAACACTTTAAAAAGTAATTAATCAAATTAAATAAATTCATACGTTCATACACATAAAATTCATACACTTTGAAATTCATACATTCATTAACATAAAATGCAGATACAATGAGATTCATAAAAAATGTGCCATGAAATGTGTGTGTGTATTCAACATCGTCTAAATTGTACATGTTTTACAAAATGGCACCACGTGCCCAATATAAAAAATGATAACAAGTGCCCTAACATAAAAACAACCATATGGTGTCCTAGTGTTATAACCTTAATTTGCACCAGACATGCTTACCTGGCCTCAGGCCATCTCAGATTCCTTCTTTGCCAAAACACTACTGAAAAACTCTTCTTAAAAACCCATTTTATAAAGCCCCACGCGCCCTACTCCATTATTGCACACATGTACACGCTAGCTGACCCAAGACAGCCCGCGTGTACCTACAAAAGCACGAAAAAAGGAAATTTGTTGACGGAACATGCAGCTTTGGGTAAGTTAACTAAACCTTTCGGCCATGCATGGTCGGTCATTCGACTAAATACCTAGCTCCTTCTATCCTATAAAAGAAGGGGTAGGGGTCTCATTTGAAAGGAGGAAAATCATAGCAAATAAAATATACCCGATTGAGCATTCCCTTTGTCCCAACCTTTAGCCATCCTTGTGCAAAGAGAAGTATAGATCAAAGCAATTGGAAGACAGTGAAAGAAGATCCCAAGACCAAGATCGAGGAGCAGTAGCCGACTTTATCATTGTAAGGTATCATGGTGAAGTTAATAAAAGAATTGCTTTTCCCGTCCCGCCATATGAGATTTTCATTATTTGGATATTCATTGCTCCATTGATTAAATCTCTAACCCATTAGTTCATAGATCAAATGCATGTAGAGTTATTTGTTTGTCTTTTGTGAATGCAGGTCAGCATTGGGAGGAGAGTTGCAGTCAAAGAACGACCAAGATAAAAAAGGGATCAACATCAAACACGAAAAATAAGGTACGTCAACTTAATATCTTGAGCCTTGTATTTATATATGAGTAATGGGGATTCAGGCATGGGATGATGGTAAAAAGTAAGAATCTTTAGGTCATTTCTGCATGCATGATAAAACCCTTAGTGATAGTCCGTAGGAGGTATTTCCCACCCACAACAGAATTGGCGACCATAATGGGGATCTCTAGGGTTTCTGGGAATGTTTTTTCTTGGGTATTTTTAAAAACTGGTTTCATTCCTTGTTTTTAAAGTTTCTGCAAAAGTTTGAGCTTACAGAATTTCTGGTCTTCCATACCAGTTATCTATGTTTCTTTTCTTGACTAGATTTTTTGAGACCCACATAGGTACACGCGGCCTGTATAAGGTCTGAACGCGTGTACCCATGCCCTACCTTCCCACAGCCCATGTGTACATGCTAGCTAAGGAAGTGTCGGTTGCATGTATGATTCCAGAAAATTTCTTTTAGAGAGGCAGTCATCCTCTCTCCTGTCAGAAATAATCCTTCTCAGGGGTTTTTTGGAACTCTTTATAGTCTTTGTTGTTTTCAGTCTATAGCTTAGGTTTCACCTCGGATTGGTTTGTTCTATGAAGTTTTCCCTTAATTGTTTTATTTTTGTTTCTTATGTTAAAGTAAGTGTCTGAGTCTTCAAGAGATCCTGGTTCTCAGTACCAGTAGTCTCTGCTTGGTCTTGATGGCTTGGTATTTCATTTGTCCTAGAGTTTTAGAGATACACGTGACCTATATAAGGCTTGCACACGTGTACATGTGCCTTGACTTTACACAGCTTGTCTGCATACACTTGCTATTGAACTGTCAGCAACGCGCATGTGCAGAAAATTCTTGTTTAAAGTAAGGTAGACATCCTTTCCTTTGACAAGAGTTATACCTCTCAGGTTTTTGAGTCTCTGTCATAGTGGTCAGTAAGTTAGGTTTGATCACAACAATAGCTTTTTTTTTTTTTTTTCATTAAGAAGTTTTCGTCAAAATTTTCTTTTCATAGGGTTTTTAGACAAGTGTGAGAGTCCAGTTTTAATTTGCTTGTGTGTTATTTCTAAAGTGACTCTTTGCAACCTGCGCTTAGGCCAGAAGTTTTCTTGGTCTTTATTTGTTGATATTTTTCCTTTTTTCTTTGTGAGCATTCAAATAAAAAAAATATCTTATATTTATTTGTTTGGTTAAATAGTGTTGGTTTGCATTAATAACTAGGAAAAGTCTTTGCTTTCATAAGTTCTTGACAGTTTACTTAGATCATAAGTAGCTCGTAGTTGAGTGAAATCATGCTTTGAGTTTGTTGTTTAAAGATCTTAGAAATTTTATTTTTTTTTAGTTTGAAAAGTTGTTTTCAAGAAGAAGTTATTTTGTTTCCATCTTTCTGTTTATTTGTTTTTCGTCTTTCAAACATCACTAGTTTCACTTTCATAACCTTTGACTTAAGACAAGCCATAAAAATTAACGCTAAATTTAAAATTCATTAGACCTTTTATGTTTGTAGGGTCAACCAACTAGTTTAGGGTTAGGGCCTTGAATTAGGTTGGAGAGGAAACTCTTCAAGGCCATTAAATCAAACATTGGAGTCTGAGTTAGGGAGTGTCCAAGTCCAATATCATGAAAGTTATCTGGGACCCCCCTCTAACACAGGGGCTAAACACGAGGTCATGTGCAGAAAGGTAGCGGAGATAACCCCTCCAAAGCTGGACCAATCGTGGTGGAGAACACATATAGAGGGCTTGTCTTGGGATTTCGTCGATTACATTTTCCACGGATCTTCGTGGGTCTCGAATCCATTCTAGGTCCTTATTTGTCTTCCATACCACTTTCCTTCGATACCCTTGACAGGTTTCGGGCTCGATACCCTGCTCATTGTGGTCTACCCGACTGTCGACTGTACCCGCCTGGTGACTGTTTGCGCGCTGGCAACCTAGTTGCCTATCTTTTTTAGAGACATACACAGGTGACTGCGACGGTATACCATGGTGCCTAGGACAGACATCAAGCCATGCTTTGCAGAGTATACCCAGAGAGTGCTTCCGTGTTCGAGTTTCACTTGCACCAATAAGTTGCTCTAGTGTTGTTTGTTGTAACTGTTCTTCCAACTAGTTTAGTGTTTGCTTGTTTTATCTTATAGATACTTTCCTAGTGTGTGTTGTTTTTGAACAAATAGAAAGCCCTAGTACGTCTTTGATCTTCTCACACATTGGAGGATCACAATATCCACCGGTCAAGACGGCTTCTGGGCCTATCATCGGTTACACTAGAGCCACCCCCGCCACCATTAAGGCGAAAGCTAGACCAACAAGGGTCTTTTGAAGCAACCAGGTCACTGGAAATCACACATGACCAACCTCTTTTAAAGGACCTTTTGACACCTTTAAAGCGGATGGTAATGGAGGTAAATCCTGCCTCTTCTTCTGGGAATCCTGGTATTCCCACCATGATTGTCGTCACAAGGGGTGTTCCACCTCCTACCTCACCGTCGCTAGTCCGAGCCACCATGGTATTGACCGCCTCTACCTCGAGTAGTGGTCCAATCCCGTCTTTGGCGACGGACACTGCTCCTTTCACACAGAGTGCGACAGGCCCTTCTTTCTCATACGGGATGCCTAGCTCAGGTACAAGTCTTGTACTATCCTACTCCACTTTGCAGACTTCAGGTCTGGGGGCAGGGAGCTCTAACGCTCCTCTGCAAGAACCCATGGAGGGCACTTCATCTCCTTTTAACACTTTTCCTTATGGTGGAGGTCATATACCTCCTTCGTCCCCTTCACTCGGCGGTACCCACCAGCAATCTGTCGGGCCAAACACACACCATAGTTCAATTGGAGTAAGGAGTCAAGGACTACCTTCTCATAATATGTTGGTGGGGTCAACACCGTTTTCTTTGTTCAGTGCGTTTGGTAACAACACGTTCTCTTCAGTTGCTTTCCCGACTGGGGGCAACCCCGATTATGGCCAACCTAATCCTATGTAGGGTACTATTCCTACACAGGGGGCAAACCCAGGAACTTCTTCCGCATCAGGACCTTGGAATTCTTGGCAAGGATCAGTTCCCTCGTCAGGAGTTCCAATCTGGGGCAATTCTTTTCATAACCAATGGAACCCCAGAAAAGGTGTTATGCCTATGCCCATGGGATCAGCATGGGGCAACCCTTCCCAAAGTCCTTTGAATGTATTGCACACCAAACCATTGACCTCCTATTTTTAGAACCAGTCTATGATGTCTCCTCACACGTAGAATCTGTACGTTGGTCATGGCCATGGTTTTTACCAGAACGCCGGCCAGCAACCCAACTTTTCCTAGCAACCTGGTGCCAATCAAACTCCAAGCCCCTTTTTCCATGGTTATCACCAACAACACAAACTACCTTTCCTGGAAACTTGCATTTGCCAGACTTAACAAGGTTGTTGAATGACCCTATCTATCACGATCCATGTTGGCCCCCTATGCTGACAAAGTTGCCTTCGGACATACCAAAGTTTGAAGCCAAACCTAAAAAAGATCCAGGAGATCATGTGACCACCTTCCTTCTTTGGTGCTTGTCTAACTCGTTGAAAGATGACTCCGTACAGTTGTGATTGTTTCAATGTACTCTCATTGGGAGTGCCGCGAAATGGTACATTGAGCTCAACTGCTCAAGATACTCTTCCTTCGGCGAATTGGCAATGGCTTTCCTAAACCATTTCCAATTACCTGTGAGATACGACACTGGCACATAATTGCTGGCCAATTTCGAACAGACAAAAGCGGACCATATCTCTGATCACATCTGATAATGGAGACGCCGAAAGAGTTTAGTTAAGGTGCCAGTCCCACCGGCATTCCTTCTCGGGTGGTTCCTTAAGTCTTTGGTCCCAAAGTTATCCAAAGACATTGTGACGTCGGGAGTGTTTTCCGAAGAAGATGCCATCATGAGAGCTCAACGTCTTGAGCTAATCTACTCACAGTCTGGTTTATTATACGAGATCTTGCCAGATGCGCCACGCTCAATACTTGATAAAACCAGACAGAGAGTTGGACCACATGTCGATGGTATTGTTGGTTCAGCACAAACAAAGCTCGTTGAACAATTGAAGAAGCAATTGCAGCAATTGTCTATAAAACATACAACGGCCAGCCAAACTACTGTTTTGGCTGCTCCTCCTACCCAAACGTCAGATGTACACACAGTGCCATCAACAAATCCAAAGGCCACCTAGCAGCCTGATGGAAAGAAAAAACAACAAAAGAAGGGCAAGGGGGATAAGAAACCTACTAATAATATTGGCGGGGGCAACACTGAGAAACGGAAGGTGAGGTATCCATGCAACTTGTGCGCGAAAGACCACCCGACCCACCAATGTCCTCGACTTGCAAAGGCCCAAAAAGTTTGTGACACAGCAACAACCTGTCGTGTTAACCAATCCATTTCAACATGGGCAAAACCTAACCCAAGCCTCTACAAGCGTGGAAGGGGGTAGTCAAGGACCCTCTCCGTCTTCGAACAATCCTGCATCCGTGAATGTGTATATGATGAAGGGTGATGCTTTTATATCGACTAGAGCACATGACTACAGTAAACCAAGCACTTCTGAGAAGGGAAAAGAAGATGAAATCCCATCTCTTCCTCTCCAGATCGAGAATACTTTGGGTGAAACAATGACACGCATCCCAAAAGGTGCGTTCAATAAATATTCTCACAACCCAAACGCAAGGGCCGCCCAGAACTATTATGTGGTGGAGGATTTGTCCCAAACCCCTTATGCGATGTTCGCTTTGGAGGTCCTCCAAAGCTACCCTTCCCAGAGGAAATCTTTGTTAGCCACTTTAGGATCTACCGAGACTTGTAATCTGGGTACAATCATGCTAGATACAATTGACTTAAAACCTCATCTTCCTTACCACGTAGTGTTTTAGATAGTAGTGGCTTACCCCACGAAAACTTTTACTCAGAACATTTTCTGCACGGTGGTTGATGAGGGCGCCTCAACATGCGTTATGTCATTAGCATGTTGGAAGGCCATTGGTCATCCCATTTTGTCTCTGTCACCTACTCTTCTCACTACTTTCGACAGTCGTTCTTTCCGACCACATGGTATCATGCCCTCTTTCCATGTGCAGTTAGGAGGGAAGACCGTGTGCATCGAGGTAGAAGTAGTCGACGCATCCCTCGACTACAATCTCTTGTTAGGAAGGAGTTGGACTTATTCCATGCAAGCAATGGTTGCTACAGTTTTCCAGGTCTTGTTGTTTCCACACGAGGACCGAATTGTGACCATTGATCAATTGTCTTTCTCTAGACCTGACCCTTCACTGGGGGCATCCACAGTCCTGATGATTGATAATCTCCAACCGGGCATAGTCAACGTAGGGTTTGGTTTGTGCCCATCTTTGATGGGTACCTTCGATTACCCGCCCCCTCAAGGCGATGTCAAGTTCATATCATACCACCATAAGGTTGAGATTTTCCAAGTTTCTTCATTTCGCACGACTTACTTCAACGATCCATGGATACTTCCTTCCCCATCGGCCACGATGGAAGGGATAGGGCACCCTGGCATGTCCATGCCCTTGTCCACAGCTGAATTAGCATACACTTTAGTCCAACAAGCTTCGGCCGACACCGATCCAGCTCCTGCAGAAGAGTTAGATCCGATTCTAGAGCCTACTTGGGATCAAGGTTCTCTCACTAATACCGATGTGTTACACTTAGTCTTGCCCTCTGACGAAGCAATAATTGAAGCAATGACTAGTCTGGCCAAACCCTGGGATGATCTCCATCACAGATCATACTTCATCCCAGAGTTAAGAAGAATCGAAGCAGGAGAATTCACCTTAACTATGACTGGAGATAGGTCTTGTCCTATTAATCCCTTAGCTACACATGAGGTTTATGCCGAGGGTAATATGGCAACTATCGCTAAAACTATACCGATTAATATCTCCAGAACCCTTGGCATCATGGAGAATGTTTTCGTTGGAGCTGACTGTTCCCCTAAAGAGATTCAAGTCTACACAGATCTTTTTAAATAATTTTGCGACATTTTTGCCTGGTCTTACGAGGAAATGCCAGGCATTGATCCAAAAATAGTCGAACATGAAATCAAAACTTATCCTGATGCTAATCCAGTTTGGCAGAAGATTCATCCAATTAATCCCAGGAAAGCAGTAGCCATTAAGGCTAAAGTTGAGAAACTGCTCAAAGCTGGTTTTATCTATCCTATCCATCTGACCCAATGGGTGTCAAATTCGGTGCTGGTCAATAAGAAACAGGGCACGATTCACGTATGTACGGACTTTCGTGATTTAAACAAGGCATGTCCAAAAGATAATTTTCCCACACCATTCATTGACCAAATAATCGATGAATGTGCAGGTTGCGAGGCCTTTTCTTTCATGGATGGTTTTTCGGGATATAATCAGATACAAATCAAACCCGAAGACCAGTACAAAATGGCATTCATTTGTCCATGGGGTACATTCGCGTATCATAAGATGCCTTTTGGTCTCAAAAATGTTGGAGCGACCTTTCAGCGGGCCATGTCTTTTGCTTTCTATGATCTCAAGCATATATTCGAGGCCTATTTAGATGATTTAGCATCTCGATCTCGCAAGAGAACGGATCATCCCACACACCTCCGACTTATCTTTGAGTGATGTCACTACTTCTGGATTCGCTTGAATCCAAACAAATGCAGCTTTTGCATAACGTCAGGACGTTTGTTAGGTTTCATAGTGTTAACAACAGGGATCATGGTCAATCCCCTGAAGGTTGAGGCAATAGTTCAGTTTCCTCCCCCACTCACAATCCTTCAACTTCAGAGTCTACAGGGCAAGGCCAACTTTTTGAGGCGTTTCATCACCAACTACGCTGAGATCACGAAGGGCTTTATGCACTTACTAAAGAAAGATGTTCATTTTCATTAGGATGATGTCGCTCAACGCTCCTTTGAAGCATTGAAACATGCCCTCACAATTGCCCCTCTGCTTCAGCCACCCAACTATAACAAAGATTTCTTATTATACTTGGATGCAGCAGAGTCAACCATCGGCATGGTCTTAGTTTAGGAAGATGATTTTCTCTCAGAATATGTGATCTATTACCTGAGTTGAGGCCTCGTCGGATCGGAACTCAATTATTCTCATATCGAAAAACTTGTGTTGGCAGCAGTCCATGTTGTTCAACGGTTCTGTCATTATGTTCTATTTCGCAAGACCACCATCATTGCCATTGTGAATCTGTTTCAATACGTGTTGACGCGACGGGTAATAGGCAGAAAGATCAGTAGATGGATAGTCGTCCTCCAGGAATTCGACTTAGATTTTGTTTCGGCGAAATCCAAAAAGTCACTGGTCTTCACAGAACTTATTTCAGAACTTCTGGTTGAGTCAGGTGATGTTATTCCCAAAGAATCGTCTATCAGAGGAGATATTTTTTTGATTGCATCTTTGGATCCCTGGTACGGAGGTATACTTGTCTATCTCCATATTTTGAATTACCCCACCTTTGCTTCTTGTGGTGAGCGTCGCCATATACGCCATCAGGCTAAGAATTATGTCATACTCGACAATACGTTGTATCGAAGAGGTGTAGACTGCATCCTGTGTCGATGTCTAACTCATGAAGAAGCAATTATTGTGCTTAACGATTGCCATACTGGAGCATGTGGCCGTCATTTGTCTGGGTTGGAAATAGCCCGAAATATTTTACGAGCAGGTTACTTCTAGCCGACACTAATCAAAGATTGTATTGAATCGGTCAAGAAGTGCCACCCGTGTCAGATCTTCTCTCGGAAGATGAGGGCACATCTCGCTCCCATGTTTCATGTCATCATAGTTGGTCCCTTCACCAAGTGGGGGATTGATCACACTACATGTAACCCTCCTTCAGCAAGGGAGCACCTTTATATCATTGTAGCCATAGACTACTTCACGAAGTGGGTCGAAGTTATGCCAACGTTTAAATATGATGGAGAGATTGCAACTCTCTTTTTATTCAACCAGATAATAGCAAGGTTAGGCGTCCCGAGAGATATTGTCACTGACCATGGCAGTCACTTTCAGAACCAGATGATGACTGAATTAACATCAAATCTTGGGTTGTGGCAAGAACATTCGTCACCCTACTACCCCCAAGAAAATGGTCAGGTGGAAGATGTAATTAAATCTCTTAAGACCATCCTACAGCGAACGATCAACTCGGCCAAGTCAAATTGGCATTTGATGTTATACTCATCATTATGGGCTTACCAAACGTTTGTTAAGACTGCAACTGGTTTCTCACCTTTTCAACTCATTTACGGGTTGGAAGCAGTCTTGCCTATAGAATGTCAGATCGCATCCCTAATATTGGCAGTACAATTATTGCCAGACACTTCTCCACTTGAAGAGTAGTTATTATACCTTGAGCGGCTCAATGAGTAGCATCATGATGCGGCCTTGGCCAATGAGGCTCACAAACAAAAAGTCAAGTTTCAGTATGATCGGTCCGTTCATCCTGGGATTTTCTCTGAAGGCGACCTTGTACTGGTCTATGACCAAGATAAGGACCCCCTGGGGGCAGGCAAATTCAAACCCATGTGATTCAGACCTTTCATCATAAAAGAGGTTCTTAAAAAGGGCGCTTATCGTCTAGTTGAATTTGAGGGAAATGCTTTGGCGGAGCCTAGAAATGGGCTCTACCTCAAGAAATATTACTCGTAGGTACGTCACCTTGGGTAACTTTTTCTAACATATGTATAGTATCTGTACTATTACTTTCTGGTTTCTTTTAGTATTATGGGTGTGTCATTTTTTATGTTATATTTTGTCACTGTGGCAGATGTCAAGTGAATCTGAGGTGTTCATTAGATACGCAGACAGTGCTAGCCGGCACACTCGGAGGCTTGCCTCCGCATCTTGGGTAATTTTTACACCTCGGGGCCAATTATTATCTTCTGGAGGCATATGTTTAGGTGACACCACAAAAAATGTCGACGAGTACAGTGCAGTTATTGAGTTGCTTCATGATGCCCTGCCATTTGGTATATCTTGTCTCTGGGTCTATTTAGACGCTCAGTTGGTTGTGTCTCAGTTAAATAGAGTCTACCATGTTCATGATCCAACTTTACACCGACGATTCCTTAGGGTACGTCTCTTAGAACGAAGCTTTGATTATATTACATATTTTCATGTTCCTAGGAGATTAAACCAAGTTACAGATACTCTAGCTAATCACATTTTAGACTGGCATCTCGCGCACATATAAAAAGACATACACATAAAACATGTAAATACATTTGTAAAGGAAAATATGATCCATAAGACACAAAAAGACATAAAAATCCATATATAATATCATAATCACCAGAGTACATAGGCAGATGCAAGAGCCTAAAAAAATATGACCAATAATGAGTCATGGAGCTTATACCCTCAAAAAATATATACAAGTGGAGCTATCAAAGTCTAGACTAACTAAGGTCAGGGCCTGTGGGCCCTGTTGTAATAATCAACAACATTTGCCAAACATCGAAACAGTCGAACCCACATCTGTGGTGCCCCCACTACATGAGGTTGCATAGATGGTGGCAGATCCTCAATCTCTGCCATGGGGATGGTATGAGTGAGCAAGGTAAAATTTTGCTCAACTCGTCTCGAAACCCTCTCAGCTTCACCAGCTGGAAGCTCTCCTGTTGTTGTTGGTCCCCCTACAGAAGTAGGTGTGACCCCTGGCCGAGGATGACGCATGTTCCTCGCATAATCTGTAGGTCACGAGGGTCCCACATCTGCACACAATAGACACATATCTTTCAAACACTCTGGTATAAAAAAATGATATATAAAAAAAACAACATAAAACTATTTATGTTTCAAAAAAAAAATGATGCAAACTTACCCATCTCGCCTCGCTCCTCGCCTGGAGGTACAGGGATCTCGGGATCTCTCGAGAAATCAATCCCAGCATAAGGATAATCCTCTATGGTTGGGATCTGCCACGACAACCAAGCAAAGAAGTCATCATCAAAGGACTCATTGGTCCTTCCACCACCCTGTCGTGGCAACAACACTGCCCATCTGCAAACCGCAGGAAGAGAGGCATGATGTCCTCGTACCACCACTCAAGGACTGAAACTAGGAACTCTTTCAAAGAAGAAAGAGCATAGAATCGTCCCGAACTCAAAGTTCCTCTACGTCCGCAATCGGCAATCTGTCAGTTGCCTCTTCATACAATTCAGCAGTGTAGTTCTCTAGTCAAATATCTATGCATTTAAGCATTGGACTGCATAGTTCATCTGTGCATGGGACGCCTGATGTAGATCCGCAGAACCATTCATCCACCCAATAAGCAACACAATCGCCCACAGTGATAAATCGGTGATCTTGCTTATTGGCACCTGCGAGCTCGATCAATTTGTACCTGCCTCAGAATGAAGTCCTATCAGTTCTGATATATTGTGAGGCCCAGCAGGAAATGTCCAGAAATTGACTGGTTCCCCTCTCCTGGAGAGGCCAGTCAAAAATTATATATCCTTTGTAATGGGCACCAGTGACTGCCCCTCTAACATAAAAGCTTATGCGTCAGGGTGTCAATATTCAACCAAGGCATTCAGTAGCCTAGGTTGTTCTCTCATGAAAGGACACAGAAAGAACTTGAGAAAGCCACATTGCATTAACACCGCCACAGCGTTAGGGTCTTCCCCAACTAGTGCGCTAATATATTCATTCTCTCGTTCTCTCCATTGCACATACATCCTGCACATGGGAAAAATTTTAGAGGGTTAGGCCTTGCTTTTTAAACTTTTTTTTCACTCATTGGAGGGTCCACGTGGGTTTTTGTTATGACAGTCGCGTGTACACACGCTCTGACATCAGACAAAGCGAGTGTACACACGGGTTTTCATAAGACAGCCCGCGTGGACCTAGGGTCGACCTTTTAGAGGTCGACACCCCCCCCCCCGAAAAAACAAATTAAATGCATATATAAAGAATTAAAAGGCAAAAGGAGGTAGTTTATACTTACTTGGTCCAGACGGATGGTCGTTTCGTCCACTGTAGCTCCTGGAATCACCATTTTTACCAAAGGGGGTTTTTTGTGCTAGAGTTAATTTCCAAATCAGCAATGATGATAATGAGCTGCCAGCTTCTATTTATAGACTTTTTGGCCCTTTTTGTCACTTTTTTGGCCCCCCTTATCATCTTCTCTAAATTGAAAACCATTTAGAGTGATTCATGAGTTTCTATGGAAAGTTACGTTCAAGTATCAGGACATTTTTTGGAGTTTTGGGTCACTTTTAACGGTCTGTGAAAAAAACCTCAAATGGTGAACTTGAGCATATAAGTTAGGTTTCCACCCCTACTTTTGTATCTCGTTGTCTTTATCCCTTTGCCATAGGATCGATCCCATCAGGTTGCGACTCAGAACCATCATTTTTGTTTTAGAAGTGTCGTGATTTGGTGGTAGAGCTTACCGGAACATGGATGCCCTAGGTAGATCCTGGTTGCATTATGGTGTCCATGCTATCACTAATGACTGTAGGCTCGAGAGTCCTTTTAGTTTTTCCTGATTACAAGTTTGAGCCTCATTTGCATGACTCTTGACCTCACCCACGGGACTCCCAAAACATAACGGGTCTTCTTTTAAGCCCTTTTCAGACCCTCTAAACATGAAAAGATTGTCAATGTTTCATGGAAACTTGCACAAGAGATCTAGCTAAAACAAGTACAAACAAAGTTTATCAAGAAATGAAGAGAGATTCAATATGGAAAAATGAGAAAATATATTCACACTACTTCAATGAGTTGATGATTGATACATAGATCATGATCAATATGATACAATGAATGAGTGGAATACACTCATATATAGGGCAAAGCATTCCATTATTAAGAAAAGCAGTCAATCAGTTAGCTTTCCTTAGGAATGCATGCATACATAATAGTGATGGTAAAAATAGAAAGTCTAAAAATAGAACCAGTTAGTTAACTCCCAATGAACTAGTGTTACTCCCATTGAACTAGTGTGTCGAAAATAGAAATTTCTCCAACACCCCCCCTGAACATCACTATGGAGTAAAAATGAGTCCCAGCTACAGGCCAGTTTAGGTACTCATGTACAATGCAACTAATGAACACTGAATAAAAGTGAGGAAAGAGGAAAAACCACGTGGGAACAAAACCCCCCCTCAAAAGATAATGTATCAAAAGAAGAAAATAACAGTTGTTAGACAATTGTGTTCTTCACTACAAGACGATCCCGCAAAGTCTGAAACTTTTTCTCATTGAAATTCTTTGTGAAGATGTAGAAATCTTTATGGATCTGATGAAGTCCTTTGGCAACCTGTCGGGCCTTGTACTTCTTAACCCTGTGGACCCATCTGCACCTGAAAATATTCCTTTCTGGTGGATGTGGAACCATATTCCAAGTTTGGTTCTATAGGAGTGATTCATACTCCTTCTGCATGGTTTCTTTCCATAATGGATTTCCCACAACCCTATTGTAGTTATGTGGATCAGTAGATTGAACCATATAGAAATGCATGGGCATCGCAGGTTCTGAAGCTAAAAATACATGAGAAGGATCCTCATGCTGAGATCGAGTCCTCCTCGAATCCAATGGATTCCTTGCAAGATTTCATGCTGCCTGAAGTGTGGTATGTGCCTTCTTGGGCATCTTCTGAAGCTTCGACGTTGGCTTCCTATCTGGATGTACTACCTGCTTATTTCCATGTACAGAATCTGAGTGTATGGAATCATCTCTGATGTCTGAAACTGATGGAAGAACAAGAGTATATGCATGTTGCACTGGAGATGCATGCAAAGTACTCTCCTTATGTGTAAGTAGAATAGAGGAGTCATCGTCAGAAAACTTAGTGAATTTATACAACCTTGACTTGTGATCCACCTCACCAATTGAAATGATGGAATTGTCATGCATGTCAATTACTGAAACTGAATCTGATGTAAATTCAACCCTTTTACCTTTCTGAGCGATCTGATAAACTGAGAGCAGATTCATAGAAAGCTTTGGAACATGTAAAACATTCTCAAAACTGCCATTGTGGAGTTGCACTCTCCCTTCTCCTGCTACTGCTACTGGAGTATCATCCCCCATGAGAATAGGGGGTCTTGAGCATGGACTCAATGAAGAGAAAACTTCCTCTTTCGCTGCCATATGATGGGTTGCACCAGAATCTATAATCCATGAATCATATGAGGAATTAATTGCAACAAGAGCATCATGATTACCTTTCTTAGGAGCAGGATCTTCTTCCTTCTGCTTCTTGACTCCCTCTGGAATAGAGTTTCCAAGGTTGTTATGTTGAAGTGCATGTGCCATAAGATCGATCTGTTTCTTCATGCATGTGGATTCTTCATGATTCAGTTTATTGCAGTAAGTGCACTGCTTTCCCTTCTTCTTCTTCTTCTTGGAATCTGAAGAGTCTTTGGAACCTGAAGAATCATTAAAGGATTTAGAATATCCCTACTTCTTATTATGTTTGAATGACCCTTTTCCATCCTACATGGTGAGTGCATGTGCTTTGGGATCCTTCATGAGGCCCATATGTATGAGTTTTGTCTGCTCTTGTGTAAGAGACTCAATGAATTGAGCCAACGTAGGCATTTTCCAATTTGTTCCAAAAAGACATCTGCTAGAATGGAAATTGGAGACATATACAGTGTATTTTGGTCCTAGATTGGCCAAGATTGTTAGAATAAGTTGTTTCTCTTGTGTAGACTTATCAATACCACATTCACCCAAGCTTAATAGCAAAGATTTAAATTTAGTAAAAAAATCTTGTATATTATCAAAACTTTTAGGGTCTAAGGTATTCAACTCTATCTCAAGCATATGACCTCGCATCTCATCCTTCTTTCCAAAGAGTCCTTCCAAGGTGGTCCAGATCTCATTTGGAGTCTTGCATGCGGCAACATGAAACCACAAATTAGTGGATATTAACTCAAGAAGTAGTCACGTGGTCTCATCCTTATGGTTCGCCCATCTCATCTTCTCAATCACTGATGTAGGTTATGTTTATGTCGCCATTGTAAAATTATACAATCCTTTCCTTCTAAGTTGGAATTCTGCCTTCGGCTTCCAATCAAAATAATTGTATGGTGTAAGGATTACCACCAAGTTTGGATGTATAATAGTTGTCATATATGTCTCTCCCATTTCTGGGCAAACGGTGAGGAATCTCACTAAACGATTGAAAACCCACTTCCAAAATGGGCCGATTTACTTTCCTTGCAGACCATTTCCTCCAAAACGTAATATTTTGGGAGCAATGAATGTGGAAAGGTACAGCCACGGATTCGTATCAATTTCAGGAGGCTATCTTGAGGCTCACTTTTTGAGAAAACGGTGAAGAATCTCACCAAACGGTTGAAAACCCACTTCCAAAATGGGCCGATTTACTTTCATCACTGGCTATTTCCTCAAAAACGTAATATTTTGGGAGGAATAATTGCTGAAATTTACGACCAGGGATTTAGCTCACCAAAACCCCGATTTTCCTTATTCTTTGGCTTGTTTGGCTTGCTCCAAGAAGCATAGCTCTGATACCATGTCAGTGTTTCATGGAAACCTACACAAGAGATCTATATAAAACAAGTACAAACAAAGCTTATCAAGAAATGAAGAGAGATTCAATATGGAAGAATGAGAAAATATATTCACACTACTCCAATGAGCTGATGATTGATACATAGATCATGATCAATATGATACAATGAATGAGTGGAATAAACTCATATATAGGGCAAAGCATTCCATAATTAAGAAAAACAATCAAGCAGTTAGCTTTTTTTAGGAATGCATGCATGCATAATAGTGATGGTAAAAATAGAAAGTCTAAAAATAGAACTAGTTAGTTAACTCTCAATGAACTAGTGTTACTCCCACTGAACTAGTGTGTCGAAAATAGAAATTTATCTAACAAATATTGTCGAGCGATCTTGTGGCCTTTCACACTCGTTAAACTAAAATTTGAAGTCACGTATATCCGGTGGTAGTTTACCCCTTTTTGGTCTGGACGATCAACTGTACAAACAAAGGTATACTCTAGAGGCTTCGCATCCCTAGAAGAGTACCCTCAAGTATAATTTTACCCCTTTTTCGGGCCTGAGGTACTAAATTTACAAAAAAGGAACCCCCACAGAGTCCATAGTTAAGCTCTTTTTAGACTCCCTAAAATTGAAAAGATCGTCGAGTGACCTTATTCTTTCACACTCGTTAAAATGGTCCAGAAGAACATTCCTGACGGAGTCCATAGTTAATCTTTTTTCAGACTCCTTAAAAATGAAAAAATGGTCGAGTGATCTTGTCTTTATCACACTCGTTAAAATGGTTTTGAATAGACGTCTTGTCGTTGCTAGTTTACCCATTTTTCGAACCGACTAGACTACCTTCGAAAAAGGTACCCCATTGAAGTCTCCTTTTACGTTTTTCAGACTCTCTAAATATGAAAAACCATCGAGCTTACCTTCTCTAGGCTCGTTAAACTTACATCGAAGGACATTACCATTGTGTGTTTTGTTAACCGCGTTTGCATACCTGCGTCTTTGGTCTAATTCCAGCTCCATGTTGCTCTCAACTGAACCATATAAAGCATGCCTTATATGCAAGCCCTGTAGCACTTTGCCTCTACATCTTGACACCTTTGGCCCCAACAGGGATTTTTCCCTAGTGTCCTTACTTTGAACATCAGTCTTTTCCTTGCACCTCAAACTCATATGTTTGCAACACTCATCCCTCCTTTGTAACATAACATTCTTTTATTCTTTTTCAAGCCTTCCAAAATTATTGAAAAAGACAAAAAAAAATCAAATATACCCCAAAAAGAGGAAGGGAAAAGTATTTTATTTTTATTGGCAGCAGAATGATTCGCCCTTGGACAAAGCACATCCTTTCGTTTGTTCGTCAAGCCCTAGGTTTTAATATGACCTTAGGAAGATGTCCTCGCTACATTGAGCTATGTCCTCCTCCGTTTGGTTACTCTTCCAAACATATGGAGAGTTTGTGTTCCCTCCTGCCTCATGAACTTATGTTAATGCTATGATGCCTGAGTCTCATCATTTGTCATGCTATTGTCCAAGGGAAGTTTTTACCAGGCATGAGTTAGCCCCTTTGCAATTTGTCTCTTACCCTCATGCCCAGCCATCCTCAAAGTCCAATCAAGTCTTTGCTCGAAATCAATGAAGCCTTCAGTTTGATCATCAAGATTCTCTAGTCCATGACCGACGAGCCGTCGAAGACCTCTGGGTAGTGAATTCGTACACTCATATTACACTCCTACCCGAGTTTTGAAAATTTTGAAGTTGTTGCTCAAGCTCTGAAGACCTCATCTCTAGCCATCAGGCCTTGTCAGCTTCTAGAAGATGGATACTCTACATGTATATCTTTTTTATTTCGAGATGTAGCTCCAATGTGTATTACTCATGACTACACTTTATATAGTTATATGACATGGATATACAGTGTATTTTATTTGTAGCCATTATTTTATTTCATCTCGAGCATAGATATGCCCGCCTCGGTGAGACAATTATTATTTTGCAGACAGCACCTCCCGATTTCTGGTCCCTGGGCTCACTTGTTTGGAACGTTGGTGAAGATTGTTAATGTATTTCGGCCATCAGATGCTCTTCTGACCTCACACATTAGGGGGCATCTGTTATAACCCTAATTTGCACCAGACATGCTCAACTGACCTCAGGCCATCTCAGATTCCTTCTTTGCCAAAACACTACTGAACAACTCTTCTTAAAAACCCCTTTTATAAAGCCCCATGCACCCTACTCCATTACTGCATGCTAGCTGACCCAAGACAGCCCGTGTGTACCTACAAAAGCACGAAAAAAGGAAAGTTGTTGATGGAACACACAGCTTTGGGTAAGTTAACTAAACCTTTCGGCCATGCATGGTCGGTCATTCGACCAAATACCTAGCTCCTTCTAACCTATAAAAGAAGGGGTAGGGGTCTCATTTGAAAGGAGAAAAATCATAGTAAAGAAACTATACCCGATTGAGCATTCCCTTTGTCCCAACCTTTAGCCATCCTTGTGAAAAGAGAAGTATAGAGAAAAGAAGTTGGAAGACATTGAAAGAAGAGCCCAGGACTAGGATCGAGGAGCAGTAGTTGACTTTATCATTGTAAGGTATCATGGTGAAGTTAATAAAAGAATTGTTTTTCCCGTCCCACCATATGAGATTGTCATTATTTGGATATTGATTGCTCCATTGATTAAATCTCTAACCCATTAGTTCATAGATCAAAGGAATGTGGAGTTCTTTGTTTGTCTTTTGTGAATGCAGGTCAGCATTGGGAGGAGAGTTGCAGTCAAAGAATGACCAAGCACAAAAAGGGATCGACATCAAACATGAAAAATAAGGTACGTCAACTTAATCTCCTGAGCCTTGTATTTATATATGAGTAATGGGGGTTTAGGCATGGGATGATGGTAAAAAGTAAGAATCTTTAGGTCATTTCTGCATGCATGATAAAATCCTTAATACTAATCCGTAGGAGGGATTTCCCACCCACAACACCTAGATACCAAATGGCAGTCATTTGTCACTCATTGACCATTTCCACCCTCGCCACTCTCAAGAGCATCCTGGAAATCGATATTTCCTCTCTTGCTCGAAGAAGCACCTCGAGTGGTTTTGGGTCTAGGCGTGGTTTATCATTTTCGATCCTCTTTGGACCCTCGATCCACCCCCTAGAAGTCATTGTTGTCAAAGTAGTTGACATGGTGGCCCATAACAAATTCTTCCCATAATTTTCTCAAAAAATTAAAGGCACCTCCCTATTATTGCAGGGAAGTTTATCAAATACCATGTACCAGATATCCATTCAATGTTGACTAATTTGTGGGTGGATGCATGAGTCAATGCAAATTTGTTTCTTGTTGATAGGTGGTCGTTGTCTAGTTCGTGGATCAATAAAAAGTTACATGAGCTCTTGTTTTGAAATACCCAAGTCTCTAACTTGGTTTCTATCCAATCCAATGCGGTAAAAATCAAACATTCTAGCCCTGTATTGAGAAATAGAAGTTAATTTCCCTTAGGCACTTGCAATGGACCTCACAATGGCATCCAATGAAGTGGCCAAGGAATCTCTGCTAGGTTTTCTCGTGTCCCTTAATGCATTTACAATGGTTCTCAATATGGCCAACCCCTCATCAATTTGTGTGTCTATGTTGGGTGGTTGTTGTGAGTTGGGGTTTTCCTCACCTTGGTCTTCTTGTGGGCGGTTTACAATGTCTCAAGGTTCCATTTTATAATATATGCTACAATTTAATAAGGCATGACATGTAAATTAGGTTGGTTTTTTAATTTAAAATAGAAATTTATAAAAAACATGAATACATATTTTAAGAAATTTAAAAATAATAATAATCGCATTTCTTGTAAATTCTCTATAGTTATTTTTAAAGGGGAAATGTTAGGCAATGTAAGAGGTGACTATCTCTAAATTTTCTAGATGATATTTCTCTATAAGATTACAAAATTCTATAATTTAGATTCTTTTAGCATATATTAAATTAATTGAATAAAAGTAAAAATTACTAAATTGGGAGGAAAATAAGAGAAATCAAATATACTTGGCTTGATTAGGACATAATGGAAATATCTTGACTTTGCTCCTCATATCTCATTTCTCAATGAGGGTAAAAACACAAGCACGATGTGTGAAAATGGGCATAAATCGCATCCACGGTCGGTCAGTTAAAAATGGCATGACAGATGAAAGTGCACGTGTTCCTGTAAACGAGTCTGCATGGCAAGTTGAACTAAAAATTGTCAAGAGGAGCCAATTGGAATAGGTGGGTGGCCACCAATATCCACCTTTATCATTCCTCCCCCCCTTAGGAAGAAATGGTCTCCATTACGTTGATTTCCCCCATTAGGTGAGGAAACTTTTGTTGAATTTTTCCCTGGGTGAGCCACTTGCCTTGGTGTAGGAGTTCCCCTGCCTTGACAACCCGATAAAGTTGGATCCTCTGTTGGCGAGTTTCCTTGACCTATGTGTCCACTATATGATCAATGGATTCTTGTTCCATGCAGTCAGGGTTGAGATTTTTTGGTTTAAATTGTTTTGAGATATAGGAGGTGTCCAATAATGGTGGAAAATATCGCCGAAGGAGGTCCACTTTGAACATTGGGTGCAATCCCCAAGGAAGGGTGGAGTGTTGAGATCAAAATCATTACTACCCACATCCTTGGTGATAGTGTAAGGCCCATAGCGAAGTGGGCGGATCTTCCGATGGGGCCCACTAAGGCACTCTTTCTACAAATGTAACCAGAACTTGTCTCCCACCTGAAACCAGTGTGATACCCGGAGTTGATCATGGTGTTTCTTGTACTTAGCATTGGCTTTCTACAAAATCTCATGGACCTGTTGGAATATGTGCTAAATCCGCTCAATGAATCTAGTGGCTTTGTTGGCCTCAGACTGAACATGGGAATATTATGCATGTGTGGTTGCAAGAGGTAGTGCAACATCAATGGGACCCAAGGGTTGGAATCTCATCCCCACCTGAAATGGGCTATAGTCGATGGAGCTATGGAGAGCCTTTTTTTAGTTGTGTTCAACATAGGGAAGACTCTCATCCCATGTACATGGATTTTTAAAGTTGTGCATGCGCAGGATGTGCATAGTCATCTGATTAACGACCTATGTCTGGCCATCAGTTTGGGGGTGGAAAGTAGTGGATTTAGTGAGCTTGGTGTCCAACAGTGACCAGAGACTCAACCAAAATGTGATGAGGAACTTGTTGTCCCAATCTAAGGTGATGGTTTGTGGTATCCCAAAATGGACCCACACATGTTAGAAGAAGAGCATGGCAGTATTTTTCATTGTGATGCTCTTCTTGCAGGTTGTGATAATGGCCATCTTCGAAAATCGATCAACCACCACAAATACACAATCATTTTCGTGCTTGGTGGACGAAAGGCCAAACATGTAATCCATCGAGATGGATTCCCAAGGCCTCTCGGGAGTAGGAAGAGGGGTGTATAAGCCTTGCTTATTGATGGATGGATTGAAAATGGCACAGGCAATGCAAGATATTATATAATTGTTGACATCATGTTGAAGTTTTAGCCAATAAAAAATTTTTTGTACAACATCCACAGTTTTCTCCACGCGAAAATGTCCTACCATCCGACTGTAGTGAGCCTCCCAAATCATCTTTACGCGCTCACTTATGGGAACACAGAGGTGGCCCAGATAGCATAAAAATCCATCCTGGATGTGAAAATCGGTGACATTCTCTCATGTACCCAAGAGCTAATAGGTGGTGGTGAAGTCAGGGTCACGCTAATAAAGTTGGGGCCTTTTAGATGCCTCGTGCCCATTAGAATGGAGCATTGTGGTGAGGGCATCAATAGGAGGGCGACTGAGGCAGTCAACAACATGATTTGTGCTCCATGTTTTATACTCAATGTTGAGATGGAACTGTTGTAGGTATGTGGACCACTTTTTATAGTGGTCATTCTGCAACTTCCCCTGTGTCTGTATGAACTGCAGAGGCTTGTGATCAGTGTGGATGATTGTCTACTTTTCCAGAATGTAATGTTTCTATTAACGACAGTCTTTCATAATGGAATAAATTTCTTTGTCATAGGTGGGGTATTTCAGAAAAGTATATGAGATTGTCTCACTATGGTAGGATACTATATGACCATGTTGAGTGAGAATTGTGCCTATAGCATAGTCGGAGGCATCAGTCTCAATCTTGAACGATTGTTGCATATCAGGTAAGGAGTGTACTGGAGCTAAGCACAAGCGATGCTTCATATCATCAAATGCTTGTTGTTGTGCCTTCCCCCATGCGTACTTTTCCTTGCCACCGCCCTTGGTGACTTGGCTAAGGGACCATGCAATATGGGAGAATCGCAACACAAACCTTCGATAGAAGTTGGAAAGTCCCAAGAAGTTCCGAAGCTCAGTTAGTGTGGTCGGAGCTGGCCAATCACGAATGACTTGGATCTTAGTTGGATCCACATGTACCCCATGCTCATCAACAATGTATCCCAATTATTGGACCTTGTTCATGCTAAAGGAGCATTTTTCCAAGTTGACATATAGCTTGTGTTATCATAGAGTGCCCAAAACCTATTGAATATGTTACATGTGCTCCTCCCAAGTTTTGTTGAAGATGAGGATGTCATCCAGATATACCACCACAAAAGAGTTGGTGAAGGGTCTCAATACATCATCCATCAATCTCATGAATGTTGTTGTTGCATTTGTTAAGCAAAAGGGCATGGCCAGCCATTCGAAGAGACCTTATTTAGATTTGAAAATTGTCTTCCATACATCAGTTGGTTCAATGGGAACCTAGTGGTAGCCAGACTTTAGGTCAATCTTGCTGAATAACTTTTCCCCCTTGATTTTTTCAAGAAGGTCATCAATTCGGGGAATTGGGTACAGGTTCCTGACTGTGATTTTATTTAATGCTATGTAATCAATGCAGAGCCACCAAGTCTCGTCTTTATTCTACAACAACACAATCGGGCTTTCGCAAGGGGGGGAGTTGGGTCGAATGTGACCCTTTTGAAAAAACTCTTGGATCTGGCACTTGATTTCTTCATTTTCCATCAGCAAGCGATAATAGATTGGTCCATTAGGGAGTGGTGCACCAGGGGTTAAATCAATTGGATGCTTGACTTGGCAGTGCATCGATACCCCGGTGGGTGAGGAGAAGATGTCTCTATACTCTTCCATGATCTCGTCCACTTTCTTCTTCTACAAAGAGAGGCTTTGTGTAGAGGCCACGGATGTGGCGACAACCTTCTGCTTACTGCGAGCACAGATCACAAAGAAGACGAACTTCCCAGTATGTGAAATGACCTTACTGCATTTATTAGCAGAGATTAAAGAAATAGCGGTAGGCGATGCTACCTCTAGTATCTTGTACAATTGTTTACCCAAAGAATAATAACATTGCGGGGTCTAGACTCATACACAACATGTCGCTTCCACAAATATGGTTGGCCTACAAGAACATCACAAACTTCAAGGGGAGAAATATCAAACATTAAATCATCTTTGAAGGGCTTGATGCTACAGGGAAGATGCCACTGTTGGCTGACACGGAAATCTCGTCCTTGGTGAAGCCATTCGATGGTGTAGGGTTGTGGGTGAGGTGTTATCGGTAGGTCTAGCTGCTTGATGATCTCTGTTGAAATCAATTTCTTCTGACTGTTGTTATCGACAATGAAATGCAGTAGAGTCCCCTTTACCCACATCTGTGAGTGAAAGAGGCATTCCCCTTCCTATGGTTCTTCTAGTTTGTTTGGTTGGACTTTGGTGGTAGTGATAGTGGCACTGGGTTCGGCATCAATGATCTGCTTCCCACTTTCTGGATTTGATTCAGAGTCAGAATCTACCTCTGACTCGGAATCTTTCAGCTCAACCACCATTGACTACTTGGAGCGACATTCTTCGGTGTTGTGCCAAGAGATTTTATAGTATTCACACCATTTTCACATGTCCTTCTTAGACTTCTCATTACTCTTCTTGGGTTGCGTCTTGGATTGGTTGTCTTGAGAGAGGCCATATTTTCTCTGTCCCTTGTTTTGTGGGTTGGGGTCGTCTTTTCCCTGCTTCGGCTGTGAGGAGTTTGTAGATCCAAACTTTTGCCTCTTCTGCTTAAATTTATGCTTGATCTTGACAGCATATATATAAGCCACACCTAATGATGCAATGTCCAAAAAATCCATTTCTATTTGAATGTATCTATGCAGACAATCACGGTATTTGAGCACCAGATGTCATTCAGAATATTTGATACCCAATTTGGGGCATAGCGTATGGAAAATATTGGTGAAATATGGTATTTTATGGTCCCTTTCCTGACGCAGTGTGGTCCATCTTGTCTACTGGTCCTCATAGCTTCCAACAGGGTAGTATTTTTCTTTAATGGCATCCCTAAAGGAATCCCATGTGGGGGAGACCGTATATATTTCATATTCCTCTATGGCCCTTTTCTCAAAGTAAGTATCCCACCAGTGCTTAACATGGGGGATGACCTTGAGGAGTGCAAAAGTAATCTTTTCCCTCTCGAAAAATTTGTGGACCGAAAAATATTCTTCGAGCAGATTCATCCATTTATCTACAGCATATGCATCTATCAGTCCTTCAAATAATGTAATATCAAATTTTACTTGTACCTTGAAGGAGGTTCCATGGTTTCTTAATGAAGATGTGTCTCCTACAGGCAGTCGTCAAAGGATCTGTGCAAATTTGTCCATCATTTCATTCCTTTGTCGTGCAAGGGATTCATCGAGCAACATTTTAAAAGGATCTCCTGCTCCATCATCTTTCTTCTCGTCCCCCATTGGTTGTTGTCGGGCTCGGCATGGTCAATCTTGCAAAGGATCGACTGGTTCAAGTCCCAACTTCTTATACCCAGATCTTTTCGGGGACATGCACGAAGAAAAATAAATGAAGAGCACACCGCTCTAATACAACAACATTATGAATAACAGAATCTAGATTTATGAGCGGAACGAAAGGAATAACAGAATGAATACAATAACATAGAGATATGGAGAACAACAACAGATATCCAGTGAACAATAACTTCTATTGAATAAATAAAATAGGTTGAAACTGTAAAATTGCAACACTGAAAACAACTTGCTCGAATGGTGGTAGTTATCTCTGAGAAGAGATGTGGCTGCTACACCCATGTGTCTAAGAAGAATGATTACAATGAGGCTCCATAGGCCTTTTTAACATTACTCGTGAATGCCAAAACCCTAGACATCCAAAAACCTATCCCTAGGAGATGAAATGCCAAAAGTTGTGTGGGCCCCAATGGGTAAGTTGGTACCTCAACTTCCCAGGGTCGTAACTTTTGCATACGACCTTCGTTTTAGGCATATGATAGCCTGTTGGAAAGGTCTTTTCGAGAACTACACATTATGTCATTAAACTCTGACTCTGTCTACAGTTTGACTATGGCAAGCCAAAAAACAACACTGCTTAGAGCCCCAAAATGGCTCGAGAAGTACAGAAAGATGTATTGACATGAAAACTTCCAAAATAAGCCAGTTGGATTAGGTAGGTGGCCACCAATGTCCACCTGGAATCTATGTAGGGCTTCAGACAACCTCGAAGTGTAGAACCCACAATTACAAAGAATTACATAAGAACGTGATGAACTAAAAACTATCAAGAGGAGCCAGTTGGAATAGGTGGGTGGCCACCAATATCCACCTGGATCACCAAACCTATAGAATCAATAACCCATGCGCGTTTCTAAGAATGTGCATGCTTTGATTGTGTGCGTCCCTTGCCACTTTTCTGTCCACCATCTTTGTACACACTCCCATATATATGGAACCTACATAATTTTTTATTATTTTATTATTTTTTATTATTAATTATTAAGTTTTTATTACTATTTAATGTTTTATTATTATTTTAATGCTTTATTTTACATGAACATCTCTCCCATACTTTTAAGAAAGTGTTTTATTTTAAAATTTATATTTTCATTTAAATATTGTTCATATGAAATCTTTATTAAAAATATGGTTATAATTAAGTATGTTGTGTATAAGAATAATATAAACAATATAAAATATAACATACTTACTAAAATTATTTTAAAATCTTAAGTAGGATGGCATAAAAATGCTTAAATCTTAGTTAAATTAATGAAGAATTAAGAAAAGAATTACTTTGCATAATATTGATAATAATTAAACATATTATATTTAAATTTAAGAAAAAAATATCTAACAATAAAAAAATTAAAAAGAAGAGAAAATTAAAATATTATAAAAAAAATCCATAATTCCATAGTTAAAGAGAGTGCTAGACCATTCTCAAAACTCTATGGGTTAAAAAAACATTAATAAATTTGAAAATAATAAACAATCTTGGTACACCCACTTTAAATTTTAATTTTAAATATTTATTATAATAGGAATTTTCTTAATCTTTTAACTTATTAAAAAAATTATTGTAATTTTAAATATTTATTATAATATGAATTTTTTTAGTCTTTTAACTTATTAAAAAATTATTGTAGTTAAAGAAAACAAAATAATTCTTTATTTTTTAAAGAATAAATCAAAATTAAACTATAAACATTAATAACTAAGATCATCGTTATTTTATTTTTTTAAATAAATCAAAATTAAACTATAAACATTAATAACTATAAGGTTTCAAAGATGAATATTGCCTATTTATCCGCAATGGACAAAGTCTCATTTAGTCACGGGCGGCCAATGCTTTTTGATTAATTTTACCCCAGTGCGTTTTTTCCCCATTAATTTTATGCCAGTGGGTTTTATGTATGGAAAATTAGCCTCCCAGAAGATCTCGAAAAGATTTCTCCATTTGTGAATTCGAATTTCTTTATTGACAAAATCTCATTTAGTCACATGCGGCCAACGCTTTTTGATTAATTTTATCTCAGTGCGTTTTTTCGTGATTAATTTTATTCCACTGAGTTATACGTATCTTGTGAAATTAGCCTCAGAAGATCTCGAAAAGATTTCTCCATTTGTGAATTTAAATTTCTTTATCGACAAAGTCTCATTCAGTCACAGGCGCCCAATGTTTTTTGATTAATTTTATCCCAGTGCGTTTTTTTTTCTGATTAATTTTATGCCAGTGGGTTATATGTATCTTGGAAAATTAGCCTCCCAGAAGATCCAGAAAAGATTTATCCATTTGTTAATTTCAATTTCCTCTATCTGTCAGAGCTACTATATAGGTAGACCAAAACTCCAAACAATATGGTTTTCTCACCCAATCTTTATTCCTGTAGGTCTTCCAGAAACCATTAGGAGAGATGCAGATCTGTTACTTTCCTTCTATTTTCTGGAGGTGTATTATCAGAATGTTTCTACTTGTTTTTTTGTTTGATTCTTTTTGTCATTCTTCTGTGTTTTCCTCATTTCAATTATCTAATTGTTCGCAACCTTATCTCTACTTGGATTCATGTCTGAATCACATATGATCCATCCCAAGCATTACCCACCACATGGAAACCAAATGTTTCATTCTGCGAGTGAGCCTGTGCAGATAGAGAGTCGTTTCTCTGAATATTTCAAGCATGGAATTACAAGGCCCAATCTCTCATCTTCTCGCCAAACTCTCCTAACAAAATCACCCTAAACATTCCTCTAGAACTATGAGTTCTCCCTGAGTTACAATTCATTAACTCTGCAGTTAACTATTTAATAGCAACAATGCCTGCTTGGCAAACATATCCTCTTTGGACGCCATATATTTGGGTTACAGCAACCTTTATGGATACTAGAAGATTGGTGCTGTTAGACAAGAAAGATGGAATTAGTGTGATGGTTATCAGCCAGATCTATAAATCTCACGTGGCCTAACCATCGCACAACAAATTTCATCTTTCTTGTCTTAAGTGCACCAATCTTCTAGTATAGGATATATCTATTAACCAGTTGACAGTTCACATTCCTGCAGAGTTGTGTAGCAAGAACACCCAGTTCATGAGACTCTAATTGGTAATCAGTTGAGTTTGCATTCAAGTTTCAAGTGAGAACCAGCTCAGGGGAGTGGTGACCATGGAGTTGAGTAAGTTGACTAGTTCCAGGTACTTTACTTAAACAATAATCAACTGGTTAGTGGGTAACACCACTAGTTTGGGTAGGTTTGTGATCATGCTTTTCTCACAAACATAAAAGTGTTTGGAATAAAAAAGAGTTATATCATACTTATTGTGGCAGTTGCAATACTATGAAGTGGTTATATCCCAATGATAGAGAACAAAGTGGTTTGAGGTTTGAGTTTGATTCAATGATTGAATATAGCAATAGACATTGCAGAGTGCATGGCATATCTCCATCACTATTGTTTCATGCAAGTGATTCATTGCAATTTGAAACTCAACAATATGTTTATGGGTGAAGATATGACTGCATATTTAATAAACTTTGGCATTGCTACCATACATTTGTAAATTATGAGAATTCGACTTTGCATGCCAAGAATCTATATATGCATTCCTCCAAATATTATTTAAACTATATAGCAAAGTTAATCCATGTTATGAGTTTCTTATTTTTATTAAACATTATGAACTAGAAACCCTAATATGAGTATATATCAATACAGAATATAGATTAGATGAACAAGTTACAACAAAAAATGGTGTTTATATATATATATATATATATATATATATATATATATATAATAATATGGTAATGAAAGATGCATGCAAAGTTCAAAAGTTTTTAACCTAAAAGGTTTAATACAAAAATATCTCTAATAATGTGAATCCGGAATGCATTAATTATCTTTGTCTACATGACAATGTACTAAAGTGTAGACCACACTTTTAACCTCAACTACCAAAAGATTGTCATGGAAAACTTCTTTGTAGGTATATATTCTAAAGAGGCATAGTGAATGATGATACATCCTTTTGAGATATGAAATATTTTATATCATCTAAAATACAAAACATAAAATACTTTTTTTGAGTTCAATGATGGTTGTAGAAGTGATAATTAGGCTTTCTACATTTAAGAGAGTTTATAAAGTTATTTTTCCAATAGATTTTTAGTGTTTTAGATTTAGGTATATTTGTGAAGATTATGAAGTTTATAACTTCAAATTATTATATTCTTCTCGCTTAATAGATCTAAAGTTAAGATGGATTTTATGCTAGTTAATATGTATGCATTGGGTCAGTGCTTATGTGCATGTGATTCTATGATTAAAGGGCTTGATAAGTCAGAGTTATGTATCTCATTTACATTTGTTATGCTTATGTACATCTTAATAGATCAAATGCACTCATTTTCTACCTCACTTCTTACTTTGTTGTACTTAGAAACCTCAAACATGGTTAAAATCTCAATGTGTCTCTGTCGAAAACCAAATATTTTGATAATAAAAATTCATGGCTTTGGTGCCTTGTTGAAGTCTTTGATTTTTGTGTTTTGGTCAAAGAAACATGTCTATAAGTAAAAGGTTTAAAGCTCCAATTTCATTAGTATTATTAATAATGATTCCATTGGCTCATTTCAATTCAAGTATATGCATAATATTATGCCTAACTTTTACTTCTTAAATTATTGCATATTGATAAGTTATATACAATGTGTATGAACACACAAGGAAGAAAATATAGATCTCTTAAATCATCTACAAACTTCTTATACCTAAGAGAAATTAATTAGTCCAAATATAAATATATTAATCTATGATCTTATAACTATAAAAATGCTTTAGGCATTTTGAATTCAGAAAAAAAGAATATGTTTTCTCAATTGTTATGTATCCTTACTAATATGACATATCCTATGATCTTTTAAGCAATAAATTGTGCCATTCATTGGGTTGTACAAAGGGCAAACCTTGGCAAAACATAACTTTTAAAACAACTGCCATCAACATAGCTTCATGGTATTCTTTTGTGCAAAAGATTTGTTTCATTTTGAAGGTACACTCTTCTCTTTTGAAAGAGTAATTTACATTTTATCTTGACAATTGAACTAACAAAGTCACAATTCTTACCATTCTTTAATATGTCCTATGTATTCCATATTTTTTACATGTCAAAATATGTTGTAAGCCTAGTTTCCTTTTACACAAGTTTGATTGTATCATTTAGAACCCAATGAGTGCTTTGGTGATAATTCAACTAATCTTGTGAAAGGACCTTTTAACATATGCAAGTTCATCTTGAGAGAAAATAATAAGTGAGAGAAGCTATATAAAATCATAATGGGTGATGTAGCTTCCCTTCCTATAAGTGGCAAAAGCTGATATTTTTAAAAAATGGTTATTGACTATCAAAACATATATTTTCTAAAAACTAATATTCCTAAGAAAACAAAGAAACAAACGACCATTGAATATCAAGATATGTGTTCCAACATTTTATGAAATTAGAACAAGCTATTTAATCATTCAAAGTGTCAAATATTAGTAATTACATCATTTGATAGTTTCAAAACAAGGAATTAAAGGACTATCCCTTTTCAATAGCTCCAAAAATAATTAATTTTATTTTGGTGTGTATTTTTTTACTAATTTATTCTAGTGTATTTTGAAAAATTAGTTGCTTGGAAAATCTCAAAAATATTTCTCCATTTGTTAATTTAAATTTCTTCTTTCAGTGCTACTATATAGGTATTCCAAGAAACTCCAAGAAATATGGTTTTCTCTCCCATTTGTATTCTCGTACTTCCAAAAGCCATTCTATTAGACAAGAGATGTAGATATGTTATGTGCCTTCTCTTTTTCTTGACATGTATTAAGAGAATGCTTATATTCGTCTTTTATTCATTGTCTTTTTCATTCCTTTTGTGTTTTCCTCATTTCAAGTATCTAATCATTGGAATCATCATCTTAGCAATGCTTCTGATCAAGAGGATCTTCTTGGATTCATGTCTGCAATTACTACTTACTTTGATCCATATCAATCATTACCATTACTTGGAAACCAAATGTTTCATTCTACTAGTGGATGGGTACCATATCCAGCTAGTGCAAACAAAGAGTGATTTCCATTAATTTTTCAAGCATGGGATTACAAGGTACAATCTCTCCTCTTCTGACGAATCTCTTCTCCCTTACAACACTTGACCTTCACAATAATAATTTCCACAAGACCTATTAATTGTGAAGTTTGTTTCACTTGAAGATGCTTCTCATGTCTCGAAATCAAATCCAAGGTTCTATTCCACCCACTCTAGTGGGTGTTGTAGTTTACAAAACTTGACTATGTTTAGTAACAATCTCATAGGAAACATTCCCTTAGAATGGGTACAATCCCAACTTGTTTGGGAAATACATCCTCTTTGGATATCACAAATTTGGGTAGCAACAACCTTCATGGGAGTGTTCCTTCTGAATTGGACAAATTCCATATTCCTTTTTCTAATTGCACCAATATTCTAGGATTGGATATATCTATAAACTAATTCATTGGTCACATTCCAAAAGAGGTGTGTAACAAGAGTAGTCGGTTGATGGGACTTTATCTACATGGTAATAAGTTGAGTGGAAGCATTCCTACTTCCCTTTTCAATTGTATGAAGCTTCAAGTGATTAACTCTAGGGTTAACCATCACAATGGATTAGTGCCCATGGAGTTGGGTATGTTGATATAGCTCCAACCAATTGAATTATATAATAATCAATTGGTTATTGGTAGCATAATGACCTTGCCCTTTTTGTATTGGTCTTGGTGATTTTTACACCATAAGAGAAATAGATTTAGGCTCTAATAATATCATTGGACAAGTTCCCTTTTCCATAGGCCACCTCTCTACAAAAAGCGTCATTCTTAGACTTGGGTGACAATGAATTAATAGGAGAAATACATCCATAGATTGGAAACCTAACCAGTTTAATATTGTTTTTGCTACAAGTTAATTAGCTCAACATTGCTTGTGTTACAAGTTATTATTTTATAGAGACTATCCCTTCTTCATTTAATGTACTTTAAAAGTTAGGATCCTTTGCAAAATATGGTAATTTAAAAGCTTAGGATTTTTATCCTTTTTGCAAAATAATTATTTTTGAAGAATCCTTGATTTTGTTGCCAGCCTCCAGTAATGCACAATTCTAGATCTTGCTCAAACAATTAATTACATGGATCCATGTGTTTAAAACTAAGCAAGATGACTATGCTTCAAGATGTAGATAATTTTGAAAATATATTAATATGTTACTGTTGAAAATCCTACTTCGGCACCTAGGTATATTGTTATCCAATAATTTCCTTGTTGTGAATCAAATTAGAAGATCACAAAAAAACATACACTATTGAAATATTCAACTCAAATAAAGATAGCATAAGCAATACTAAAAACCAAAATCTCAATCACAACACACAAATATTATGCCCATCAACTAAGTGTATCATTCAAATAACTTCAAAGCTTACAAGGGCTCTTGTACTTGGGATAATTACCCATAGAGAAATATCGAAAATCTTAGACAATACCTGCAAACCCTCGCAATCTCTTACGTTGTTGTATGAACTTATACTTTCACACTTCCTGATATGTATGTCAATTTCCTTAAGAAAACCTACATGTACATGTTTTTCTCCACTAAGACCCATGTACATGCACTCAAAGATTGTATGGAACTCCATACGATGTGATCCTGCTATTGTGGCTTCAATCAACTGAAACCCACTTGCGACTGTCCTTGTTATGTCTTCTCCCTGACCTAATCTCTAAATGGAAGTCCTTCTCCACCTATTCAAGATCTTCTTTATCCCTCCATGCTCCAATACTCTGAGTAAAAGTCCTTGTCTGATCTGTATCAATGTATCAAGTAAGTGTCTTCCTCCTTCACCCTCGCCTTTCTTTTATAAGATTGAGTTATGACATAACCCTAATCTCCAAAATGATTAACGGTTGAGATTACTTCTCACCTCACTTGAGATGAATGGTTATTATTTAATTCACTAATGTTAATTAAATAATTTATTTATATAAAACTCAACTCATTAATAAAATCACTTTACTTTAATAATTCCTTTAATTAAAGTAAAGTTTCAAGGTAGAAGGCTTTGGATGATTTCCACATGTCTAGACACTTAGACTTGCATGGAAATACATGTCTAATGCTACCAACATCAACACTCCCTCTTAGCAAGGAAGGTATTTTGCACCACTCCGGGTTTTTCTCTAAAGAACACAAACTTCCCTTTAACCAAGGGTTTGGCCAGAATATCTACAACCTACTCATCTGTGGAAATATATTGAACTTCATTGTGTCATTCTCGATCCTATCTTGAATGAAGTGATATGGGATCTCTATATGTTTGGAATTGTCATGGAATATTGGATTCTTTGAGAGTTTTATACAACTCTTATTATTGTAATGTATCATCATAGGCTCCAACTCCTAATCAAATAAACATGTAAGAAATTTGTGAATCCAAATGGCTTCACATATATCCATACTCATTGTCATATACTTTGCCTCTGTTGAATTGAGTGCTACATGATCCTACTTCCTACTAAACCAAGTAATCACTATTGATCCCAAGATGAAGTAGCACCATGAGGTGTTCTCTTTGTCTACTGCACTCACTACCCAATATGAGTTTGTATATCCCTGCAAATCCACTCCATATCCTCCAATATACCTCAATCCATACTCCATTATGCATCTCAAGTACCTGAGCACATGCTTCATTTCTACCCAATGCACCTACCTTGGCTCCACCATGAATTGACTCAAGGTGTTCACAGCAAAACAAATATTTTTCCTAGTGTTGATTAAATACATCAAGGACCCTATCAACTCCCTATATATCCTGGGATCCACTAACTCTAAATTTGAAGTGATAAACTTCTTCATATTGGTAACCATAGGTGTAGCCATCAATATATAGTCCTCCATCTTGAATCTCCTCGAGATCTCAACTGCATACTTCCCATGTCCAAGGAAGATCTCACCCGATACATGCCATACCTCTAATCCCAAGAAATAATGCATCAAGACAATGTCCTTCATCTCAAACTCTATAACTAAATATTATTTTCACCCTGCAATAAGGTCCTTTGCACCTGTGACAAACAAACAATCTATGTGCATAACCAAGATGAGTGGATCTTCCCCAACAAGTATGAAGTACAAGTTAGGATCCACCTCACTCTTGGTAAATACCATAATATGCAAGTATCTATAAATCCTAGAATACCATGCCTTGGGTGTATGTTTGAGTATGTACAAAGCTTTCTTAAACCTACACACATGGGACTCCCTCCCATGTACCTCAAAGCCTTGAGGTTTCTATATGTATACTTCTTCCTCAATGATCTCATTGAGGAAAGTTTTCTTCACGTCCATCTGATGAATCCTCTACCTCATAACTGAAGCAATAGAAATAATAGCTCAAATAGAAGCATACTTGGAGATTGGAGAAAATGTATCCTTGTATTCCACTCCCTCTTTATGGGAGAGCCCTCTCGCCACAAACCTCACCTTGAACTTCTTGATGCTACCATCTGCAACATGCTTGATGTTGTATACCCACATGGAAATCACAACTGACTTCCCCTTTGGTCTTGGCACTATGTCCCAAACATCATTCCTCATAATAGAGGTGTGATCCTCTACCATAGCATCCCACCATACCTGCTACTTTGTTTCTTCCTCAAAAGTGGAAGGCTCAACATCAATGATGTTACTCATAAGCACCATGTAGTTCATAAACTTCCTCGGAGGCATTTTCTCTTTGACAACACTCCTAGGAGCACCAACATCCCTCCATGCATGTAATAGCCACCTAGGTGTTCATGATTGCAGCTACATGAGACATTCTCTAGGACACAAACCTGAGAGAGAGCCCCTGAGAGGGGTGTGTGGTTCCTATCTGAGACAGATTTGGAACGTAGATATGGCCTCCTCTTTACAAAGAGTTGAGAAGAAATCCAGATGATTCTTCTGTGTAATGCAGTGAGAAAGGAGATCTGCAAAGTTGGATGTGCATGTGGCTGAGCATAAGGTGAACGTGTGAATTCCCAAATATTTGGGTGCATCGTCATGAGATATAGATGAATATGATGTATTATCCTCCTCTGAGCAGAGATTTGATGATGAAACTCCAGATGAATCTTCTGTGTAATGTACTGGGAAAGAAGATATCTTGTGTGGACGTGCTTGTGGACGAGCACAGGTGAGCGTGATCCTAGTGGCTGAGCACTCGTGAGAGTGGTTCTTCTGTGTAATGTAGTGATCTAGAGATATGGACATCCCTTTGGATGTGCCCCTAGTGGTTGAGCACTAGTGGGTGTATGATATCACTTGCTATATTGTTCAAGAGTCAGACCAGCCTGTAACCCTAATTGTAATGTAAAGGGTACATGTCGGCCCCACCTTAATGTAAAAGATAATTAATCTGGTTAATATTAATTATATTATGAGATAAAGAGGTTGGCCTTGTTGTGCCAAGAGACACTTTTGTTGACAGTTCAAGTCTAATATAAGTAAAGGTAAATTCTCCATTGAGGAATCATGTCTTTTGTGTGAGTTTGGAAATTTCAGCAAGTACATCTTCTTGGGACAAGTGTGCACCTCTCTTGGGTGCTAGTCTTCTATGGTTTGCAAGAAATCTCTTATGTGTTAGGTTTTCTTGGTGGTGAAGGTATTTCTCTTGAATAATATAGCAAAGGATTTGGTTGGGTTTTCTTCCCTTGTTGAGAAGGGTTTCCTAGGATACTTCATGTGTACTTGTGCGTGGTGTTTCTTCTTGTGACCTTGGTTGTTGCAACATAAATGGTTATGGTTTAAGTAAAATGTTAAAATGGAATGAACTTAATTCTTAAACCTTTCTAATTTAAAAATCAACATGGTATCAGAGCATAGGTCTTGAAGAACCCATTGCACAAGAATCTACCAGTCTGCTCTCTTTTCTGCAGAACTGTACAGCCCTCCTAGGGTTTCCAGAAAATTTGTATGACCCTCCTTTCTGAGGTGTTTCATCCCTTAATACTTGAACGTTGTGGATTATTTTGGCATAGGAGAGTATTGCCTCCTCCAGCACACCTCTAGAGACTCTCAGAGTGAAATTCCGAGCATTTTGAAATTTTGGCCCTAGGGTTTCTAGGGTTTCACTAATTTCTGCATAAATTTAAGAACTAGGGTTTCTGCAACTCATTGAGGGAGATCTTAAGCTCATAGGTGTTCTACTATCTTTCAAAGACTTATTTTTGGTAGTCATAAGTCCAACAAAACCTAAAATTGCTAGCCTAACCTAGCCGTTAGGTTTTCTAGCCCAGTTGACAAGGGTTTGTGAAGGATCTAAAATTATGATGAATAGAACTATGATGAAAGATAAGCTTGATGGATCAAAAAAATTCAAGTTCCTGGAAGACAAGACTTCAGAGGAAAACTTATTGTGAATAATACAATTTTTTTTACCAGAGATAGTTATCAATGAATGAAAGGAAGATGACGTCAATACAAGGAAGCCAATCATCTACTCAAGCCCTTACATTGAAGAGCCATCTTCAAAATAACAAGATGATAAAAAGTGACCATGTGACTACCTTCCTCATAAATATCTCAAAGGACATAGATCATCCAGGTGCCATTGGAGAAATCATATCAACATCCTCAGGTATGCACTTGTATATATTATTTGTATGATTGTCATGAGGAAAATTGCATGAGGAAGGAACCTTTGTTGAAGTCATGGATCCAAAGGGATCTCAGTGCATTCAAAGGAACAACACACTGGAAGTAAAGACTCCAGGTTTGATTGTTTTAATTGTCAATCCTATAACCTATATTTCTAAAGTTTTTTGCATTACAAGTAGGTGTTGCAGCTGTGACAACAATCCTTAAATTGTTTTGATTCTAGAGATGTACTCATTATTATCCTTTAGGAGATATTCTTGTTTTGGTTCCTCTTGTTTTTTTCTTGTTCCAGAGAAGTTAACAACAAAGGAATATGTTTATCCTTTCGAGGGAGTCAAAACTATTTGAGAAAGATGAAGAATAGAACCATCATTGAGGCAACCAATGCAATAACGCATGATCATAATCCTTCTATGATTCTATGGGCAGAAGAATGCATGATGCAGTATATGTTCAAAACAAGTGTCTTCACCAGACTTTGAAAAACATAACTCCTGAAGAAGCCTTCACTAGAGTGAAGCCTTAGATTGAACACTTCAGGAGATTTGAGTGCCCAGTATATTTTCATGTACCCAAAGAGAAGAATTCCAACCTAGACCCTTTAGGGAGAAAGGTTACATTTATGGGATAACAGTGAATCTTCGAAGACATTCCAGATCAACATCCCTGGTTAGAGAAAGATTGAGACAAGAAGATGTGTTTTCCTTGAATAATATATATCCTTTCAAAGATCTAGAGAATCTCATATGGAGATTGGCAGTAAGACAATACCTTCTCCCCCTTCAGCAGTTCAGAGGGAGAAAAACATTATTCCAGTTGATCCAGTTGATATGTTCAGAGATATTACAGTAGGGAATAAAAGGCTTGCCTAGGCTCACTCTGCAGGAGGCAGAGAAACATACAATCCTCTCAAGGCACATCCCGAGAGAACAAAGAGATTTTTTGAGCTACTCTTCAGCCATGAGCCACATCATTGATTCTAAGCCTTCTTGTCATAAATAAGCAACAGGGGAATAGACTAATACTAGTATATCTTAAAAGAATGATGTATAATATATTCAGATACCAGAAGGGAAGTCTGTGACAACTTCCAAGTGGATCTATAAGATCAAGCATGCAACAGATGGAAGTGTCAAGAAATACAAAGCAATATCTATAGCCAGAGGTTTCTCACAAACAAAGGGAGTTGTCTATGATGAGACACTTGATCCAGTAAGCCCGATACACTTCCATCTATACTACCATCCATGAGTACCCCTACCCCTTCTTTTATAGGCTAGATGGTACCCCTACCCCTTCTTTTATAGGCTAGAAGGAGCAAGGTTTTTGGACGAACCCTCAGCCATGCATGGCCGGGAGTTTCAGTTAACTCACCCATAGCTTTTTTTTCCGTCGGCAACTTTCCTTTTTTCATACTTTTGTAGGTACATGCAGGTTGTTGTGAGTCATCCAGCATGTACATGCATGTAGTAATGGGTTAGGGTGCGTGGGCCTTTACACAAGAGGATTTTAAAAGAGTTGTTCAGCAGAGTTTTGGCAAAGAAGGGATATGAGTTGGCCTGATGTCAGGTAAGCATGTGTGGTGCAATTTAGGGTTATAACAGATGCCCCCTAATGTGTGAGGTCAGAAGAGCATCTGATGGATGAAATACATTACCAATCTTTACTTATGTGCCGAACGATTGAGCCCAAGGATCAGGAACCAAGAGGTGTCGTCTACAAAATAACAAATGTCTCACCGAGGCGGGCATACCCATGCTCGGGATAAAATAGAACCATGGCTACCAATCAAATACATTGTAGATCCATGTCAAATAACTATAAAGAGTAGACACAAACAATACACGGTGGAGCTACATCTCGAAATCAGAAAGATATACATGTAGAGTATCCATCTTCCAGAAGTTGATTCGGCCTGATGGCTAGATATGAGATCTTCAGAGCTCGAGCAACAACTTCAAAATCCTCAAAACTTGGGTAGGAGTGTAATATGAGTGTATGACTTCACTACCCAGAGGTCTTCGATGGCTCGTCGGTCATTGACGTGATAATCTTGATGATCAGATGGAAGGCTTCAATGATTTCAAACAAGGACTTGATTGGATGTTTGGGATGGTCGGGTATGCGGACAAGAGACATTTTGCAAAGGGGCCGACTCAGGCTTAGTGAAAAACTTCCCTTGGAAAATAGCATGACACGTGATGAGACTCAGGTAGCATATATGTTAATCATAAGTCTACGAAGCAAGAGGCAATGCAAACTCTCCATATGTTTGGAAGAATAACCAAACGGTGGAGGACACAACTCTATATAGCGAGAAAAGCTTCCTAAGGTCGTACTACATCCCATAGTATGATGATGAAACGGACAGATGTGCTTTATCCAAGGGCGACTCATTATGCTGCCAATAAAGAAAATACTTTTCTCGTCCTCTTTTTGGGGTATATTTGAATTTTTTGTTCTTTTCGATAATTTTGGAAAAAGAATAAAGGAATATTACGTTACAATGGAGGAACAAGTATTGCAAACATACAAGCTCAAGGCACAAGGACAAGACTGATGTTCTGGTAAAATAATACTCAGGAAAAATCCTCCGGCGGCCAAAGGTGTTAAGACGCAGAAGAAAATTGTCACAAGGTTGGTGGATAAGGTATGCAAATGTAGTTGATAAAACACACAGTGGTAATGTCCTTCGATGTAAGTTTAACGAGCCCAAAGAAGGTAAGCTTGATGGTTTTTCATATTTAGAGAGTCTAAAAAAACATAAAAGGAGACTCCATAGGGGTACATTTTTCGAAGATAGTCTAGTTGGTTCGAAAAAGGGATAAACTAGCACCGATTAGACATCAATTCAAAACCATTTTAACGAGTGTGACAAGGACAAGATCACTCGGCTATTTTTTCACTTTTAAGGAGTCTGAAAAAAATCTTAACTATGGACTCGTCAGGAATATTCTTCTAGACCAATTTAACAACTGTGAAAGAATAAGGTCACTCAGCGATCTTTTTCAATTTTAGGGAGTCTGAAAAGAGATTAACTATGGACTCTGTGGGGGTTTCTTTTTCGTAAGTTTAGTTCCTCAGGCCTGAAAAAGGGATAAAATTATACCTAAGAGTACTCTTCTAAAGAACGGAAATTCGATAGAGTATACCTTTGTTCGTACAGTTGACCGTTCGGACCGAAAAGGGGTAAACTACCGTCGGACAAACGTGACTTCAAATTTCAGTTTAATGAGTGTGAAAGGCCACAAGATCGCTCAGCAATCTTTTCATTTTTAGAGGGTCTGAAAAGGGATTAAAAGGAGACCCGTTTATTTTTGGGAGTCCTGAGGGTGAGACAAAGAGCGAAGAAGAATCATGCAAATGAGACTCAAACTCATATTCATGAAAGACTATAAGGACTTCCGAGCCTACAGTGTTTTAGAGAGGACATGGACACCATAATGCAACCAAGATCTACCTAGGGCATCCATGTTCTGGTAAGCTCTACCACCAAGTTGTGACACTTCTAAAGAAGATATGACGGTTCTGTGTCACAACCTGATGGGATCGATCCTATAGCAGAGGAAAAAGACAACGAGATGCAAAAGTTGGGGTAATAACCTAACCTATATGCTTAAGTTGATTCTTGGAAAAAAAATTAGGGACCGTCAAAATTTTCTCAAAACTCAAAAAAAAGTGTCCCAATGCCCGATCAAATCCCTCCCATATAACTCCTGAATCACTCTAAATGAATTTTGGTATAAAGAAACTGATAAGGGAGGCCAAAAAAGTGACAAAAACAAGCCAAAAGGTCTATAAATAGAAGCTGGCAGCTCATTATCACCATTGTTGATTTGGAAATTGACTCTGGAGCCAAAAGGCCCCCTTTGCTAAAAACAGTGATTCTGGGAGCTACAGTGGACGAAACGAACTTCTGCTTGGACCAAGTAAGTACAAATTCCCTTATCTAGCTATTTAATTCTTCAATTTTGTCTTTAAGTTCATTTTTTGGGTGGGCGTCGACCTTAAAAAAGTTGGCCCTAGGTACACGCGGGCTATCTCTATACAGGACGCATGTACACTCGGGCAGAGTAAAGGTTTCCCACGTGTACACGCGACTTTCGCCTCTACAGCTC